>JAYESA010000001.1:124809376-125184376 GCA_036927795.1 Iris macrosiphon
TAGAGCAAAATGAAAAAAAAAAAAAAAAAACCGGATAGCAAGGCCACACCATAGGTTAAATAACTATAAAAATAAAATAAAGAATAGGGTAAATAAAACAAGTATCTAGAGAAAAAGCGTCAAATACAAAGTAACAAAATCGTAGTAGCTTCTCTTCTCAAACCTAAAAAATGACGATAACACCATCCACTATATATGTCTAACATCACCGAAGTGTTTTGACAAGTCTGATTTTTCAGCACAAGGTTCTCGATAGTAGATATCAGATCTGTCACAAATAGCAGGCAAATACTCGTAGGAACTGTGAACCCATAGAGTGTAGGCTTATAATGCAATTCAATATATGATACATAGATTCCAGATACTATATATTAAGTCATTGAATGAATTTATATGAAACCCATAGAATTATAATTTAATACAATATTATGAAATATCATATATTAAAATTTGAAGAAATTCCGAAAATGTGAACTCTAATTTGTTAGATGATGAATTTGAGGGTTTCATTGTAACGCTTTTGGCAAAAACTTTCATCAGTTCCACAGTAAGGATGTTGATTTGCTTCATTTGTGTAATGTAAAATTTTCCATGTTTCTATAGCAAAAGAAAGCAATGAAAGAAGACATTATACTTATGTAGTGGCTTCGAATAAGGGACTCCTTAAAGTATGTTGGTTGCATAATAATCAACCCCCTATTATTTAATGGGCTATGTAACTATGCTTTCAGTGGTCAATGTTGATCAAGCTTGAAATATGCTGTCAACTAACAGTAAAATTATATTGCCTCTAGATTCAGATTAAATTAGGCCATAACTTTTAAGGTTCACATATGAACATCAAATCAGAGGTATGAGCAGGCTGAAAATTATCCATAACCTTTACATACAAAAAGACTAGATAAGGGGAAGCATATTATAGAACGACAAAACCATTGCAACACAGACAGTTCAACAATCCAACATGCGTAAGTAGAAAAGTACTCAAACAGCAAAAGAATCCAGCAGACTTCTCTTGCACAAGGAGTTAGGAGATTGAGAAAAAAAAATGTCACCTGATGGGTGCGGCCAGTTACAGGTTTACATAACACCACGCTATGTGTTCCATTAGTGCTTATCCTCAGAAATTTGGTGCAAGCAGTCTTTCCCTTCAATGGCTTCCAGTGCACTCTTCATCAACCTTAATTCACAGCAGATGTTACATTAGTCTATTATCAAATCACAGAAAAAATGTCAAACATTCAGTAATTTCGTCTTTCTCTACTCTATCTTCATTTAGGGAACTCATAATGCAGCTATATCTCGGCATGCATGTGAATTGTGAAATATGGAAAAATGCGCATGTGAATTGTGAAATACGGAAAAATGCGCAGGTGAGCACAAGAACAGGGACGGAGTTTATACAAAAGGAAATGAAGAACTGTTGATTCACTGGTCGAATAATCTTCAAACAAAACAAGGGTCAAACAAAATATGGAGAGATTGAGAAAGGATGTTGTGCATATAATTACATTATAATGGTTGAAATGGAGTGCTTCAAGAATACTTTGTGCATTTATGCATGACATCATTCAAGTTGAAAGGAAAATTCTATAAACAACTATAAGACGAGCAATGCTTTAATTCTTGAGCAATCAAGAAACAAAATTATCCACAAAATTTGCGTAGCTTGAATGAGAATGCCAAGATGGATGTGTGGCATACCTTAAAGATAGATAAGGAAATGAGTGTATTTGTGGAAGCTGAATGTGGCATGAATTGAAGGACAAGATATCAGAAAGTCGTCTTAGATGGTTTGGAAATGTGTAGCGGAGACCAATAGAAAAATTGATAAGCAGCGATAAGACAGTGGTTAAAGTAGCCACTACGACTAGGCTAGGCCTAAAAGAACATCAATTGAATACCCAAAGAAGAATATAGTTTTTGTTATTGTTACAAAGGAAATGGCCTTTACGAGTGGTGAATGGAGAAAAGGATTCAAGCAGCCGATCTCAAAATTTGGATAAAGGTTTTGTTGTTGTAGATTGATGAATAAATTGTAAGAAGAACAACAACAAAGCCTTTTATCCCAAATTTTTAGGGTTCATAGATATCCTACAATGTTTAAGCTGATTGTTGGCTACCTAACACAACTATCTTTTATCCAGGCTTGGGATAGGCAGCGAAACTATAAGACGTTAAGCATAACTAAGGAAGAGGTTATGAATCAACCATACCAAAAGAAAATAATAATGACATAGTCCAGTTCATCTCTCATCTACATGGAGTTGGAAATGGGCCCTAGTAGAATTTAAAAAGCATATTTGTCCTGAAGCATTGTCAACCAGGCACCAGAGTTGTACTTCCTCATCTAGGTGCATTTCGAAGATGGGAAGTAAGTCACAACTGGAGAAATCTGACATTTGAGCTTGAGGAAAAATTTGCCAATTAGGGATGTGGACATTGCACAAAGGTTAAAGATCAAATCAGAATAGAGATTGGTTGAGAGCAGAACCACCCTATGAAGATAACATTTGATACTATGGAGACATCTTGTGAAACGAAGGTAAACAGGAGTTCTGCAAAATACAGCTGAAACAAACAAAACTAACATAAATCAGTTTAGTACGCAACGAAGGCCATACATAGTCACTCTATCATGTCAAATCTCCAGCTTTGGATGTGGGATATGAATAGAAAAGGATATATTAAACATATATTTCGCTTATAATCACAGCTATAGAAGCCATTAACATTAAATAAACAAAACCACATACCTCTACTGAGCTTCTTCCTTCTCGTGCATCATAATTTACATTTGCATTGACAACTTGCTGAAACCATGAAACATGATATGTTAGTTTAGCTGTTGCTGTTATGCACTAATGAATAATAACAGCAACTGCAACACAGTGGTTACGTCTTGGACAAATAACTCAAAACTTGTGTATCCTCCACATGTTCTAACATTTGCCATATTCCCTATTGATGCATGAACATCCATGGGTCAATTCAAATTAGATTTGTGAGGATCATTTGAGTTATTTTAGGATTCTTTTGGATAAAAACATTTAACTATAGTTATCTGATTTTTATTTTGGGCTTATCCCAAGATATGGTTATGGGTGTGATCTTTCTATTAGGCTTTATCATGTATTTTGGTTTTATTGTGTCTATTAAACCAATAGAAACAGTTGTAAAAAATATGAAGAGTTGATTGAAGAATGAATTGAGAAATCTACTTTCTGATTTTATATGGTGTGATGCCAAAACCCTAGAGTGGATTTATCTCGTCTTCTTTATTGCTCGTCATTCCAAAATCGGATAATATTCATTCATTACAAGTCGCTTTTTATCTTTCTTTGCATTTTTGTGATAATTATTTGTGATAAATTAAAAATAGTTGATTGTTCACAAATTAATTAAAGCTTACGTGCCCAATTTGCACTAAATCCCTAAATTTCATATTGTGGCTTAGATAATCCTATTTCCTTTGGGTCTTGTCCGCATCACCTATTCTCATCAATTTTGAATTCAGGGTAGGAGGCTTCCTATAATGACACAGTAGTAGGCGTGTTTCTAAGGTGCACCAAACATCTGGTAATGGCAATATTTAAGGTACAATTGAAAGGGAAAATATCCTGACAAATAGTAAGATGCATTTTGATAAGCACTTCATCAAAGTTGGGATATTAACCAAAATATCAACAATTATAGTTGCTTCTAAAGCAAAGAAATGAGAAAGAAATTTAGTTACCTCTCCCTCCGGAAATGAACCAAGAACCTTGGCAACATATTCTTTTTGCACTAGGCCGGCCTCGATCTGCATCAATGTAAACCCCTTAAGTGATTAGTAAGTATTGATTAAGAAGAAGAAGAAAAAAAGATGCCGGTTTCAAACAAAATGCTGGATCTTCAGACTACAGAGTATCATGAAAAAAGTTATTATGCCAAAAGTGGAAGCTAGAGGAAGAACTAACATATTTTACACTCTAACCTTAGATTGTTAGGTTAGCATTAGAAACAGTTCATAGGGTTCTATAGGTGTCTCCCTAGTTTAAAGTTTTAAGTACACTGAAGCTAACGTATTGAGTTATTTACTATAGTAGGAATCCAGAATCATGACAGTCAACATACTTCAAATTCTCAGGAACCAACAGGCTGTTCTCTTGATCGAACTTCCTTTACCTTCCATTATTTTTCAAGCTTTGTTAGGTTTCAAACACATTAGCAGCTCATATATGTGACATCCATCTTGTTACCTTATGTCTTTCCTCTATCCTTGTTACCCTACATGAAAATAGCACAGTTTGTAGTATCGGTCAATACCGATACGTATCAGCAGTATTCTATTGGTTTTGATCTGTCCCCATCTGATCTAATACTCACCACTATCGGTACCAGATACTGGTCATTAGAGGGTGGGTCCCTCTTTTGTAGTCAAATCAGTGAAGAAAAAACAAACAAACAAAAAGGAGAATTATGAAAGAGGGGGGAGAAGGGGGGGGGGGGGGGGGGGGGGGGGGGTGGCTGTATCCTCATAATGATCTGGTCATGCCGAAAATTGGCAAGCAATCGTGTGTCAATAGCAATAGTGTGTCAATAAGAGTCTTATTGATACACTATGACCATTACCATTTGTCAAAGTTGTGTATCTATAAATTTACAACATTCATCCATTTTAATAGTATTCCATTCAAAACTATCTATTACATGTGTAATTTGTCTCAAAAAAAGATAATTAAACAATAACATCGATTGTGGGTCAATGATCCATCAATGTTGAATATTTTATTCCATTTAAAGCTAACGAGAAACAATGAATCATGCATAGAATTATGCTTAAACGTAGAGTTTTTTTATATAAGTCCCTTAAATATATCACATTTAGAGTCAAGTCTTGCTTGCTTAAAAGTCCCCTAACTAACAATATAAGTCCACGTCCCTTAAATATAAGTCCCTTAAATATATCACATTTAGAGATATTGGTAGCTTATATATGAATACTTGAATTCTCTTCGTGCTTCTACACTCACGCTGAAGTAGATTTGGTTAGTTTATATATATATATATATATATATATATATATATATATATATATATATAAGTTTGGAGATGGAGAGGAGTGGAGATGGAGAGGAGAGAAGGAAAAAAAAGTATGAGAAGAGAGAATATGAGAAAGGAGATTGCAAGAACTTAAAATCCTAGGTTGCATCTCATGTCTATTTATATTGATATGCAACTATTATATCCTCATAAGATAAATAACAAAATAACTCTAACACTCTCTCTCAAACTTGAGCGTATAAATCAGACATGCCCAACTTGCTACATAAATCGAAAATGGACCACGAGCAAGGTAGTTCGCACCATTGAGTTTCACCGTAGTAATCGATTTTTCCAATTCATCATTATGAATAACAGTAAAAGGAGAACCACCTCCGCTACCATCACCACTAGCACTATTAACCTCGCCAGAAAATTCGGTCCCACCATACTTGCAGATGCAACAGAAAGCCTAGATCTCACAACGAACCACAATTGACGACGAACCAACGGAGATCTGTAGAAACCCTAGATCTCATAAACGAACCAACGATCACGAACGACGAACGGCGAATCATGAAAAGTAGACGAAAAACAGCAAATTTTTTTTCCACCTTCAAAAGATGCTCTGATACCAAGTTAAGTTTGGAGATGGAGAGAAGAGAAAGAAAAAAAGAGAAAAAAGAGAATATGAGAAAGGAGATTACAAGGACTTAAAAACCCTATGTTGCATCTCATGTCTATTTATATTGATATGCAATACAACCACAGTTACTATTATACCCTCATAAGATAATATTTGGTCTTACTCCTGAGATGGGTATCTAAATTAATATAGTAACTTATGTTCATCCATGGATCACTCAAGGTTGTCCATCACACGTGTCGTTTGATTTTATGACTTCTTTAGATGTGAATAATTGCTTATGTTACTATATGATTATAACATGGATAAGAGGAGATGGTGAAGAAGAGGTGATCATGGATTGAATGATGTTATATTATCAGAGGAGTTAGGTGAGAGAGGAAAGGAGCTCCAAGAGGAATAAAATTAATTGAGAAGAGAGGAACTTGTAGCTCGGTTGAGGGGAGTGATAATTAATGAAGGATAGAAGTGAGTTGGAGAAGAGGAGATGATATTTAATGGGGAGGTCACCATTGATTATTCGTTTACCTACGGTATATAAGTTTTCTTTCTTTACATGTTTCTACAATTTTACTATCATATATCTTAGACAAAGAAAACTATTGACTATTGTTATTTTTTTCATTATATTCTTACTAATTGAATCTTACATTGTTTTATAGGTTTTAATTTTGACGAATTAAGACACATAAAGGGAGGCACAAGGTACACTTAATGCTCAAGCGATGAGAAGTATTGCAAATGGCAGGACGAGACAAGAGTCACAAGACCCATAATTAAGTTAATTAATAAGAAGGGTACAAAAATAACTTATGTCTTTAGTAAAATGGAATATTCTTACTTGCTATGAGTTAACGGGAGGTAATCTTTAAGTCCAATTGTTTAACATTTGGGAGACCTCTAAGAAAACAACGAGATTTGGGAGACAAACTTTAAATGATAGATTTAAGAGACTTATATCGAAGAACACTTAAATGAATTAAAACATTTCTAGTTCTTAGTAATTTTTAATTATTTTATGACTTTTTGAAAGTAAAAGCGCCAAAACTCCAATCCAGAACCTACGAAAATGCCGATAACAAACTCATAAGGGTCCAAACCGATTGCTATAGTGCAAACTTTGAAAATAGATTATACACACCCTTCCAAATGCTCTAAATTAATCCTGCAATATGTTCATAATTGTTAGAGTTATTTTATTTTGTTATTTTTCATGAGGGTATAATAGTAATTGTGGGTGTATTGCATATCAATATAAATAGACATGAGATGCAACCTAGAGTTTAAGGCCCTTGCAATCTCCTTTCTCATATTCTCTCTTCTCCTACTTCCCCTTCTCCTCTCCATCTCCAGACTTCACTTGGTATCAGAGCATATATTTGTAAGTACTGTACATCCCATCCACGACAGGGCCGATCGAACTCGGCCGTGAGTTCGACAGGGGTTCGAGGGCGGTAGCCCCTGATTGCAGGGTTCGGGGCGGTAGCCTCGGAAAAAAAAATTCGGCTGTTTTTCGTCTACTTTTTATGGTTCGCCGTTCGTCGTTCGTTGTTCGTGGTCGTTCGTGGTTCGTTTATGAGATATAGGGTTTCTACAGATCTTCGTTGGTTATTCGTCGTCGGTTGAGGTTCGTTGTGAGATCTAGGGTTTCAAAGATCTCGTCTTTCTGTTGCATCTGCAAGTATGGTGGGGACCGAATCTTCTAGCGAGATTAATAGTGGTGGTGGTAGCGGAGGTGGTTCTCCTTTTACTGTTATTCATAATGATGAATTGGAAAAGTCGATTACAGCGGTGAAACTCAATGGTGCGAACTACCTTGCCTAGTCCAAGTCTATCAAAGTGGTGTTAAGGGCGAAGAAGAAGTTGAAGTTTTTGACGGAAGAACCCCTGCCTGAAACTTCCGCTGAGTATGAAGATTGGATAAGTGCAGATGCATACGTTATGTCGTGGTTGTGGCATAGTATGGAACCACATATCGCTGCTAATGTTCAGTGGTGTGAATCAAGCAAACAAATTTGGGCATCTCTGGAAGAATCATATTCGCAGAAGCGAAACGTTGCCCGTATCTATGAGTTGTACGAGTTATTGTTCAATACAAAGCAAAATGGGAAGCCTGTGAATGAATATCTGGCTTCAAAGAAGGCTTTGTGGGAGGAACTGCTTCAATATTATCTTGTTACTACTGATTTGAAGGAAGCTCGCAGACAGAAGGAAGAGTTTCATGTTTCACTTATCCTAACCGGCTTGGATCCTGCGCTCGAACCTTATAAAGCTCAAATCCTTGCTGGAGAGTAGTTACCTACGGTGGTAGATATTTTCTCCCGTCTCAATCGTTCTTTTCTGGGACAGAGTTCTGTGGTGCCGAGTACTGACTCTTCTGCCCTAGTTTCTAGTGTTGTTGGTCGTGGTGGTGGATGTGGTAGTGGACGTGGCGGTAGAGATAGTGGTCATAGTTTTGGTCGAGGAGGCCGTGGTGGTAGAGACAATGGTCGTGGTGGTGGCTGCGGTGGTGGTGGTGGTCGTGGTCAACCACGGAAGTGTAACTATTGTGGAATGCTCGGTCGTGTAGAAGACTACTGTTGGGACAAGTGGGACAAACCAGAATATGTACATCAAGTGCATGCTGAAAATATGCAGTCCCAGGTCACCACTTCTGCTCCCAGAGATGATACTTCGGGTTTCAATCAGACTTCAACGTCCGATACCTCATCTCCATTTCAACAGATCCTCCAGAAGTTGAACGCGCTTGCTAGTACCACCTCCCAACCTACTGCAATCATGGCACATATAGGTAATCTTGCTTTTGTGGCAACCCAGTCACCATCCACCTCTTGGGTCATCGACTCAGGAGCAAGCTCTCACATGTCTGGTATAACATCTTTCATAATCGTAGTTCCATGAAACATAATATTATCTTGGCTGATAGGTCTACTCGTCCTGTGCTTGGGAAAGGTGCCATTCACCCTACTCAATCACTATCATTATTTGATTCATTATATGTGCCTAATTTTCCATTTAATTTGTTATCTGTGAGCCAATTAACCAAATCTCTTTAATGTTCAGTGACATTTTCTCCAAATTCGTGTGTTTTTTAGGACCTCAGGACGAAGAAGATGATTGGTTCGGGGCATGAAAAAGATGGACTGTACTACTTGGATCTACCTGGAAAAGCCTTCACTTCTGTTTCTACTTCTCCGTTGCAGTGGCATTATCGTTTGGGACATCTGTCTTTGGCTAAGTTGCGTCAAGTTGTTCCTAGTTTGAGTCATGTTTCTAGTCTTGAATGTGAGGCTTGTCAGTTAGGCAAGCATCACCGTAGTTCCTTTCCTCGTCGTAGTGAGAGTCGTCAATTAGAGTCTTTTGATCTTGTTCATTCTGATATTTGGGGTCCGTCTAGAGTCAAAAGTCCGAAAGGATTTCAGTATTTTGTTATTTTTATTGATGATTATTCCAGAATGACTTGGTGTTATTTAATGAAAGAAAGATCTGAGTTTCCAAATGTGTTATCTGTCTTTTATAATGAAGTATATGTTCAGTTTAATAAACGTACCAAAATTCTGCGTTCTGATAATGCTTTGGAGTATACTCAATCTACTGTGAATAGTTTTTGTGTTGATCGTGGTATGATTCATCAAACCAGTTGTGTCCACACCTCTCAACAAAATGGTATAGCCGAAAGCAAGCATCGACACATTTTAGATGTGGCTCGAACTCTCATGTTCAATATGCATGTCCCTAAACAGTATTGGGCAGATGTCGTTCTTACTGCATGTTATCTTATTAATAGCATGCCATCATCTGTATTAAATAACAAAGTTCCATTTACCATATTACATACAGATGTCGCACCCTTTTCCTTATCTCCTCGAGTGTTTGGGTGTGTCGCTTTTATTCATAACTTGGAACCTAATCAAGATAAGTTGGCTCCTAGATCTCTGAAGTGTCTTTCTTGGTTATCCCCGTACTCAAAAAGGTTATCGTTGTTACAGTCCACAGTCACGCAAATATTATGTCAGTGCGGATGTTACATTCTTTGAGTCTACCCCTTTCTTTCCTTCAAGAGACCGTTGTATTCCTTTTACAACAGATTTGATATCTTCCATACCACTTCCGGTCATTCCTGAATCAATTTCTGTCTCCATTCCCCATTTACAGGTTTATCAGAGATCCAAGGACAGGCCAGTGGTTCTGCAAAATTCAACCTTCAACCAATCATCTTCCGTGCCTGAGGTTTCTACTCCCATCACCACAGATCCAGATGATCTTCCTATTGCTCTCAGAAAAAGACAACGCCTTTGTACCACAAAGAATAAGCATCACATTTCTAACTATGTTTCATTACACCGTGCTTCATCATCTTTTCATACATTTGTTGTTTCATTGTCTTCTACTTTTATTCCCAAAACTTACAAGCAGGCTATGTCATCTTCTGGTTGGAAAAGTGCAATGGATGAGGAGATGTATGCTTTACATCAAAATCAGACTTGGGAGCTTACATCACTTCCTGTTGGAAAACAAACAGTGGGTTGTAGATGGGTGTACCCTGTTAAGTATCACCCTGATGGTTCTGTTGAGCGCCTCAAGGCACGGTTGGTTGCCAAAGGGTATACTCAGACATATGGCGTGGATTATATGGAGACTTTCTCTCCAGTGGCTCGGCTGAATTCAGTTTGGATTCTTATTTCTGTGGCGGTTAATCACCAATGGCCTATATATCAGCTGGACATAAAGAATGCTTTCTTGCATGGTGACTTACATGAGGAGGTTTATATGGATCAACCACCGGGATATGTTGTAGCAGGAAATAAAAGACTCGTATGTCGATTGAAGAAAGCATTATATGGACTGAAACAGTCACCTCGTGCTTGGTATGACAAGTTCAGTTCAGTTCTCATTCAGTATGGCTTTTGGCGTACCACATCAGATCATTCAGTATTTTGCCATTCTTCCTCAGCAGGTATTATCGTGTTGATTGTTTATGTTGATGATATCATTATATCTAGGAGTGATCATGCTAGAATTGTGGACTTGAAGGCCTACCTTAGTCGTCAGTTTCATACTAAGGATTTGGGTCTTCTTCGATATTTTCTTGGAATCGAGGTTGCTCGATCTAAGAAGGGGGTGTATCTGTCACAACGCAAGTATGTTCTAGACTTGCTTTCCGAGACTGGGATGTTGGAGTGTCGGCCAGTTGAGACTCCTATGGATTATCATGACAAGCTTGATGCTGACAGGGGAGAGTTATTTGAGGATGTTGGATATTATAGACGTTTGGTTGGCAAACTTATATATCTTACTGTTACTCGACCAGACATCACATATGCAGTTGGAGTAGTTAGTCAGTTTATGCATGCCCCTCGGCAACCACATTGGGAGACTATCTCTCGCATTATTCGATACTTGAAGGGTGCACCTGGAAAGGGTTTGTTGTTGCTTACGGTGACTGGGTTCAGTGATGCTGATTGGGCAGGCAGTCGCAGTGATAGGAGGTCTACTTCTGGCTATTGTACGTTTGTGGGTGGCAATCTTGTCACATGGCGTAGTAAGAAGCAGAATGTTGTGGCTCGTTCTAGTGCAGAGGCCGAGTACCGTGCGATGGCTCATACAGCTTCTGAGATGATGTGGGTGCTCTCTCTTCTTCATGAAATGGGAATCATGATTCCTATTCCGATGGAGATGTATTGTGATAATCAGTCGGCAATGTTTATCGCAAGTAATCCGGTGTTTCATGAGCGCACGAAGCATATCGAGGTGGATTGTCATTTTGTTCGTGATTTGTTGCTGAAGAAACAGATTGTCACTCCTTATGTTCGGTCAGAGGATCAATTAGGTTATATCCTCACCAAACCACTTGCTCGTGGTCCATTCTCTGATTTATGTAGCAAGCTGGGCATGTCTAATCTATATGCCCCTGCTTGAGGGAGGGTGTTAGAGTTATTTTATTTTGTTATTTTTCATATGAGGGTATAATAGTAATTGTGGGTGTATTGCATATCAATATAAATAGACATGAGATGCAACCCAGGGTTTAAGGCCCTTGCAATCTCCTTTCTCATATTCTCTCTTCACCTACTTCCCCTTCTCCTCTCATCTCCAGACTTCACTATAATAATTGCAAGTGTTCTGCATTTCCACATTGCAAGACAACCACCTTTTTCTTTAAAGAAATGATTCCCAAACTGTATATTCTTAATTCACAATTTAAATCTCAATCTGATTCTATAGAAGTTCACGGGTAAATACTTACAGTTACAACTCACAACTGGATAGAAAAAAATAAAAATAAAAATAAATAAATATATATATATATATATATATATATATAATTGCACCTAGATGGACTTGTTGGAAGTATACTAAAGTATTAGACACTGCACTTACATAACTAGTTACATAACTAGCCTTGCTCCGAAGAAAAGGAAAATAAAAAACTATTGAACATAGCTGTTTAAAAGGGAGTACAAAACTGTGGTTGGATCTTTATTATGTTCAAATTTGACCATAAATTCAATTTAACATAAAATCTCGAGCAAAGTTAGGTCTGAACAGTTGCTGATATGATATTGTACAGGTCGTCGGAAAATCTCTTAGCTTACAAATTATAAGAAACTTAGTTTGTAGAAACCACAAATTGGGATAATTAGTGACGTACCCATTGTCAGTTAACTATTATTATATACCTCACTTTAGTCCCACATCGCCTGGGCTAAAGGAGGATGTCATGATTTGCTCCTATAATGTACTAAGATTTCTCATGTTTTATTCATATCAATAAATTAAGTTCTCTCTAGATTTCATGGTATCAAAGCTATGAAAATATAAAATTTTGGAGAGAACTCTAACTCCAAAAAAAAATCTCAAACCATCCTCCACAAAAATTTGATTACATCTTTCAAACTTTCAATACGGCCATACCTGGAGAGGGTTTACAAGATTTTGGTGCCCTTTTCAACGTCGTCCTTGAACAGCAGAATGTCATCCAGGTGATCTCCTCTGATCCCAATGTCACTCGTGGCGTGCTCTTGGCTCGATTATATCTACTTTTGAAGATTCACTAGTTCTCTCTCATCCCAATTTTCCTTCTCTAACGAACGTCATGTCAGCGGTTTATTGTGTGCATATACCATCTTCCGCTTCTATCGAGTCCATGTCGACTTCCCTTGCTGTTCGTGGCCAGGGACGTATTGGTCACTTTCAGTCTAGTCGAGGCACTTCTAATTCTTTTCTAGGAAGCCAGAGAATTTCTCGTGGTAGTCCTCCTTTTATCTCCTCGGGGTCGTGGTACCCGAGGACGTAGAAACGGCGGTCGGACTATATTGTTCCTATTGTAGGGAAACCAATTATTGTGATGACTGGTGTTAAGAGAAGCACGGTTACCATGAAGATACACCTACTGCGAAACAGACATCTTTTATTGCTCCTTCACCTTCCCACTTAGTGGACAGATGTTCCCTTTTTCAATAAGGAAGAAGGCCAATTGCATCGACTCCTCTCCTTTGTAGCTCATGTGAATCTTTACACTCCATCATATATCTCTCCTTCATTATTCTCATTTATGGGTTGTTGATTAAAGTGCCTTGAACCATGTCTCATGATGACCCCTCAAATTTTGTTTTTAACCCTACAAATTCATTTATATGATTGACAGTGCTACTACTCATGTTTTTGGTTCTGCTAATTTATCCCTTACTATGTCCTTACATTTGAAAAATAATCTCGTTTTTCCATCATTGTATCAAAACTTGTTATCTATTCGTCAGCTTATTCATTCAATAACATTTTATCTATCTTACTTTGTGATAGTGAAGGGTGTGAACAGGATGGCATTTACTACGTAGATCATCTGCCTAGTTTGTCAGTGGCTGCTCCTTCCATCCAGTGGCATATGAGACTTGAGCATCCTCCATTATCTTTCTTACGCACTATGTTATCTAAAAAAAAATATCTGAATTTAGTTGTGAGTCATGTACTCGGAAAGCACCATCACTCCTCTTTTCATCTAGTTTATAAACGACATAATTCACCTTTTGTTTTGATTCATAGTGATATTTGGAATTCCTTTTCGAGTATGCATGGTTATACGTGACATTTACTAACAACCACTCATAACATTGTTATATTTTCATTTACTAACAACCACTCATAACATTATTATATTTTCTTCGTTCTAGGTCTTATCTTCTACCTGTTTTCAAATTTGTGTGGCTGAAATTTCTAGTCAATTTGATGTTTGTATCAAGGTTCTTCGTTCCGATAATGCTAAGGAGTATATAGGCAGAAAATCTTAAGCATTATGTCAAACTTATGTCATACTTAATTATACTCATTAGCAGAATGGTATTGCGGAAAGAAAGATTCGAACATCTTCTTGAGGTAGCTCGCTCTCTCCTTATTCAAATAGATGTTTCCAAGAAATTTTGGAATTTTGCGATCTTAACCGTTTTTTTTTTATATAAACCACACGTCCTCTCATTTCTTTGACAAGAAGTTACATTTTTCTATCTTATTTCCACAGGGACAACCATTTATTGTCACTCCAAAATTATTTAGTTGTCTTTGTTATACTCATAATCTTGGAACTCAGGGGTATAAACTAGATTTACGAGCTACTCGTATGATATTTGTTGGTTATTCTTAAATACGGAAAGGGTATGTTTGTTTTAATCTCATTACTTCAAAGGTGGTTATCTTTTGTGATGTTACTTTTCTCAAAAATCAGGCCTATTTCGCTTTCGTACACCATTCAAATCTCCATCATCCACGATTTCCGTCCATATTATACCTTCTTATGAACTTGATATACATGTTTATCCTTCTTAGAGTTGTTATTATTTATCTTATGTGGGCACAATAAAATAATTGTTAGTGTATTTATCATGATGCATATTAGTATAAATACATATGAGGTATAACCTAGGGATTAAGTTCTTGCACTCTCTTTTCTCATACTCTCTTCTCATCCTCTTCTCTCTTCTCTCTAAACTTCACTTAGTATCAAAACTTGAAGGTACTACAAATCTCCCATGTTGCTGCCGATCGAACTCGGTCGTAAGGTCGACATGGGTTCGGGGACGGTAGCCCCTGATCGACATCGAGATTAGGTCATTCCTCTACGTGTCACTATTTTTTCGGGTATCACGGATGATTCTTCTACAGACATACAGTCCAGCCTTTGTTCCTACTCCAACATCGCCGCTAGGGTAAGCGTTCTATTATTGCTTATCCCATTTCTAACTTTGTTTCTTATTATTGATTGATTCCATCTGGTCGTACATTTGTTTCTTCTTTGGCCACCATCACTCTTCCTTCCTATGTTCAAGAAGTCTTTAGGCATCCAGGTTTGGTAGGTTGGCATGTAGGTATGGTTGAGGAACTTAATGCACTGAACTCTAATTAGACTTAGACTTTGGTATCCTTGCCCTCATGAAAATAAATGTGGTCGAATGTAAGTAAATATTTACTGTTAAACAAAATCAAGATGACTCAGTAGATCGGTTCAAAGTTGGGTTAGTGGCTAATGGCTTTACCCTACAATATGAATTAGATTATGTTGAGATATTTTCAGTTGTTGCTAAGTTGACTTCTGTTTGAGTTCCTCTCTCTTAGTCAGTTTCCAAAAAATTGCCTTTTCATTAGTTAGACGTAAGAATGTCTTCTCAACAAAGATCTTTTCGAGACTACTTTATATAACAGCCTCCAGTCTTTGAGTGACCGGGGGAGTCATAGTCTATCTCCCGAAGAAGTCTTATCACCTGAAGAAGTCTATGTATGGTCAGAATCGGTCACCATGTGTGTGGTTTGGACAAATTTAGCAACGTCTTGCAACATATTGGGTTTGTTCGCAACAGCTCAAATACTTCCTTATTTACATATCGGAGGTCTTAGGACATAGTCATTTTACTCGTTTATGTAGATAACATAATCATCACCGGAGATGATTCTGCTGGAGCTTCCAAGGTGAAAAGAACACTTAGCCTCTCAGTTTTATACAAAAGACCTTAGACAATTGAGATACTTTTTTGGTATTGATGTAATATAGAATTCTGGACGATCGCAACTTTCTCAGCACAATATGCGTTGAACCTTCTATCTGAGACAGGATTCCTAGGTTGCAGACCAGCCAATACATCTATGGATTCCATAGTCAAACTATCAAGATTGAGCTCTATATCATAGCGCCCACTATCTGACCCATGATGTTATAGACGATTGGTTGAGAAGTATCATCTTACTATCACTCATCCAGACATTGTTTATGTTGTAAGTACGGTAAGCCACTATATACATAATCATTTGACCTCTCATTTTCATGTTGTTGAAAAAATTCTATATTACATAAAAGGGAACTCCTGGACATAGCCTTTTCTACAGACCTATATCGTGGCTCACAGCCTTTTCAGACACTAATTTTGTTGGATCAATTGATAACCGTGACTCTACCAGTGGTTAGACAATTTGGTTGCATAGAGATGTAAGAAGTAGAATATAGTTGGTCGTTCTTCTACTGAGGCCGATAATATAGTCATGGCAAATGTCTCTGAGTTGATTTGGCTTAACTCATTTTTTTACAAATCTTGGAGTCACCTTCTCTTCTCGAGTTGCTTTTTACTGTGACAACATGCTTGCGATCCATATTGCTGTGAATCCATAGTTACATGAAAGGGCTTAAGCACATCGATATTGTCACTTTATTCGAGAGAGTGATATAAAAGAAATTTGTCCTACACACGTCTTTTGCAACTCTGGCAGCTATCCACATCAAACCACTGCCACGACCTTCGTTTGCTCGACTATTTTTCAAGCTGAGAATGATAGATTCTTTAGGTGTGGTTGAATATCCGCTTATTGTCTTTCGGCGTGGCGGAATGGGAGAGGTTTTCTGATTCTTACTATGTTCCAGCTTGCAAGGGAGTGTCAGTTAACTATAATTGTATACCTCACTTTAGTCCCACGTTGCCTGGACTAAAGGAGGATCTCGATCTCATGACTTGCTCCTAAAAATGTACTGAGGCTTCTCATGTTTAAATTAAGTTCTCTGTAAATTAACTGATGAAGTGCACACTGCAAAGGGAATAAATCAGGAAAAGCAGTTGAACCAAAAGATAATAGCCAAAAGAAGAGACCACTATCACTAAGAATTAGAATTTTGAACCAAGTCACAGCATGTAATTACACCATGCAATGAAAATATTCTGTTTGCGTAGGAAATACAGCCATGAAACAATGGAAGGAAAGAAAATCTCTTTGGGTGTAGATATTATAAATGACAATTATAGTCGTATCAAGTATAAAAAAGGCTACCAATCTCTACCATAAATGCTAAAAGGAAACTACTCTCTCAAACTGAAACAAATCCAGTTGTAGCCATAGGATACCCTTGATGCCAGTGGAAGCACAGATACTACCTGTTGCCTAAAGCATTCTGCTTTACCAGCATTTCTGGCAAATATAAGAAGACCAGAAACAAGACGGTCCAGCCGATGAACTGCTGTACCAAGTTGACAGTTAAGGAGAAATCAGCAAGCTCAATAGACTGGCATAATTTTAGGCAATAAGAAATGATAATTCAGCAAGAAGTTAAGAAACAACAATTCAGCAAGAAGTACGACTGTTAGCAAAGTTGACAGATATAAGGTCCAAACTGATTGGATAGCAAATGGATACGAAATATAGGCGCCAAGTTATGTTCTGCTTGCAGAATTCCAACAACCGTATTCTTACGATACTGACCACATGGGTGTACCTGCATTACGTAACACTTCAGCAATTTAAATTCTTTATCACAAGAGAAAAATATATATATATATCATGCTGGAAACTTTTGGTAGAAATTAAAACCTAGGAAATTAAGTACTAGTGGGTCAGATAGTTCCATTATGCACAAAGTAAGCATGACTAGTATATTGCTACACTTACCAAAAAGAAGAAAGAGGATAAACCTTCAAAGAGATTACTTGAATACAGCAAAAGTATATAATTTCCATCATTCCATACAATTACACCCGAGATGATTCACCTAGATAAAAAAAGACGTTAAAATCAAATAAGATCTCTCTCATTGAGACCTTATCACCATACCATATATTGTGAATGTCATATCATATACTTTCTAACAAATGTCCTACAAAAGTTTTACTTTCTCCCCCAAGCATATGGCTTTGTCATAGATCCATCTCATCAACCAAGAGAGGAATCACAGCTTCACTTTCTTTATTAGCTTAATTATTTTCTCACCTTTTAGTGTAAGTTCCCTCCTAGCAATTTGGGCACGACAATGAATCAACTTGTATAGTCATCTTTATGCTAAACAATAATTGCTATAATAATCTTCCCTCCTTGAATATCTCCAATTTCATTGGGATAATATGCAAAAAGTGTTCTCCAAAAGTGGTTCCTACGCACACTATCATGATTGCAAAACCCGTTTACCATTCATACATGATGTCAGTGTTGTGCCTGAGCATGGGCCTCGTGGGCAAACCACCCAGGGCCCCATTTGTTGGATGGCCTATATATATATAGATATATATATATATATATATATATATATATTCACATTCCTTCTTTTTCTCTTCTAAGAAACATTGGACTCTTTATCTTCTCTAACTCTGTCTAGATAAAGAGAGAGTCCATGCATGGTAATAGTCTCGGATCTCGTTCGTGCTATGGTAGTAGATCTAGCAAGAGGGCTTGGAACAAGGTTTTGTAAGAGGGTTAACCACTCAATCAACAAACTATTCTATGAATCAAAGAACAAAAAGAAAAGCTAAATCAATTTTGTAATCATTCAACTTGTTCTTCAACTCATCATGTAGTATCTAATAAATTTCTCTTATTGTTAATTGTCTAATTATCTATTGTTTTTGTTTTTTAGATTTATAATCTTTCATTTGTATAGAAATGGGGAAAATTCTTTTTTTCATTTGAGGCCTGGTGGTATGTGTATACTGTATTTTGATTGTATTTGGTTTCCTTGTGAGCTTTTATATTGTAGAACTCTAAATAATTTGGCAATTATTATTAGAATAGGATAATATTATATTGATATTTATATGTATAGTTCATTACTTTTTGATAAATTATTCAGTAAAGGATGCGATTTTATTTTAATTGTATGTCGTGTTTTAATTTTTAGTGTCAATCTATAAAATCAGTTATATGAAGATTTGAATAACATACCGAACACATACTAGTGTCATAATCTGCAATCCAGGTTCTATTGTTCTTCAAAATTTTATTTTATTTTGAGCTTATTTCTTTTATTTATTTGGTTTTAGTATAAAAATGTTACCTAGAAAGCAACAATGTGGTTATGAAAAACGGAAAAAGAAAAAAAAGAATCGAGCAATTGACCCAATCTCAAAAAGGAGCTCTCAATAAATTCTTTTCTAGCAAAACAAGAGGATTCACAAGAAAGGTCATATGAAAATCTAGTCCTTGAACAAGACCAAGTCATGTGGAAGAATTAGACCAAACTAAAAACGGTAATGAGAATATTGGTTGTATGGATGTAAATGAGAATGATGATCATCATGTTGATAATAATGAGGATTTAGTCAAAGAATTAGAACAAATAAGTTAACCTCTGAACATTTTTTATCCAGGAACTTGGGACAAAGATGCAAATTGCATGATTTATTGGTTCAAAGGTCCCATAGGAAAAAATGATCTCAAGTTTTCCTTTAGATGAATACTCTAAACATTTTTCTGCTACACATTACATTAGAAAATTGTCAATAGAAAATGGTTAGTGTATTCGAAAGATTTAGATGAAGTGTTTTGTTTCTCTTGTAAGTTATTTAAGTCAATTAGCTAATGAAGGACTTAGAAATTGGAAACATCTAAGTGATGACTTAAACAACATGAAACAAACAATGAGGACATGACCAACATGAGTACATGGATTGATTTGCAGATTAGATTGGAAAAATACAACAATAGATAAAAGGATGTACAAGATTTGGTCAAAAGAGACAATTGGAAACAAGTTTTGGTAAGAATAGTTTCAGTAGTGAAATGTCTTGCGAAGCACATGTTTGTGTTTCAAGGTCAAAAAAAATAGTAAGATTAATCAAGATAACAATGGAAATTTTTTAGGCCTAATTGAAATGATTATAGTGTTTGATCCAATCATGCAAGAGCATATGCGACAAATTCAACATAATTGTGAAGAATAATAATAGGATAGATATTATTGAATGAAGGATTACACACACACACACACACACATATATATATATATATATATATATATAGGAGGACTAGCCTCCTCCTTATTCTCTACCCGATGTGGGACTAAAGCCCATAACTAATATATGACTAATACTCTTAACACCCTCCCTAAAGCTGGAGTATATATGTCAATCATGTCCAACTTCTTACAAAGAAACTGAACATGAGGACCCAAAAGAGACTTTGTAAATATATCAGCTATCTGATCTTCAGTTCTCACATGGTAAAATGTGATCATCCCCTTCTAATATTCATCACGAACAAAGTGAATGTCAATCTCAATGTGTTTCGTCTGTTCATGGAATACGGAATTGGTAGCAATCTGAATAGCGGATTGATTATCACACCACATATTTGTTGCTTTCAATCCCGCTTCTTATTCCAGCTTTTGTAGATGTTACAGATATAACACTTCTGCGGTGCCATGAGCAATTGCTCGATATTCTGCTTCCGACCTTGATCGTGAGACCACACTCTGCTTTTTGCTCTTCCACGATACTAAGTTTCAACTAATGAATATTGAGTAGCCGGATGTAGACCGTTTATTATCAGTAAAACTTGCACCACAGTCCGCATTTGTAAAACACTCAGGATGAGTATGTCCTTGATTCTCTATCCGAATTTCTTTCTCCAGATTATGGGCTAGATAGCGCAGGATTCTGAGAACTGCCCGCCAATATGGAACTCATAGAGAAGGCATAAATTTACTCGCGACACTTACGGCAAAGAAAATTTTTGGGCGAGTCATGACCGCCAAGTAATTGAGTTTCCAAACACTCGACGGTACTGATCCGGATTGGTTATCAGTATCCCCTCATCGGAGAGTAACTTTACCCCTGGATCCATGGGTGAGGTTGCTTCCTTTGCTTGCATCATTCCTACATCGGTTAGGACGTCCAGCACATATTTTCTTCAAGACATTACAATGTCCCCCTTAACCCGTATGACTTCAATGCCCAAGAAGTACTTTAACGATCACATATTCTTGGTCTGAAACTGTTTACCCAGAAAATTCTTCAACCCTGCAATATCCTGGTTATCATCTCCCGTAATCACAATGTCATCAACGTAGACACCAAATAGTATCCTTCCAATTGATGTCTGTCGGTAAAATACTGAATGATCCTTCTTCGTTTGACACATGCCAAACTAACGATATGTGTAAATCGATCAAACCAAGCACGAGATGATTGTTTGAGACCGTAGAGGGCCTTCCATGGATAACATACTTTACCCTCTCTTGCAACGAACCCAGGAGGTTGCATCACATACTGTAGAATATTTTGGAGTAATTGTTATATTTTTTTATTGATAATCTCTTGGCTATTTATAGCCTTACAACCCTTCATCTTATATTAATACCCCATTAAAAAACCCTGTAGAATATTCTAATATCCCAACCAATATACCAAGAATATTCTAATATACCAACAAATATACCAAGAATATTCTAATATACCAACAAATATACCAAGAATATTCTAATATACCAACACTCCTCCTCAAGATGGACGAAAGATATTCACTAAGCCCATCTTGTCACATCATCTAATTATATCTGCAGATCTAAGTCCCTTGGTCATACTGTTTTGGTTGAAACATGACCTAGTTCCAGTAGTCTACGGTCCAACTTCACCTTGATGAAGAACCTATCGATCTCAATGTGTTTGGTCCTGTCATGCTGCACTGGATTGTTGGCGATACCGATGGCCGACCGTTTGTCACACCACAGCTTCATCTTGGCTCCTTGATCCAGCTTCAGCTCTACCAGCATACACTTCAGCCATAACAGCTCTGCAACTTCCAAGGCCATAGCTCTGTACTCCGCTTCAGTATTGATCTGGCCACTATCGAGTGCTTCTTACTCCTCCAAGAGACCAAGTTGCCTCTTACAAATATGCAATAGCCCGAGGTAGACCTCCTGTCATCAATACAACTAGCCCAGTCAGAGTCACAGTAGCCCTCGATGCTCAAGTGATCATTCTTCCTAAATATTAACCCCTTTCCGGGGGCACGCTTCAAGTATCTCAGAATCTGGTACACTGCGTCCATATGACCCTTTCTTGGGTCATGCATGTAGCGGCTCACCATACTCACTACAAAGTAGATATCAGGACGTGTGTAGCTCAAATAAATCAACTTGCCCACCTGTCTCTGGTATCTGTCTCGGTCAACTGGTTCTCCAGCCTCAGCACACAGCTTGAACCCCTGGTTGATCGGCGTCGCTGCAGGTCTGCATCCCAACATCCCTGTCTCTGTGAGAAGGTCCGGCGCATACTTCCTCTGAGAAAGAACAATCCCCTCTGCTTCTCGAGCAATTTCAATCCCAAGGAAGTACCGAAGAAGGCCAAGGTCCTTCACCTCAAACTCCTTGCCAAACTTTTCCTTGAGTCGGACAATCTCCTGCTCATCATCTCCTGTGATAATCATATAGTCCACATACACCGCAAGCATGGTGATGTGGCCTCCACTCCGACGGAAGAATACAGTATGATCAGCATTGATCTGTTGATATCCCATTCCTATCATTGTCCTCCTGAATTTGTCAAACCACGCTCGAGGAGAATGCTTCAGTCCATAGAGGGACTTCTTCAACCTGCAGACATTGCCCATTGTTTTATCGGTGCAGAATTCTGGTGGTATCTTCATGTACACTTCCTCCACTATATCCCCATGAAGAAACACATTCTTCACATCCATTTGGTGTAGCTTCCATCCACCATTCGCTGCCAAAGAAATCAGGGTCCTGACGGTGCCCATCTTCGTCACTGGTGCAAAGGTCTCATCAAAGTCAATGTCGTACGCCTGACTGTATCATTTTGCCACCAGTCGAGCCTTGTAGAGCTCTACTTTTCCATCTGGGTTCTGCTTCACAGTAAAGACCCACTTGCATCCGACTGCCCTCTTCCCCTCTGACAGTTTTACCAGTTCCCAAGTGTGATTCTTCTCAAGAGCGCCTAACTCGTGCATCGCCGCTTTCCACTTTGGATCGTTCTTGCAACCTGCCAATTGTTAGGTACACTAATACTATCCAAACATGCAATGAATGCTCCATGAGAAAAAGAGATGTTATTATATGAAACAAACTGAACAAGGTCTCAACCATATCTATCAGGAGGATTTCTCGCATTGCTACGAGTGGTCCTCCGTACTGATAATGGTGTAGGTGTAGTAGGAAGAATGATATCACCTGAAGGAGAATCTGGTGGTGGTGGTGGTGTAGGTGTCTCAGGAGTTGAGACGGACGCAAGCAAGGGACTTGGCACTGGCACTATAGGTACTGGTCCTGCAGTTTGCTTCCCTTTCCTGCTGTAGGTAAGTAATTCCTCCTGAGCCGTGGGCCTAACACCTCTCATCGCCTCCTCCTGTTCTTCTTCACTCTCCTGCTCCTCCTCAAACGTTCCTCTATGCCATACTCCTAAATCGGTCACCACACTCTCACCAATCTCCCTCTCTCGCCTCATACTCTCAGTATCAGGTGAGTTGCTCATGGATGAGGTTCCCTCCTGACGGTAGTATGGCTCAAATTCCCTGAAGTGAACATCCATGCTCACAAACTTCTTCTCTACTGGGCTCCAGCACACGTACCCCTTCTGAGTCGCCGAATAGCCCACAAATACGCACTTGACTGCTCTGGGGTCAAGTTTTCCAACAGACGGTTTGTTGTCCTTCACAAAACATACGCAGCCAAACACCTTTGGTGGGAGTATCCCACTATTATTTTCTTGCAATATCTCACATGGAGACTTCAATCCCAGTACCTTCGAGGGCATCATGTTGATCAATAAAGCTGTTGTCAACACTGCATGTCCCCACAGACTCTGTGAGACATTCATGGCGATCATCATGCTCTTTGCCACCTCCAGAAGGTGTATGTTCTTCCTTTCTACCACTCCAATCTGTGCTGGTGTGTACGCACATGTGGTCTGATGCTGTATCCCTTGGGCTGACAGGTATTCCTCAAGTGCTTTGTTGGTATACTTTGTTCCATTGTCAGACCTTAGTACCTTCACCACTGCTCTGTACTGAGTCTGGACATGTTTATGAAAGTCCTGGAAATAGGCAAAGACCCCACTCTTATTCTTCATCAAATACAGCCAGGTGACACGAGAGGAACAATCAATAAAAGAGACAAAATACTTGTAACCATTCATAGTAGTTGTGGCGCACGGTCCCCAGACATCAGAATGTATAATATCAAAAATATAATAGCTCCTATGGCCCACACGAACATATGAGCCCCTAGTAAGTTTGTCTATATCATATGCATCACATACTAGTTTCTCCTTATTTGTCTTCTCATAAATAGATGGATACAACCTACTCAAAATACCAAAAGAGGAGTGCCCCAACCGCC
Source organism: Iris macrosiphon (assembly GCA_036927795.1). Classification (NCBI taxonomy): domain Eukaryota; kingdom Viridiplantae; phylum Streptophyta; class Magnoliopsida; order Asparagales; family Iridaceae; genus Iris; species Iris macrosiphon. Next base: position 124,833,637 of record JAYESA010000001.1, read on the forward strand.
TGTGATGGAGTATCAGTGTATCCTCGGCACTCATCTTTGATCCTCTTATTCCTGCCCTTCTGCCATAGACACCAATGCCGAATCCAGTCATTCCCAATCCAGGTACCACAGTCCATCATGTCAAGTGTCAGTCCCAAGTCTTCGTCCAGTCTCCTTCTCCTGGAAGATCACTTTAGGAATATCAAAAGAGAATGCATTTTAGTTGGAGGATTATAGAACTAATGGACAGAAGACTGACTGGAAAAGAAGGAACATGTAAAACATTAGATAATCTTACTGAACCTGTACAAACGACAGTACCATTACCGGCCACTGGCTGGAAAGTATCATCGGTTGTTTGAATGCTGTCCACAAATGCTAGGTGAGTGTAGAAAGAGAACTCACTAGCATTCCCTGTCACGTGTCGAGACGCACCCAAATCGACAATCCAGTCCGACGATCTAAGGGAAGACATAGATGCAAGGGCGAGTGAGTCATCAATACCTTCCGATGGATGGGCATACATGGCAGCATTGCCTCTGGCGAAGGCTGAGGTGGACGCGTCCTCAATCCCACTCCTCATGTCTCCATCGCTTGACGCTCTGCTTTCTCCTGAGTACTTCCAGCATGCCTAGTAGTGCCTAATCCTCCTCAGTATATGCACCATTAGCTCCCTCCTCGCCTTCTACTACCAGCAGGTTCGTCCGATAACCTCCTCGACCACTCCGTCGACCCCCACGATCACGACAACGTCCTCCAAACTGTCCACATCCGCCACCTGAATCTCCCTCCTTGGATGGTTTGGTGCAAGCATACCTCAGATGGCCCACCTCCCCACAGTTGTAACACTGTCGGAGGTCTCCCTTAGGTCATATGCCGCCTGAATTGGCAACCGTCAGTGTTGTCTTCACTTCAGGAGGACTACATGTCCCTTCCTGTAGCTTGATACGAGTCTCCTCCTGGATCATGGATGAGATAGCCTCCTCAAGTGTAGGAATCTTCGGTTGGGCTAGAAGTAGTGTCGTCCTATGAGCAAACACTGCGGCCAGCCCTTTTAGAAACTTTATCGTCCTCTCCTGCAGACATACATGTCTCTTCTTACACTTCGGGTCCTCGAAGTTCGTCCGATCTGAGAAGTGATCATAATCCAACCACATACGCTCCAACTTCGTGGCATGCTCCTGTACCGTCTTCTTTCCCTATACAGTGTCGTCGATCTCCCCGTTGATTAGGAAAACCCTCAAGTTATTCCCCACACCATCATAGGTTCTCCTCAACTTCTCCCACACGTCTTTCACTATCTCGAGGCCATCACTGTGGCGGCGATCGACTGGACTAAAGAATTGAGGAGCCAAATGTATACCACCATATGAGTGGACTTTCACTAGTCGCGTCCTGTCGAGCCCTCATCTGGCTCTGTCTTCTCTCCTGACAAGAAACCTTCCAGGTTCTTCCCTGCGAGTTCTCTCACCCGTCGTGACCAACTCAGGTAGGTGGCCGATCCATCAAGCTTCAGATCGATGGATGGAAGCTCCAACTTCGCCAATGTTCGTGTCGCGCTCTCACCAGTCGACAGTTTCATCAGCTTCATCAACGTTGCGACCTCCGCAGAGTCCAACTTCTTAATGATCTCCTCCATCGATCCTCCTCTTCTCCGATCACCTCACACCCGTTCCACGATTCACGTTCGCCCTCTTCGTCCTCTCCTAGACCCGATCATGTCTCTCCCCCATCAGATCTAGGCCTTCGATGTCAATGTCTGGAACGACACGCGGGAGACGCCAGGAACCGCGACAGAAGGCTCCGTGGGAGTCGCGGCTTCGCGGTGGTGGTGGCGGACGAGCGGTGCGGCAGCGGTGGTGGCGTACGGTGTAGCAGCGGCGGCGGTGGTGGCGGCTAGGGTTTGGGAGGTGGTGGCTAGGGTTTGGGCTCTGATACCATGTAAAATATTTTGGAGTAATTGTTATATTTTTTATTGATAATCTCTTGGCTATTTATAGCCTTACAACCCTTCATCTTACATTAATATCCCATTAAAATCTCCTGTAGAATATTCTAATATTCCAACAAATATACCAAGAATATTCTAATATACCAACACATACACTTCCTTCGCAAGATCCCCATGAAAAAATGCATTCTTTACATCCAACTGAAGTAGGGGCTAGTCATAGCGAACCACTAAGGCTAGGAGCACACGCACAGAAGTCATCCTGACAACTGAGGAGAATATTTCAAAGTAGTCTTCTCCATAGGTCTGAGAATACCCTTTGGCCACAAGACGAGCTTTCAGACGATCAAGAGTGCCACCTGGATTCACCTTGATTGTGAACACCTATTTGCATCCTACCGCCTTCTTACCAGTAGGCAAATCTACCGGATTCCATGTATGATTCTTCCGAAGCGCTCGTATTTCCTCTTCCATAGCGGCACGCCAACTAGGATGTTTGAGACCCTCCTCTTTAGAATTGGGAATCTGAATCCTATCAATAGTAGTCACCAAGGATTAAGTATGACTCGCTAGTCCTTTGTAGTTCTCAACATACAAAGGATTGTCGTAACATGCACAACGAGGGCGAACCGGTATATCAGGTTGTGGTGGTGAAGCAGTAGAGCTGGAGGATGACCCTGATGACGACACTGGCTCTTCAGTTGTGGAAATTATTGGTGATGTCTGCTCTAACGGAACTGGTGTTTGCAAACCATGGGACGATGAGGCTGGTGCTGCCGGTTCTGACTGTGTTGATGTTTGCGAACCACTAGACGACAAGACTGACTTGGTATAGGAAAGCACCCTTATGGGGAGCTGATAGGTCTGAACTGGATACAACATAAAGTTCTCATCTGAATAAACTTTTGGAATGAAATCGGTAGTTAAAAGGAGTAGGAGAAACTCAGATTCAACAAAGGTAATATCTCGAGTCAGAAAATACCTAATCAAAGTTGAGAAAAAATAACGATACCCTTTCTGATCTTTCGGATACCCAAAAAATACATTTGATTGCCTTTGGATCCAACTTAGAAGAGTAGGTCAAGTATCCCGAACGAAACACAAGCAGCAAAAAATTTTGAGAGGAAGAGAAAACGGTACACGATTGGAATATAACCTAAAAAAATGGAGTATTGTCATTGAAAACAGAAGATGGCATACGATTGATCAGATAACAAATTGTAAGAACCGTATCCGACCAAAATCTTCTAGGGGGTACATGTATGAAACATAAGATCACGTGTTGTTTCCAAAAGGTGGTGATTCTTTCGTTCGGCCACACCATTTTGTTGCAGTGTGTAAGGACAGAAAGTTTGGTAGATGATTCCATGTTTAGCCGACTGAGAATTGAACTCTCGAGATACATACGACTATTATCACTCCGAAGACACTTAATAGGAACCCTCAATTAGATTTTAATTTCAGCATAAAAAGTGCACCAAATATCAAATATTTTAGAACAATTTTTCATCAAGTAAACAAAAGTGACTCTGGAGTAGTCATCAACAAAGGAGACAAAATACTCGAACCCATTACAGATTCAATGGGACATGGTCTCCATATATCTGTATGCACTAACTCAAAAGGAGCTGAGACGGCTAACTGGATATAGTAACCGGTGATGTTTTGTCAAACTACAAGACTCACAATGAAAATGAACTTGACATTCTAAAGATGGGCACCAATGTTACAAAGTTCGCTAGGCAGGTTCGGTACGCCGAAGGGGCACCTAGGCAGCCGCACATAATTTTTTGTTGAAACTTTGAATTTTGGATTTTAATTTTTTTTAAAAATTTGAAACTTTTTTGAAATTATTTTGAAATTGAGATTTTTGATTTTTTTAAATTTTTTTTGATTTTTTGATATTTTTTTGAAATCTGAAAAAAAATAGTATTTTTTGAAATTTCAAATCTAAAATTTCAAATTTCAAATTTTCAAATTTCTAAAATTTAAAATTTGAATTTTTAAAATTTTATGCCTTCGTCGAACAGGCCTAACAGGGGCCGAACAGGTGCCTAGGAGGGCCAAATTGGGGGTTTCCGGTGCGGCGGAAGGCCGCGTAGCGCCTGGGCGCCGCCTAACCCGATATTTAGAACACGATAGACATTTTCTGGAGAGCTTAAACAGATGGAAAACCTAACCGATAGTGCAACTCAAACGGATCGAATTCCACGCCAGCACAGACAACATAAGAATTCATATCAAACAGGTACAAGCCTCCAGCCAGATGCCCCCTACCGATAGTCTTTCCAGTATTCAGGTCCTGAAAAATAGAACCATCAGAAAAAATGTTATCGAACATTGCAAGTCACGAGTAATTCTACTAATGTACAAGAGACTGAATGGATTGACAGGTGTGTAAAACTGATTTGAGTAACAGACCAAGAGAAAGACAGGTGCTTCCTTTTCCACGAACTCTCAGGGAACTGCCATTCGCAACAGTAATATCGGATACACGACAGATATGTAATCACACAGCATACCTGCATCACCTGTCATGTGATCAGATGCACCCGAGTCGATCACCAACTGCTTCGACCTGATCACACACGTTGTTGAGTACCCGGCTTTGGATCCAGATGTGGAGGCTTCACCACGACGCTGAACTTAAAAGTCGGCGAATTCAACCTAGGTCTTTGTCATCTGAACTGATACCTCGTCATTATCAGGATTATCTAATGCAACATTAGCGGCAGGAGCTTTAGGATACTGCCACTGGAAATGGCAATATTGACCATAGTTGAAGCATGTGCGCGGTCATCCTCCATCACAACCGTCATTGCCTCGTCCACCATCACGGTCAGCATTTCGGCCACTACATCGACCACCACAACCTCCACGAAATCCACCACGAGTAGCACCCAGGGCAGACCGATCAGCAGGGGCATCACCCGTAGTAGTCTCAACGGCCTTCGCTACCCGTAGGACACGAAAGTGGACTTCCATCAAATATGGAACCTCAGCCCCAACAATAATCTGAAACCGTACAGAGTCTGCATCAGGACGAAGTGAGGCAAGATATGCCATGACATAATAGTTGCTGGTATTGAGTCCTTGTCTTATTGATATCTGTCGTTAATGGTAGCACGCGATCAACCTCATCAGTTAGTGCCTTAAAGGCATGAAAGTGGTCCTTATGGGACTTAATCTCCTTAGTCAGCTCGGTAGACACCAACGACCGAGTCATAGATGCGAGACAAATCGCGTCTTCCATCAAACGCCATTGCAAGGACCTCCCATAACTCCTTTACTAAATTCGTGTTGTGAACCATGTCCTTAACAGATGGTTCCATCGAATTCATCAACTATGTGAACAATCGACTATCATTCGTCTTTCACTGCTCATAGATGGGATCAGTCTTTTTCGGAGAGTTGTCAATCAGATGCTTGGACAACTGCATTCCCCGAAACGTCTTCTCGACCTTCTTGCGTCACATAGAGTAGCTGTCTGGACCATCCAGCCTTCGATTGAACAGTCGAATCGAAGTTACCATTGTACCAGTAATTGGTGTTCCCACCTCTGTGTTCCCGATACTGGTGCTACCAGCACTGTTATTTGCCTCAATGTTCGTTAACTTCAGGTACTTGATTTGACTGTCGATGATCGTCCCGATCCGTTTTTTACATCAACTTCGCCAGTGCGCAATCAACGTCGCCAGAACTGGCTTGCGCAATGTTGGCAGAGATTCGAATATGGATCACACAAACAAGGACAGAAATTCACACAACCCAGGTTGCTCTCTATTGTATCCCGATGTGGATACCGGACCAGGAAAGAAATAAATATTCACACAAACTTGTTTGCTCTTTGTTAACTCCTGATGTCGATGTCGAGCTTCAGAGGTTCAAGCAAACAATCATAGTTTATCCTCTGTAGATCTCAACACCAACTTTTTTTAGATGAAGAAACTAGGTTAGGGTTTTGGGGAAGGTGGGCGGCAGTTGTAGGTTGGATGGAGCTAGGGTTACGATTGGGGGCTGGTTTTGTGTCAGGGAAAGGATAGGGTTAGGGTTGGGCGTGAGGGGGGTTGTGGCGGCATGGAGAGGGGGGGCTGTTGAGGCCTGGAGAGGGGGGGGAGGTGCTGAAGTCAGGGGGCGGGGGTTAGGCACTGGAGCGAGGGGTAGGGGAACATGGGGTGGGGGGGGGCGGAGGCGAGGGTTGGCTAGGGTTTGAAAAAGAGAGAGAGAGAGAGAGAGAGAGAGAGAGAGAGAGGAGAGGGGGGGGATTAAGAGTTTCGGCTCTCAACAATAATGAAATTCATTACTATTATCTTAGTAACAAAATTCATAACGAGTTGATAGCTATGTTGTCCTCTTGAAATTAAAAGTGCAATAAGTTAAGCACATAAAATAATATTCAGTAATACTTGATTGTACTCTGGATGCAAGTCATCAAGAACAGATGACCTGATAATACGGTGTGTTGATGTGTCAATAAGTCCAATTAAGATGGAATAACACATTTAGAGTTCTTAAAAGTTGATACTTCGGGACTAGGACTTTTTAATGAATTACAAAACGTACTAAAGTCGCTAGATCTTGATATTGATGATGTGAGAGGGCAAGCATATAATAATGTGTCCAATATGAAAGAAAAACATCAAGGCATACAAAAATGGTTACTTGAGAAAAATCCCAGAGCATAGTATGTGCCATGTAGTTGTCGGGGTTAATTTAATAATTTGTGATATGGAAAATTCATGTGCTAAAGTGATATTTTTTTTTTTTTGAGTAGTACAGCGTATATACTCAGTTTTCTCTAATTCTAGAAAGAGAATTTTACAAGTTAATGTAAAAGGTTTAACTCTTAAGACATTATCAGCAACATGTTGGAAAAGTCGCATTCATAGTGACAAGGCAATACGATATCAAGATCCACAAATAAGAGACGTCTGACTTAAAGTAGCAGAAATTAGTGAAGATGCTAAAAAAGGAAGTGGAGTTGAATGTTTAGCAACATATGAACTTGAAAATTTTGAGTTTTTAACTTTTTATTACGCATGATTATTTGGCAATGATATCTTAGTTAATATAAACCTAGTTAGTAAAACGTTATAATCTAAAGACGTGTGTATTGACGTTGCTATTCAACAAGTAAAAGGACCCATTTCTTTTCTTTTCTTTTTTGAAAGATACAGAAAAAATGGGTTGGCATCTGCTATAATTTCTGCTAAAGAGATTGCAGCTGAGACGAGAATTGATAATGTGTTCCCTAAAAGTGTCTAAGTTCGTAAAAAAAAAAAATTTGATGCAACATCATTGACACGATGGTAGAATCAACTGAAGAATCTTTCAGAGTTAATTATTTCATTATTATTGTAGATATGATTATTTCTTCATTGAAAAGTAGGTTTGAACAATTGCAATCAAACATATGAGAGTATTTTTGGATTTTTTGTTTGATTCAAAAAAGTAAACTTCATCGAAAGATAATATTTTAAATGACTATTGTGTGAAACTTGAAAAATGTTTTAAAACATGATAATGTTTTAAACATTGATGTGAATGATTTGAGTGAAGAATTGAAAGTCCTATAAGTGATTTACCAAAAGAAACCATGAAAGCCATTGAATTCTTGAGTTGATAAAAAAAAAAGTTTTCTGAATGCATTTATTGCTTACTGAAAATTATTGACTATTCTTGTCACAGTAGAGTATGCAGAATGAAGTTTTTCAAAATTAAAATTATCAAAATCTTACTTGCGAACACCTAAATGGATTAACAATTCTATATATAGAAACAGAAATGTTAGATAAATTTGAATTCAAAATTTGAATTAGTGATTTTGCTTCCAAAAATACTAGAAGAACCAACTTTCAATGATAATTTTTCTCTACTGCCTTTCATTCTATACTTTTAGGTGGTGCATAATTGCTTAAGGTACTGATCGGAGAAAATTTGAAGCGGGTTATGTGTAACATGTTGACTATTTAAACAATGTATGAGATTTCATCATTAATTATAATTTTCTTGCATTAGAATTTTGTTAATTCAAACGTTTTCATACATTTACCAATGAAAGATATTTGTCATTACTTGAATATTGTTTTGATTTCTTATTATACATATATTTGTAGCATTTTTTTTAAATTAATATCATTTATATATTTTGTGATTTTTGACTATAGATAGTTAATGAAGAAAAAATAAACACGGGTATTACGAAACGGGCGGAGGGCCCCATTTTGAGGTTTCGCCTAGGGCCCCAAGAATCTCATGCATGGCCCTGGTGTATGTGCAGTGGGTGAATAAAACTTTAGATAGAGATGGCCGTATCAAAAAGTTGATACAGCCACTGTATGACAGGTGGGCCCTCCTCTCTCTTCGTAAAGCGTGCAAGCATAAATATATAGAGGGGAGCCCACCTGTCATACAGTGGCTGTATCAAATTTTTGATACAGCCATCTGTATCTAAGTTTTACTCGCAGTGGGTTATTTGTAGACTTAACTAGAGAGAGAGAGAGAGAGAGAGAGTGTGTACCATGTAACTGAATAGTAGTAAACCCAATCAATCACTTTTGACCAAAAGTTGTAGACAGTTGGATCAAGAAAAGTTTAAAAAGAAAGATGAAGGGATGAAAGTCAAGTATACATCCATCTAACAAGAGGAAGTTATTCAAGGATATCATTGTATATTTAACAGTGTAGTCAAAGGCGCGCCTCAGGCGCGCCTAAGACGCGCATTGCTCCTAGGCGCAGAGGGAGCGCCTCAGGGCACTCCAGGCAAGGCGCAATTCTTAAGGCGCACCTAAGGCGCGCCTAGGTGCGCCTTTTTCGAGCACCTTGGAATAGCTAAGGCGCGCCTTGAAAATCTTGTGAAGAAATAACATGTTTAGACTATTTTTTTAACTGTTGTACTGTTTTTAGACTGTTTTTTGAACTGATGTACTTTTTCTTATTGTTTTCTCTCTCACTCACTCAATTCAAAGTGATTGCATCCTAGACATGGGAGAATTTGAAGCACACATGTTTATCAATGTAGAAATCCGATGTGAATATATATATATATATATATATAAAATTTTGCGCCTCGTGTCGCTCGGGCGCGCGCCTTAAGTGCGCCTTGCGCCTCGGACGATTTGGACCCTTTGCGCCTTGAGTGCGCCTTGCGCCTTTGACTACCTTGATATTTAATCCCTAGAGTCCTCCCTCTCCCGCCCATGGTAACAAGCGGCAGAAGAAACAGCAAAAAAGTACAAGGACTACCCAGCTGTAATGGATGCCATGTCCAGGGAGTGACTGTGACAGTGACAGCCAGCAACTCAGCAACCATCCACGGGGCTAGACAGATGTTGTATCATCGTGGAAAAGGAGATCAAAAGGTGTGTATGTGTGGGGGGGGGGGGGGGGGGGGTGAGCTAAGGAACAGTAAAAAGATATGGAGGGAGAGGAATGTCAGTTGTGTTGCCACCGCATGAAGAGAGATCCATTCAACACTCTTATACCGAATGAAGAGAGACCTATTCAACACTCTTATAGTCAAACAAGAAAAATGTCAAAAACAAAGCATCCTTCATTTAAGAGATAAAGGGGCCATGTTTTTTAATAAAGGTGAAGAAATGTCAATTTCCTTACCCCACTTATGCAGCGCGATATGGGAATCGGACCATAATACCCACCCACAAATTACGATATCAGAGTTTTATGCTCCTCTTTTTTTCCTCAAGAACAAAGCCAATCGATTTGAAATTTTGACTCAATCAACTTACCTGATTACAAACCCTACATAATCTCCTTCTAGGAGTACACATCCAGGAAAAAAAAAATAGAATAGGAGACAATTATAAGCATAGGTACAAGTTCAGCCTTCGGCAAAATACATGTCAAAAGGTGATTATTTCACAAGAAAGTAATCAATCTATTGTGTATTGTGCTTCCAGTTGTAACAAAATGTTGGGACTTGGGACCACATATGGGTATCCACAATCACCACCCACAAATTATGGCTGGAGTCCAGCTAGCACTCTCTTCTTTAGTTATTACTCCTTTCCTCTTACACATATTGGTATTTGGATGTACGCAGGAGTTGGCTTAAACCCAGGAAATGCTCCATAAAAATTACCCTTCAATTATTGTAAAGGTATACTTAAAAGGTTCAGGTTACTGAGACACAAAATATTTTATTAATAGGGTAGAAGAGTAAAAATAATACAGAAGTTCAGCACCAAATACTTGGAACGCAAGTAGATTATAGGGTTATCATTGACTAAAGTTTATGAAGTTTACATATCATTTGCGCTATAAAATGTCAGGTCCATCCTTGCTTCAGATTATTTGATGCAGCATCATGGTAGTTAATGCTAGTTTGAAAGTTGGTTTATTTAAATGTAATAATATAATATACCATTGTTACAGATGTCAGCCAATATGTTGCACATATCAGCATTGCAAACATCTGCAATGGTATCAAACGAAAAACGACCCCTCCAAAATTTACGTCTTCTGTGTCGTTTTGGCATATGTTAGCCGACATATCGAACTGAACGCGAAAAGTGTATCATAGGAGGTGAAGGCCTACTTATATCTTTATGATAAGTTAGAATATATTATAGCCAATACACAACTCATGGTTTTAAAAGGAACTAAAAGGAGAAGAAGAAATAAAAGGACAATAGTAGAGAGGCAAGAAAAGACTACTTGCATGCAATTACCATGTCAATTTCATGTTCACACATTGCAGAGAACAGTTAATACCAAACAAAGATAATCCAAGATTCACGAATATCCTATTGTAGTAGAGCATGTAGCACACAGTGCAAAATTAAGGCAAGAAAACAGAAATGTTACAAATATTCGGTAATAGGAAAGCTTTCTGTCTATCTTACTTCCTAGAACGAAGCGTTATACCTTACATGGCATTATTTGCTGAATCTATCAGGATTATGATGCACTACTCTATGTGCCTTCTTATTGTGGTAAAACAGCACCATTATACAATCAAGTCTCTCTCTTATGGTTCAGGATCTTTATCATGGAGGGATGCAATTTCTACAATCAATATTAATCATAAATATTGCAACCATGTTTGGGAGAGTTAATATGCATGAAGTCCCAATAGCTAATTATCTATCAAGGGGTACCGGAATCTCAAGACAAAATAAACAAGAATACTGTTTAAGCAACAATCTTATACAGAAAAATAGCTTTCAAAGGAAGACAAATAAGTCACTTAGTTGGAGAAAGCCACTCTAAGCCCCCATCCAAATAAAGGATAGAGAAACTACAATCAATTAAACTGGAGGTTCTTATCGTGTTTCCATTATTCATGAAATCTATCATTCTTTTCACTTCAATCTCTTCTCAAGTACACTATCCCCTTCAAGTTACTCTAGGCCTGAGAATCGATGGCCGGGGATTTTTAACTTTTAAGGATGCAATACAACAACAAAGCCTTTACCCCAAATTTTTGGGTTTTAAGGATGCAATACACTTCTCATTTTGTATACACATAAAAATGAAAAGTAAATAAAAAACAAAAACTTTAGAATGAATGAATGAATTCAGTCATGTTGACTTACAGGAACAGATGCTGGCTTGCAGACAGTCACGACGTCAGGTTCACATTGTATGATCATCACATTTCCAGACAAAACTGGAGGCTCATGCCTGAAAAAGTAACTTGCTTTAGCATTTTCCTATTCAACCTTTGAGTCCTTGACACATGAAAATTTCCAGATAACAGAGAAATTTTAAACATTAAAAACTAATTGAGAAGTTCATGTCCTCCACTACACTGTTTCTCTTTTGCCATTGGTGATTTAGCTAAGATACGCATCTCAAATCTGGATGATTAGGATAAATTACAACAACAAAGCCATCATCCCAAATTTGTGAGGTCGGCGGATGATTAGGATAAATTAGAATGCAGAATTTGAGCTAATAGAACTCTTAGCCAATATAAGAAAGGGGTTTTGGGGAGGAAGTTACTACATCAAAATACAAAAAGATTGCACCATAAAATCAGTGTAGTCAAAGGCGCGCCTTGCTCCTAGGCACAGGGACAGCGCCCCAGGGCACTCCAGGCGGGGCGCAATTCTTAAGGCGCACCTAAGGCGCGCCTAGGTGCGCCTTTTCCGAGCGCCTTGGAATAGCTAAGGCGCGCCTTGAAAATCTTGTGAAAAAATAACATGTTTAGACTATTTTTTTAACTGTTGTACTGTTTTTAGACTGTTTTTTGAACTCGTCTACTTTTTTTTACTGTTTTCTCTCACTCACTCAATTCAAAGTGATTGCAACCTAGACATGGAAGAATTTGAAGCACACATGTTTATCAATATAGAAATCCGATGTATATATATATATATATATATATATAATTTTTGTGCCTCGCGTCGCTCGAGTGCGCGCCTTAAGTGCGCCTTGCGCCTCAGGCGATTTGGACCCTTTGCGCCTCGAGTGCGCCTTGAGCCTTTGACTACCTTGCATAAAATAATGATATCCAATGGACAACATAAACATCAATGGAGGAAGAACGAAATTTTAAAAAAATATATCCTAGTGAGAACTAAGCAGACATATAAATGAATTTTGATATTTTATGTTCACATATCTAATCATTGAACACTACAACTAAATAGATTTACCAAGTGGCTTGCATAATTGCATTAACTGACATGTCCCACCCATGGACCTGCCAGGACATGACATGTGCATGGGCACATATGCACGTCACTTGACCCAACTTGCCAAAATGGTCAAGCCGTATGTAACAAACATCCATATTAAAGATGTCACGCCCCTGCCCGTGGGCCTGCAAGGACATGACCATGCATGGTCACATGTACATCAACTTGGCCCTACTTGTGAAAATGTTATAACTGGATATACACTTGGCCAAATTACTCCAAATATAAAGCAATCAAACTCTCATCCATATCCGATGTGGGGCTTCACATTAACTCCCCTTGAAATATAGACAGGGGTCAGCTAAATGAGAAAAGGCTAAGGATATCTACATGCACACTACGGAGGATAACATTATCCAATACCTAAGTTTTCCAGCTGAAGCATAGTAAAAAAAGACCTGCAAACTTAACCCTTTCTAGTCACTAACAGTGGAACCATGTAGGGTAAAACATTAAAGAGTAAATCTAAGAAATTTGCTAAAGTTATATGAAGGGAAATATTAGAACTGGTTAATGGTTTGCAGTAAGACCAGGAGCTGCCAAACCTAATAGCATGCAGATCTGAGATGGAGGGTATGGATTACAGAAAGAAAGTGGATCCCCAAAGTCATAAAAGGAACAGTAAAGATATGGATTTACATAGAAAAGGCATGAAGAGGGAAATCAGGAGCCTAGTTACATGTTATTTGAATAGAAAAAAACTGGAAATAAATGGTACTTCAATTCTCAGTGAAAGATACTCTTTTTACCTAGTTGATGCAATCTAATTTATTTGAACAGAAATAAACTGGAAATAAATGTGATACTAGTTACATGTTTACACACATAAACACACGTGCATTCATGTGTGTATGCAAGAAAAATATGAGAATGTATTATGTAACCATCTATTGAAATCCTTGCCAATCAAGTGTCATCATATTATGTTCATCAAGGTAGATAAGTTTACCAAGAAACTGATAAAACAAGATATTGAATTTGGAATCAAAAAGGTCCTTGGTAAAACATCATATCCACCAGTCAAGGAATACTGGGAAGTGAAGCACACCTGTGAAGAAAATGGCTAATTTTTTGTGATGACTGGACAATATATGATGTATGGATTATATGTCCATCCACTTGGATCCTTCCAGATTTAACTGCGTCAACCTAACAATTTAGAAATCATGAGCAAATGAAATATGTAGTAGATAATCTATGGGAATGCACATCACTTATACAAGTAGAAACTCCCTTGCAATTTGGGATATAATTAACCAAATTAGAACAAAAAGGCACATTGAGAGAGTTGAAAGCCTTCCTAGAGGAAGATTCCAAATTTCTGATGTCCAAAACCCAGGGGTGCCAGTTGTGGAGGCTCTCATGTTTCTTGTAAAACTAATTATAATATAGACTGTGGTAAAATGGACATGTTTACTGAAATTTGAAGTTCCATTTTCATTTATCTAAATATTTTCCAGTTCTGAGGTACGGAAGGAAAATACTCAAGTACAAGCGCAGGATGTGTCATGTGACTTGTACAGACTTCTAAAGTGATGGAAAGCCTTAGTATCTAAAAGTATGGAACCCAGGGCGCGGTCCTTGATTTTCATGTGGCTTGTCTAACAAACTGGTTTTCAAATCTCAAGTCGGTAGATTGGTTTATGGAAATATGCTACAAAGACTAAAAGAGAAAAATCAACAGTGCAGTAGGGCATTCATATAGTTGCAATAAAAATTAGAAACTATGTTCAAAATTCTTAACAGGGTTACATTTACTAACCATGGCCTTGCAACAGTTATTGTAAGTGGTATTCCACCGTATTCAAATACAAACTCAATATCGAGGGACGGTTGAACAACTTTTCAGAAAAATTCTACCACCATCACTATTGTCGACGTCTACAATTTGTTTTGTCAAACACCCAATTCCTCTTAAAACTTCATATTGTACAATGCTCATAGAAAACTCTAACATAGTCAATTAACATTATAGATCTCAGGCCAAGATCCAAGAAATTAATTTAGATATTAAATCCGAAGAAGCAATCAAATGCTTATTTAGAACTTCCACATCAGATCAGTTGTGAAATCCAAATTATCAAATCAAAGTTGTTGTCTACACCTTCCTTCTTTCGTGATCCCACCAACTCTTCACATAGCAAAAAAACAAATTAAGCCAGATGCCTTGAATATAGTTTTTTAAAAAGGCAAATAGATGAGAGAAACTGAGGAACCCATGCGACGATGGTAGTCAATATACCTTACTGATTTGATTTCATAGATATTGGAGTTTCAATATGGACCCAAAATCCGAACTTATCTTTCTAGTTAAGTTGAATTCCAGTTTATGGAAGATCAGTTAACTTCAGGAATTTTCAGAGCAGTCATTAACTGTCACATGACCCCAAATCAATGATGAAGAGTTGACTTATCAGCAAATTAGGTACAATTCAAGCTAACCGATGCCTGGAATTCGAACTCTAGGAATCCCCAAAAGTCTTTAGGATACAAGAATCTAGTTGGAAGCCAAGGAAATTGGCTCCTTCATAGTGAGTTCCTTGCATTCCAGCTTTCGTTTCAAACATCTTACCGACCGGATCCAGGTTTCTTTTGAGGGGTTGTTTCCTTGCCATGCCAACTACGCTCATTGGCTGATTTCCTTCCTTGGAGAAGCGACGGTTGGCTAGAACTTAACCGTGACTTTGGTTTTTGCAACCAAAGTTTGCCTTATGTGAGTTCCAACACTTATTTGGTAAAAAGGAACTCCAAAACTTGTCGAACTCATGGAAGATCTATGCAGTTGTCCCCACTAAAATTCAGTTGGTCCACTAAAATTCCATGAGTTCTTTTAACTAAGTTTTAAGTTTCAACCAAGTTGCTTATCTTTTCATGGTTGGTTAAGAGAAATTGTGTTTTGACCTCACAAAACTGAAACTTTATTTGCAAAGAGCCAAAGTCAAGTTCTAACCTACTTCCACCTCTCCAAGCAAGAAAGTCAGCCAAGGGACCTAAAATGCTGTGGAAAGAAGACCCCCTAGCCCGAAAGAAAAAAAAATCCAATTGCTAGCACAAAAACAAAATGAGTTTCCTTGAGTTCCAGATACATTATTGTAACCAAACAACCCCGCATGTTTGAGCACAGCTATGAAGCACGAGTACTCCAAAAACCCTAGCATTCTTGTACCCAGTACGGGTATGTTGTGTATTGCTTTGGTACATACCTAAATTTTTATTTAAAAAAATTAAATACGCCTCGAGTATAATATGAAGTACCAACTTTGATCTTTGGTACAGCTCCACAAGCCTGTGTATGGTCAGATACGGCACAAGGAAAGACCAATATACACCCTATTTTTACTTGCTAACCCAACCTAGTAATCAGTTAATACATAGGTTCAATATTTAGGGCTGACCCACACTCTCTCTTGAGAGATCTTTGGCTGTTGAAATTCCCCTTGGGGCATCTGGCGAAGATGAGTAGAGAACAATGATTCAATATAGGAATGTTGGATAGACCACTCCTCCTGGCCACACATACATATTTATACACTAGAACTATAAAAGTTGGAAAAGTATATGTAGTGAGCCCCGTTGCAAGTTCCCGATTTCTTACCCCAAGTTCCTTGCCCTCTCCAATTTCGTTAAGGAATTTGATAAGTTGGGATTAAAAACTCACTTAACCCAAACTTTATCTGCCAAAGGCCAACTTCCCAATTTTCATGAGTTCTTTTTACCAAATTCCTTGACTTTTCAAGCTATAGTAAAAAAAAATGGAATTGGTATCAAAATTCCATTTGAAGGTCCCAAAAGTTCCATGAATCAGCTGCAATTCAAGCTAACCAAATGCATGAAGGGTTTTCTAGATAAACGGTCTGTTGCATAAGGAGATTACTCCGATAACACAATGAAATATAAAGCAAGCATACCAAATCCAGCAAGACAGGAACATATAGTTTTACGGTGAGTCGCAAGCTTGTTGGCGAAGTAAAAACTACAAAATTTGTGGTTGAAAGGATGTCAAATGCATGGAATAAACTCTTGGAATTCCTAAAAGTCCAATTCAAGCTATAGGCAAGACCATGGAATAGGAATTCGACTTGTAATCCCGTGATTCAAGATCCCGAAAATTCCATCAGGTCCTGGAATCTGCATTCAAGATGACCAAACAACTGTAACTAATATTTTCACTTTTGTTCACTAGACTACTCAGTTTAGAAGCAAATTAATCACCATTTCCGTGCTCAAACAGAACCTTAGAGTTTAGAAACCATACATAGTACTCATAATCAGAGAATTAATTGACACACGACCCAAAACCAATCCAAGATACTTAATTTTGCACCGTGGTCACCGGATTCATTCGAGTCAGAACCAAATCGACCACTAATTTTGCGCCAAATAAAAACCCTAAAGAGCTGAGCAAGCATACGTAGTACTCGTAAGGCCTTCCCCGGAACTCTTCCGCGAAGAGGTCGACGATGGTCTTCCCCGCCCACCGATTCTTCGCCTGCACAGAAAAAAAAAAAAAAAAACTGAGCTATAATTTCTCCGTCCTTCGAAGTAACCAAGTGAGAATTGGGGACTTACGTGGGAGATGAACTCGAAGAAGTAGGGCTTCACGTATCGCCTCCCTGTGGGAAGGAAAATTTGAAGGCAAAATTAGGGTTAGGGATTTCAAATTAGGGTTAGGATTTGAAATTAGGGTTAGGGTTTTGACCATTGTGGAAGACATAGTTGTTGGCTTCTGGTTGATTTGCGGGAGTTTGCCACACAATCTCCATTTTTTTTCTGCTTCTCTTTGAAATTTTCCTTTTTCCAAATACCGAATTACACTTGTAATATATGTAGGTTTTTTGCATATAAGTCCATTAAATAAATCATACTTTTAATAGGGTAAAAAGTTCATTTCACCTTCTAGATCTTGTTCCCGTTCTCAATTATACTCCTCTACCTCACCTGGACGCTTATTCCTTTTGCATGTAGCACAGGAGGGTCATATTGGCTCTTCTAGCCAATTGAAGTGCATCGTCTCCCACTCAAGATCGATTAGGAGTCAAAGAAGAATAAAGTCATTTTAGTTACGTTGTCAGTAGGAAACGCTCTTCACTCCTTAGGAAGAATTCTCATGAGTTGCAACCTCGGATCCAAAACTTAAGTGTCATTATCATAGACTTAGGTATGGTCAGCATCAATGAATGATCAGACAACAACAGGGCTGATATAGCCAACTTAGTTGCAGTGGCAATGACATCAGATGCCCAAGGATACAGTGTACCGAGGACAATTGTCATCACTACACCAATAGTTCAGCCAAACTTGACTTTGGTTGGGCATCTCAGGTTTGGAGTCATGTGTTGCCACCACCTCCTAATTTGTTATCGATCCTCACACACAAAATTCTATAATGAAGTTGCTTACAGCTAATCCCATCTCTTGATTCAGTTGATCTTAGCATCAGTGCCACCAACTATAGCAATGACACAACTTATCACTCTGCCCTTCTCCCATTCGTTGCCTGGCCAATGGCCCTAATATGAGTTCATTCAGGCTTTAAATGTGCCTCTTCAACTGCAACACCAATACCGTCTATGTCACACCCAGCTCCCAGTACGCGACGAACCGGAAACGTACAAAATCTCAGACTATGCGTTATATATATATATATATATATATATATATATATATATATATATATATATATATATATATATATATATATATCGTTATTCATATTCGCGTTTATCTCTTGTAATTTCTAGGATTATAGTACATATATTCTGAAAATCTATGCAGTCTGAAAATATATAATAGCCTACTAGCATAACTACCTATATATTTACACCATAGAAATAGCATCTAAGACACTTCACTTACATATTTTACAGAAGTAATATACAGAAGTAATACTCAACCAACATTTTTGGGTACTTGGGATCATCTCATTAGTCTTCAGCTCCATCCACATTATACATCGGCAAGACTTCTTCTGATTCGAAATTCTCACCTAGCGAATAAATAGCATGCCATCAAATACATTTAAGCCCTCAAGTCAAAGGCGGTGACAAACATGAAATAAAATGATAAATTTTGAAATTATACTGAAATTTTGAATTCAAAGAAGGAAATACTAATATTCAATTCTCATACCTGAAATTATAGTGTTGACTTGAAATATAAAACTAGTAAACTATCTATCCTATTATACTTTAGTGTCTGAACGTAAGTCGCAAAACATGGACACAATCACAATCATATATAACCTCATGAGTATTCAATTTAAAGAACATATATAGGTCACCATCATCATCTAGTTTTTCAATAATAATTTTATTTATCCGGGATCATGTGGTGTCTAGATGGCTACTGTGCTTTAGATCTGACCCCTACATATGTTGTGGAAACTTGTAAATCATGAATTATTAAATTCTGGATTAATACCAAGAATTTACTAGATCTGGAATTCTGTTGGTGAGCTAAGCCTCACCCAGTATCATAAGGACCTATGAATGGCAGAAAACTACTTATCATCTTTCACTAAAATTATTATTATATTGTAGGAATTTTGATTGACGTGATCCGACTGTTCTCTTCCACCCCATGATGCAAGTACAATCATATACAACCTATCTATTATTACGTACGTCTAGTTTTTCGGTTCTGATCTATATGTCTTCTCGTGTGCCAGAGACATCACGTCATACGGTAATACATTATCGGCAAGAAGTCATAAGACTAGAATCATGAATAAAAGGGTTAAAACAATTGGTTGCACTTTTATTCTTTCGTGTTAGTGTCCTACGTTTCTTAAATTATAAGAAATTCGACCATTATGTTTAAGGTATTATCGCAAAATTAGTCTCTAGGAAAACTGACTCAATTTTTTTAATTTTAGGGTTATCACATGTAACATGGTTATTTCGAAAATTGGTCCTCTCTCGAAATTTCGGCAATCTCCTTTGGATTTCGACTCCAAAAATAGTTATAAATCCACCCAGAGAAACCCTCCATAGAATTCATTTGGGTATCCAACCCCTTCGACAGAACACTCAACATCGAAATCACACGCAGTATATCTTACCAATTTGCAGCGATGAATGTTAGCAATTGGTTATAACTTTGGTGCTCTATTTACAGACACAAAAAAACTATTCTCTCTCATTCGAAACCATAATTCATGAAAATGACATATAACTATAATCATAACAAATTGCACTTTTATTAGCATTCGTAAGGTATTGATTATTGTTCAAATTCAAGTACTGATTCTACTTGATTACGAAGAAGAACTATAAAACACACACACACACACACACACACACACACACACATATATATATATATATATATATATATATATATATATATATATATATATATATATATATATCCAATAATGTTATTAAAATGATTATTAATAATTCTTTCATCCATACATGCAACTAGTATGCGTGTATCAATTCCCGATCTAAAGACCATTAATTTTCAACTGTATTAGTCCTATATGAAGGTACTTCATCTTAGGATTTTTTTTTAAAAATTTCTGGTTTATTTTTTCCAGTAAGTTGATTGAAGAGAAATTCTCATCACCTTTTAATTCTAAATTTCCATGCATTCTTTCGAATATATATGTATATTTATTTAAAAATTGAGATTGAAATGATATCGATTTGTAAACATCCCTTTTTTTTGGAATGAGGTACTGCCTCTAATAGCTTCTCTAAATCTTCATCAGTAATTATAAATTGTTCTCCCTCACTATTTGGGATACTAGAATTTGTAATTTCTTCAAAAGTTATTCGTAATAACTTTCTTGTTGTTCTTTTCCTTTTGGACTAGGAGTTGAAAAGCTCATATATATATATATATATATATATATATATATATATATATATATATATATATATATATAGTTCTTTTAAAGTTTCCTTTATAATAGAAAGATCTTCATATTTCTGTATAACAAGTAAATCCAAATGGATCTCCTTGTTCAATTAAATAATCTCTATCTTCAAGGATGTATTCTTAATTATTAATGATGTATTGGACAATGAAGCCGGTTCAATAAATCCATAAGTAATGAATATATTTCTATTTGCATATTTTGGTATTATGATTATTCCATAATACTCCATTGGTATAAAGACTACTAAATCTAAAAAGATTTCAATAGTATGATACATTCATAATCGTATGGTCTTACTGGCATATAGCCTATATCCTGCAGTGTTAATTTGTTCTTTCTTTGGAAGAATAGCATAATATGTAAGAGGTGTTATTCTTACCTGATTATGAGTTTTATTTATAGTAATCTTATTTTTAAATGGTTCATAGAGTCGATTAGATCTTCTTCAAGATCATCTTCTGAATAAACAAATTATATTTCATAAATTGAGGAAGTAGATGCATCACTACTAATATCATCAGTATTTACATTATTAATACCATACTCATCAAGATCATTGATGATTACAGTTTGTATGTTATTTGGACATTCATTAGCATAATGTCCTTTATTTCATTTAAAACATTAAAAATCCCTTTTTGAACTTTTTCTTTTTTATAAATTTATTTTTCCCATACTCATTTTTTTTCATTTTTGTACTTCTTTTTGAAGTTCTATTTCCATTTTCGGGTGATTTTAAATTACTCCTTTTATTTTCTTACTTTACTAATCAAAATGATAGCTTAAGTTTATGTTCTTGAATGTGTTCCTAATGTGTAATAAATCTTTGTTATTGTTTCTACTAAACTCTATGTTTTAACATGTATGCATGATGTAGGAAACGGACCAATGATGTTCTCTAGTTTTGTGAAGCGGTAGTATAGGTTTGCGTTTGCAGATTTGAGACCTAACCCTGCCATAAAACCACAGTATGCTATACCATCTTTCGCGTAGCAAAAGCTACTATAGCAGTTACTGTATAAGAAGGGTTTGGCATAAAGGGGTACTATGATAAGCCGTAGAACCATGGGTCAAAAAAGACAAAAAATTATAGAGTAAAGATGAATCTATATGGAGAAATATTAGCTGCAGAAACGAATATATTCAAGAATACCCTCTCTAAATGAGAACGTAGTTATCTATGCTGACACAAACAAGTATATTTTTAATCTAACAGATCAATATGAACATATAGTTCACCTTTCCACACAGAAAAAAAAAGTTAAAAATGTTGGTGTTGTTTCCTTTGGATTAGTGAGAATAGTCCCACATTGGCTACACACCAAGTGAGTATCTCAATATAATACTTTGTATGAGTTGAGGTGTGCACATGGGGTGTGGTGGGGCACATGGGCATCTTGTGGGGGTATTTTTAAAGAAAAAAAGGATTAACTCTTCAAAGAAAGCATTTATACTTTTTATCACTCTCTTGGAAAAATTCCAGGGGCTTAGCGACTCAGACTCGGTCTCGATCTCGGACTCGGGCTCAAGGGCGCAAAGTGGCACTTTATTGGCGCACTTATGATCAGTTATTCATATCCAATTTTTGTGGGATTTGAATTTAAATCGTTCCTATATTTTTGTAACTGATTTGTGGCTAGGGTTTCTACCCTTTCTCTATAAATACTCTCTTTGTAGCCTCTTTGAGAACTTACTTCAAAAATAGAGAGACGAAGAGAGGTTCTGCTGCTACCGCCATTAGAGTCTAAAGTGTTTGTGCGAGTCCAGAAAAGAGGTAACAGCGAGTGTTCCAGAAGTTCTATATGAACTTGCTGGTTCCTGGGAGCAGATCGTGTGGGGACGAATCTTGCTTTGAGCAATGGTGATCTTCATCACCCAAACAAGCATAGATCCTTCTTCTCCTTCCTCTTTTTTTTGTAATTTGTTATGTCCGTCTGTAACTGCGATTGCAATAAAGAATAGAGATGGTTGTCTGATTATTGTCTTTATAGTAGCAAGTTGTAATCAGAATTATTATATAGTTGTTCGTTGGATCGAGGAATATCAGTGAGAAAACTTTTGTGTGAACTCCTGATCTCGACTTCAACTTTTGGTTCTTCCATCTTTGATTAAGTCTCGGTACTAACAATCTTAAAGCAAGATCCGAGTAAGATGGAGAACAACCTTGCAAAACTTCTTGACACAAGTTTTAACAAACTTGAAAAGTTTGACGGAGATCATTATAACGCCTGGAAGAGAAAGGTCACCCTTAATCTTCAACTCGCAAAGGTGGACTACGTGTTGACAGATCCGAAGCCTGTTGTTTTAGAGGGTGATGATGCTATTGTTCGGGCGATTGCTAATGCAACTGCTAAGAAGAATATGTGGAGGAGAGACAACAACCTCTGCAGGCTGTTAGTTCTGAACTCTATAGAGTATACTCCGGCGGAGTCATACAGCAAGACGGACTATGCTAAGGTCGTTTGAGAGTCTATAGAAAAGTATTACAAGACGGATGAGAACCGCAACAAGATCCATGTGACCGAAAAGGTCTAAAATATGCGATTTGAGGACAACAAGACGATGTTGCCTCAAGTCAAGAAAATTTTTAAGCTTCGTCAAAAACTTGAGGATGATAGCATACCCATGGTCGATGCTCTCGTCATGGGAGGTATTGTTGTCAATCTCCCACCTAGATGGAGCAACTTTATCTCGGACATGCACCGGAAGAAGATATAAGTTAGCCTTGATCAACTATTACACAAAATCCATGTTGAAGATGAGTTGAAAGCTCAAAACAAAGTGGACGTGCTGTCCAAACAGTTGGCAAATGCCAACTTGGTGCATGCTGCTGATTCCAAGGGTAAACAGAAGGCTTCTAACAATAAGAAGAACTTAAACCATATGAAGGTGAAGTCTGCAATTCGTTCAAGCAGAAGCCTAAGCCCAAGTCAGAAGTGACTTGCTTTAACTGTGGCAAGAAGGGCCACTACCAGAGAGACTGTAGATCGAAGCCCAAACAGACAGAATGAGGTGAGCCTAACAAGGTTGTTATGATTGTGCAGGTTGTGATAGATGGTGTTGACACTGGCTGGTGGGTGGACACTGGCATATCCTGCCATGTTTGCTTGAAGAAGGAGTTGTTTACCACCTATAAGCGTACATCTGAGATGGTCATGGTGGCAAACCAGACACAAGTTGAAGTACTTGGGACTAGAACGGTGGTACTGAATCTGACTTCGAGAAAGTAACTGACACATCAGGATGTGAAGCACGTACCGGTGATAGCCAAGAACCTGGACTCGAAAAGTCTGCTCTGCAACGCAGGCTTAAGGATGGACATCAATGCTGGACATATGGTGATGTCGCACAAAGGAAAGTACTTCGGAAAAGCCTTTTGTACCGAAGGAATGTTCAGACTTCAGCTTGTAACTCCTGCAAATAATATTAATGCAGTCTCTTCTTTTGGTTACTCTCTTGAGTTATGGCATAATAGACTAGGATGTTCATTGTAAAAGAATAAACAAGATGTCTAGTCTAGGGATTATTTCCAAATGTAGAGGTAAGGAGGTGGAGAAGTGTGAGGTCTATGCGCAGATAAAGATCATAAAAAACTGTTCAAATGGGTTAACCGAAGCACATATCTTCTGGAGTTGGTGCACTCAGATATCTGTGACTTCAAACAGTTGTCCACAAAGGCCTAGATGAAGTATTTCATTAAATTCATCGACGACTACTCGAAGTATGCGTTCGTCTATCTACTTAAGTCAAAAGACTTAGCGTTCGAGAAGTTCAAGGAGTTCAGGGCTGAGGCTGAAAGTCAAACTGGGAAACAACTCAAGAGACTCATAAGTGATCGAGGCGGAGAGTATAGGTTTATTGAATTCACATCGTTCTTCAAGGAACATGGAATAGTCAATGAGATGACTGCTTCTTATTCTCCTCAATCAAATAGAGTAGCTCAAAGAAAGAATATGACGTTGACAGAGATGATGAACTTAATGTTGTTGACTGCAGGTCTTCCAAACTACTTCCGGGGAGAAGTTGTGCTAACGACTACGTTCATTCTGAACAGAGTGTCGTACGCAACTTTCGATGCTAGTCCTCATGAACTCTGGTTCAAAGTCAGACCCAACTTGAATATCATTCGAGTGTGGGGGTGCCTGGCGTATGCGAAGCTTCCGGACTTGATGATTCAGAAGCTGGGTCCGAGGACTACAAAGACCATCTTCCTGGGTTATGCTGAGAAGAGTGATGCTCAGAGATTTCTTGATATTGAATCAAATTATATCATTGAATCTTACGACGCAGAATTCTTTGAAGATAATTTTGTAAGGCACAAGAACATTGTTATCGCGGACATTTCGAAGATTAGTGTGAGTGCACATGAGGCTAACGTTTCTAATAAAGAGGTAGTCTAAATAAAAGTTGACATTCCAGAAACAACGATCGAATCAGAACTTGCAGAACCGGTATCTAAGCGAGTGAGGAGACAAAAGGACTTAAGAGATAATTTTGTCACCTATCATTTGGAAGTACATCCGCTTACCTATGATAAAGCGATGAAGACCAGAGATGCTATCTTCTGGAGGGAGGCTATCAATGATGAGTATGACTCAATAACCTCCAATAACACTTGGGTGTTGGGCGATCTACCTAAAGGAGCTAAACCAATCGGATGCAAGTAGATCTTCAAGAAGAAGATGAAGGTCGATGGAACTGTTGACAAGTTCAAGGCAAGGCTGGTAGCCAAGAAATTTTCTCAGAAGTAGGGGATTGACTACTTTGACACATATGCTCCAGTAGCACAAATGACGACCATCGGGATGTTGATTTCTTTGAGTGCAATTCACAAACTAATTATTCATCAGATGGATGTTAAAACAGTATTCCTGAATGGAGAGTTGACCAAAGAGATTTACATGCAAACATCCAGAAGGATTTGTCATCAAAGGGCTTGAAGACAAAGTCTGTAAGTTGGTAAAATTATTATACGGTCTGAAGCAAGCTCCCAAGATATGGCATAAGAAGTTTGATAAATTTATAAGATCAAACGGCTACAGGGCTAGTGAGATGGACAAGTATGTTTACATAAAATTCTCTGACGGGAGAGGAGTCATTGTTTGTCTATACGTGGATGACATGATGATCCTAGGCACGGTTCTAGCATATATCACCGAGACAAAAAAGTTACTCTCATCCAAGTTCAGCATGAAGGACTTGGCGAAAGCTGATGTTATTCTGGGGATAAATATCATCCGGACGGACCCTGCTGTCACAGTCTCATTATATTGAGAAGATACACACACGCTATGGATATCAGGATCTTCCAGGGATCGATACTCCGTACAGGTGTGACAAGAAGTTGAAGCCAAATCTAAGAAAAAGTGTCAGGTAGCTGGAGTACTCAAGCGTCATCGAAATTTTGATGTATACAACAACTGCCACAAGGCATGACAGAGCTTTCGCCGCAGGGATGCTGAGTCCGTTCACGAGCAATCCAGGTGTTGAGCACTGAAAAGCTGTGAAAGGAGTGATGAAATATCTCAAGAGGAATCAGAAGTATGTATTGTACTACAGCGGGTATCCGACAGTAGTGGAAGGCTTCAGTGATGCAAGCTGGTGTTCAAAAGTAGAGTACAAAACGTCCATAAGAGGATACATCTTCTCCATGGATGGAGCTGCTATATTATGGAAGTCGAAGAAGCAGACAATGCTCTCTCATTCCTCGATAGAATTTGATTTTTATGCACCGGCGGCTGCAGCAGATGAAGCAGAATGGCTTAGGGAGCTCATGAACGATCTTCCATTGGTTGGTATACATATTTTGGTGGTACCAATTTACTGTGACAACTAGGCGACTATAATGGTGGCATAAAAATAACCTCTTCAATGGTAAGAAGAGGACTGTGCGACTGAGGCCCAGGGCAATGAATGATCTGATAAAGACTGGAGTCATTATCGTGATTGATGTTCGGAGCTAGAAGAATCTGGCGGATTCGTTCACCAAAGGTCTCAAGCGTCAGCTGGTCGAGGACACAATAATCAAAATAGGCTTGAAGACATTCTGATATTGTGTCTTTGTAATTCTACCATAAATTTGTATGCTATTAGTTCAAAGAAAAATCTACTAGGCATATAGCTTTTTTGTTCAAATAAGGATCATTGACTGGGATAATATCAGAAATAGTAGATAGTCGTTTGAGACATTAAGGGATTACAGACTCAGAACCACTGTTGTCTACTATTTGTTTTTTGTGTAAAATAAGTCCTGTGGGAGGATGTTAGATGCCTTAATGAGTTCTCAGGCATTTTGAATGTCTAGTGTATTTTACAGGAAGTACGGTAGCACAATACTACAAAGGAGCGGAGAACTCCATGCTACAGTAGGGTGACACCATGATGAGGTACCTCGATAAGGTAAAGCCTCGGCGTCGTGAGCCATGCCACAATGGCGTAGCACCACACATAGGCATGTGGCCTAATGTTGTAGAATGAAGAGTAGTAGGAAGCACTACAAAGATGTAACTATCACTTTCCAACATAGGGATATTTTGGTATTTTGCATATTAATTAATTTTTATATATTATTTTATATTAGTGGTTGCCTAGAATTATATTAGTGTTAGTTAGAGATAATTATTGTTAGTCATGACTTTAACAATTAGAATTAATTAAGTTTGGTTGTTATAAAAGGAATATTCCTTTTAATTTTAGAGATTCCTTTCTAGTTAATTAGATTCCATTCATGACAAACGGAGAGGAATATTTTTGTCTTTTCCTATATAGTCTTATTATTAATAATTATATTTCATATTAATTACATTGATTATATTTTTATTACATAATAATTGATATTGTTGCTTTATATCTATATTTAATATAGTTGAATGGTTAGTTGTTAGTCATTAGTTAGACTAGTTGTTAGTGACCTAAATGAACCAACTAGACTTGTCATGACTCATTAGTGCAACCAATTAGTTAGTCATGGTTTACCACTTATTAATTAGAGAAGAATGATTAGTAAACCCTTCCTTTAGTTATTGGAATCTTCCTTAAGTAAACCCCTTTTAATACCAAACCTTCATGACAATTTGAGAGGTCAATTTGGACATTGTAAAACCAAACCAACCCTAACCCTAAGTGGCTGGTCCTATTTAGAGGAGAGGAGCCTCATGAATATTCATTACTTCATTCATTTCTTCTCCATTTGTTCTTCTCCAAAAAATTCCTCCATTTTTCTCCACCAAATTCCTTCAAAACCAATCACAATCCCTCTCATTATCATTCCCATGGAAATCTAGAAGCTTGAAGACTTCAAGAGGCTAGAAGAAGAAGGGTTTTGCAAGGAGTTGGTGTCCATTTCTCATCCTTGTGCTCATTGGAGGAACCACATTAGGAATCCATCTTCCAATAGTTAAAAAACTTATTTTCCCTTGTCATTTCATATTTTAATGGTGAAATAAACCCCTAGAAACCCTTCTTTTGTTTAAGACTACCCTTAGGATGAAAAACTAGGTCCATAGGAGTCCTATGGAGGAAGTTACATTGAGTTTTGTGTCCATTTGAAAAAAAACTCCGAGATGGCACACCAAGTGTTTGATGGAATGACTAGTAGGTCATTCCTCATTATTTTATATTGTATTTGGTATTTTAGATGTGTCATGATGATTTGGTGTATTTGCGGAGTGATTTGAGTGTGTATCAAGAGGGTATCACATGAGTATCATGGTGTGATATTCATGTGTGGGTTGTTGCATACCAAGTGTTGAGTTGGTGTTAGTGTGAACCTATTTAGAGTGTTATATTTATATATATATAGTGTTATACATATATATGTGTATATATATATGTAATGTGTATAAGTGTGAGTGAAGTGTTGTTGTTGTGCACCCCATAATGGGGGGGGGGGGGGCTCGGGCACTTTGTAAGGGGAAATTCCACTGTGACAGTTGTTTGGAGGTGTTTAGTGCAGAGTGTTTACTGTGAACTGTGAGGTCAACTTGAGGGTGCTAGGTATGCAGTGGTATCATGGATACACTGATGAGCAGAGTGTAGGTTGCTGAGTTATCAGCAGGGTATCCCTTTGTATACTCAAGCACTTATGCTCATGAAGCAAGGATTGAACTGCACCTGTCCAAGTGCAGTAATTGAGTTAGGCCAGGTAGCCGAGAGCTTTGTGTTAGTTGTTCAAAGAAAGATGGGTGTTTAGTGATTGATTGAGAGATGTGTTTAAACGAGAGGAATGTACAACAATTGTGCACTGTATGCGGATGTTAATATAATTGGATGCGTGAGACAGTGAGAGGATGAGTGTTGATACCAAGTTGGGTGTGTACAGATGAAGTGGCATGATTACCTGGACATGCATTGCATCTGAGCATCGTATTAGTTAATGTGGATACCTGGTGTTGGGGTCGAGTTATAGGGAGAACAACTGAAATGATTGCTTGATCAGTTAGTGTATCAGTAAAGAGAGGTTACCTGGAGATTGTAATAAGATGATCAAAAAATATATATGTTGGTTCTTGTCTTAGAAGAAGTGAACTGATGCTCAGCAGTGAATTAGAAGAAAAGGGAGATCATAATCAGGTATCCTTGACACCTAGGTATGTGTTTATTAGGTATATCTTTTGTTTAAAGCCTTAGCTTCAAGTAGCAGCAGTCTTACTGCTCGGGCATGTTGCCCATTTGGCAGCAGCAATAATTTGCTGTTAAGTGCAGCAATTGGGAGGATTTACCCAGGTACTGGGGTGTGGCAAGAGAGGGTGTAATGCAGTATTTGGGGTAGAGGCTCAGGTCAGTACACACTCTCTGTGTGTGCCAAGAGATAAGGTTTGGGGTGTATGTTCAGTGTTTAGTACCAGTTAATTTAAATGTTAGTTCAGGCATTAGTGTGATGTTGAAGCACTTCTAAGTTAGCCTTATTTAGAGTAATGTATGAGTTAGTTATCATTTGTTAATGGTTGTGTTAGAAGTCAGTGGTATTATAAGACAGTTAGAGTTGCAGATAAGTATTAGTAGTAGCTATCAGCTAGATAGGTCTCTGGGTTTTAAAATTAAGTATCAACCATAGGTTAGTGATGCCAAGTGTGTATCGAGGAGAGGGTGTGTGGTATTAGTGATTGGTGTGAGACTAGGATACCAAGATAACTAGTGTGATACCTAGGTATTGGCCTAGCTAAGGTATTGTGGTACGATTAAGGTATTAATCTACATAATGGGTATTATTATATAATATAGTGTATAGAGCTAGTAAACTACTAGAACAACCTAGAAGCCTAGAGATAACTTAGGTATGACCTAGTATAGCCAGATATTGAACCAATAAACCTAGTTTAACCTTAAAAGTTAATCCTTGATCTAGTTAGACCTAGTTTGACTAGTGTAACCTAGTAATGGTCTAGCATATCATATTTAGTGCATTTATAGCTCATTTATCATTCTTTCCATCCATTGATATTCATATATAAGTCTTGGTGACACCAGCTTGGATACCGAGTTAAATCTTTTGCTTATGACCAGTGGCGAGTACATTCTCTGATAATTTCCATTATTTGATATCTATTATGATTCTGGTCTATAGTTGTTATGCCCCAGTACTGAAATACGGAGATGGACATGGCCAACTATCCCGTACAAGGTACTATACGTCATACGACGGTCACAGGTGTATAAGACAAGGGTCATGATACAATCAAGTCTCTTAGGGTCAAGAACTTCTCTGTCTCAATCATTCAAACAAGAAATAATAAGCGTAGAGCATATGTGATAAGCAATAAGGCATCCCAAATACTTTCTCAAAATATTCTGGAGTCCAGTTATGCAAAATAAGAAGCTGGAAGAGTAATAAAAGTACATGACAGTGATCAGCTGCAGTCTGATTTAATACAATCATGTAAGAAAAACTAATGTCCAGACGAGCCGGCTAACAGGTGCCGGTGGCTAAATGTACAAAAAAAGTAAGTGTTCATTGGTGAGCAGGGAAGAAGGAAACCCACTCGTTATCTCCTGTGACCATGTTACGGTACGCGCCATGAGTAGGGGGGAAGTACGCTGGATCCTCGGGTACTGGATAGAAACCTGGCAATGAAAAACCATTGGGGTTAGACCCCAAATATCAAGTACTATAAAGGAAGCACGAAATAGAGAAACAAAAACCTAAGGAAAACACATAATAATACATATGTTCAGTGTGGTAACTTAGGTCCATGGAATGTCCTAGGATGAAGGCCCAACCCTACAACCAAACAAGGACAATGGTTGAACCATCACACTATGATAGTCTATTTCTCTATGCTACTAACCGAATAATACAATCACAACCAAGTCCATTTTCTTAAATCAGCCAATCATTTGTACGGTTTGCTATTTTTGTAGATTCTGAGGTTATCTCAGAAATAATGCATAATAAGTATCCTCAGATCACGCAAGTGCCGAACATGAGCTAACCGAACCAAATAAATAAAACAGACACTTGTAGGAGCACCAGTCCCCCGTAAGGCCACTACGCTAAAAATACGGTATTAGCGGTTCCAGTGTTCCTATAGTTAAACAGTGGCTCCGTATAATAATAGTCAAATACTGTACTCCACTAAGGCAGATGATATACAGTATCTATGGTGGCCAGCCCATAGCGCACTTAGAATGAATCTCTGTGGGAAGGTTCATTGGCATGATCTCGGGATACCGTTCCCTCCAATATTACTACCACTTTTAGTTACCTAATTAGCCCTATGTTGTGTTTGAAATCTAAAGGCGTGGTCATATTGGAATTTTTCTTAAGATGTTGTACAAAGTACGGACACGCTAGATACGAATCCATAGAAGTCAAATCTGGATTCATTTGAGCGTGTATGCAATATTCAGACAATCAATATCCTAGCCACGCTTTAGTAGTTGATTCGCTTATTATGTTCGTACTGGGAAAATAATACATATTTATAATATCACGCATTCAGGAATTTGGAGGCATTCTTGATGCACAATCCAAATATAATCACTTAACATGTGACATGATGTGTCGTACCTCAGCGCACATTAAATCATAAATAATTATCAGCCAATAGTGGTATCAATACGTATACAATATTCGAGTCCAATTACCAATTATACATTGGGTCACGAAAGAACAAGAAATATTCAATCAAACAAGCAAGGCCGCATGGGTCTCTAGGCCGCATGGAAAGTCGAGACCGCATATGAAGTCAGGTCGCATGACAAATTCTGACCGCATATGAAGTCAGGGGCGTATATGAATCTTGGCCGCATATGAATCCTTGCCGCATATGAAGTCAGGCCGCATGAACCACTTGATAGCATGCTCAGGGTTAAGGTATAATCCTTGGGACAAGTGTTGAAGTGACGAGCAATAAATAAAGTGTCAGTGATGTGACATAAAGTGATAGATGTGACTGATACAATAAAGTGTGTCAGAGAGAAAAGATAAAACCAAAGAAAATAAGTGCCAACGGTTCAGAGCCATGAGTCCAAGGAAAATAGTGGCTGCATGCTCTCCAGGCCGCATGAGTGTCGGTGCCGCAGGGTTTGTCTCTTGGACTTTGCAAATTTCTTATTCGTTCTGCAAGTGAAAGCACAAGGTGTTCAAGGATACTTGTGTAAATAAGCAGTCATGCATCCAACAAGATGGACGCATGCTGTCAGTATGCGACAAGAGTTTAGGCCGCATAACCCTCTCAGGCCGCATGGCACTCTCAACCGCTTAGCTCACTGGCCGCATGCGAACTTCATCTTCTCCAACAACATGTTCGGCCATGGCAAAAAAGCTCCAAAAACTGAAATCTTATTTTGTCCATAAAATCCTCATTATAAGTCCAAATCGGGTGAACCAAAAGCCAAAATGCTCTAAATTGAAAGCTCTATCATATAGAAAAAACTAGTTTTCTAAAATACATGTTCAATAGATCAAAACCAAGAAAAACTCATAAAAATCTTAAGTTTAGATATGTAGATCTATACTAATCCATCCATAAAAACAAAAAACTCAAAGTACTAAAAGTTCTTAAAAACACATAACAAACATAATAGAACAATAATATGGAGGTTTTCTCTATTTCTCATGCAAGGTATACTTGCCTATGGAAATGGGGAGAGAAAACTAAAAAGAGAGGAAGAAATGAAGAAGTGAAGAGAGAGTAAGAAAATATTGGATTATATATGGTAGGGTTGAGGGTTGAACCAAGGGTTCTCATGACTTGAACCAACCCACAAATGAACCATGAACAAGATTAAACCAAAGAATGGGTCTAGTCTCCATGCACATACAACCATGCTAAAATAAAAATATGTTCCAAATACGTATATCAGGAACGGGAAGTGACATTTCTATCCACCTTAGAAAAATTATATCCTCGAAATTTGAATTAAAGAAATAGCTAGAGAAGTTAGGACAAGAACGATACAAAACTACTAGCAACTGCACATGCAAGCAATATCATCACAACATAAAGGTGATCACTTGATCACAGAATCCGAGATATGAAGGTGTAAGAAATAATATACCTTTTGAATCGAATAGGTGTGGGTACCGAGACCGAATATCGTCCTCATGCTCCCACGTCGATTCTCCAAGAGTGTGATGTCCCCGAGCAACATGAAGTACAACAAATGGAAGAAAATTTCTTGGGTGGACTGGTCAAAGAGGGGGGGGGGATGATTTCTTCATGACTAGGATCCAATGAGGGGTGGACACCTCATTACTTTTTTGCATAAAGGTCCCTAACAATTAAGAAATTGCACAAATAATATAATTAGGATTGGATGAAAAAAAATACTATGTTTGGTGTGATGTAGTGGGTTAAAATGGTGTGTGGTGTTTAGTATGAATCTTGAGGGTGTGAGTTGGGGTTTGGGTTGGAGTTGGGTCTAGTTTTGGGTGAGGTTGGGTCCTTATAACAATTTAATTAAAATTAGTGTAAGTGGTGCTCTTTAATTAATTGGAAATACATAGGGTTAAATTGGATGGGACACAAGTATCATGGACGTAGTAGGCTCAGAATAAAATATTGTCATAAATTGGGTTGCACAAAATGGGTTAAGATTGCGTCTCCAATTTCGATTGGAACGGACAAGGATGCAAAGTTGGATTTATTTGGATTTATGAATGGATGTTTGTAACAAATATTGTGTGACTAAAATAAAGCACAAGGGAGGATATTTATGAGTTACACAAAGGTCAAAATAGAAGGCTGGCACATTTAGAAAAAGTATATAAAATTTATTTGAAAGTAAATGCTAGTGTAGCGCTCCAAATATCGAAACAACGGTAAGGTACAAAAAGTAATACGAATATTGTGTACATTAATCTAAAGCAATATGTTCTAATTCTAAGTGGCTCCAAATTAACCCTAGTCTCTCTAGCTAAGCCAGATAGATCTAAATTTGGCCGAGAGGGTTTACAATCTACCCAACTTATAAGAATTTCATCCTTGAAATTCAAATAAACACATAATAAGCTATAAATTATCGAGCAATGCTACGGATATACCTAGGACCGTTGGAGCTGGACTCTGCACTATCTGCTAGGTTCTATTGACATACTGGGAATACTCCGGAGCTTGATGTTGGTTCGATCTGCACCTCAAACACAGTCATAATCTTCTTCTACAATCTTTCTGAATATGTCCATTCTTTCTACAAAAGTGATATGTTGGCAGCTCTCTCTGTTGATACGGCATAATTTTCTGTTATGTCTGCACTCTTGGATGACGGATCGGTCCTCCTGCTCCTGGTTGTGCCTTAGCTGGTATAGCTATACTGGAACATCTCGATCCTCTGCCAATAGCCTCCTGGATCCTAGCCTCTGACAGAACCTCCTCGTAAGAGATCCCCGCCTGAGTGGTAGTGTACCTCTGTAGCTCATACGTCAGTCCATAATGGAATCTCCTGGCCTTCTCCAGATCATTGGGTATCAGGGCGGCCAAATCTACTAAGTCGACTAAACTCCGCATCATACGCGTCTACGGTCATGTTCCCTTACTCTAGGTGTAGGAACTGTGAGTATAGGGCATTCCTAACCGTAGCCGAAAAATACTTCACATTGAAGTACTCTAAAAACTGCTTCCACGTCTGATTCTTGCCGACGCTGCGCTCTATGGAGTCCCACCAGTGATGGGCGTTGCCTTTCAGTTAGGCCCTCACTGCTGTCATCCAAAGGTCTGGATGTAGTTGAGAAGCCTCCAGTAGCATCTCCGTGTTGGAGACCCAATCGGAGATCTCCTCTGCGGTCTCGCTACCCGGAAAGGTATCCAGACCAATCTGACGAAACCCTCGAACAGTACCAGCTGGCTGAACAGGTACAGGTGCTGGTGCGGGTGCTAGGACAGGTGTCCTCTCCAGAACTGCCATCAAGCTCTGTCTCATAGTCTCGGTCTGATGCCACTGTACCTGCATCATGGCCTGGAAGAACTGGAACATATGCAGCTGTCCCTCTGGATATGGCATTTGAGGTGGAAAGCGCACAGATGATGGCAATGGGACCTCCGGCTGCGTTGTAGGTGTCTCCTCAGATGTCGGCCTCTTAGGCTGCGGCATCGGCATGGCTCTCAAAGTCTGACCCTCGATGTGTTGTGTTGGGATCGTCTGTGAAGTCTGGCCCTCGTGCTGCTACGTCGGATCGCCCTGAGAAGTCTTGCGCTAATGTATCAATGAGGCCTATGGTATCACCGGGGCCTGGGGTGGGGGCTGCTCTTAAGGTGGTCCAGGGGGTTTATCCTCCCTCTGCGCGGTGGTGGATGGCACAATGGCACCATATGCCTCACGTCCGCTGTGCAAGTTCATCTTACTGCAAGAGATAGAACTATATTAAAAGAGTACATGAATAACAAACATGTTGCAGATATTCAAATAATCAAATGCGAAGGAGGTTCAAGGGCGGTAATCAAGGTGGATGAGATCTAATAATTTTTATCCTATCGTAGGCTCACTGGGCATGATACCATACCACAAGCGATAAATAGAGACCTGCATGGGCCGCCACTAAAACCATGTCATGCCCCAGTCCCAAAATATACGGGACCAGGCCACGTGGCAATGGCCAACTAATACTACTCCGAGAGATTACCCAATTTAATGGATCCGACGAAGCATACTACGCTGTCCTAAAATACTAACAAGTCCAAAATACTATCATACAGCAGATAAATATCTAATCTTATCCACAGAATATAATATAATAATGACTGAAGCAAGTGCTGGTAAATAAAATATAAAGAGTCTGAATATCCATAATATATCTGAAATAGTCTGATGGGGACAAACCCACTGAAATACAATAATGGAATAAAAGTGCAGAAAGAAGCAAGATAACTAGACTAGAGTATCAACTAGCTAGATAAGAATTCTCTAGTCCGAAACAACTACGTACCCAAATCACGGGAACTCCTCTGGAAATGCCTCGAAGTCCTCAATCATGAATCATGTCTCTACTCCTGCTCCGTAGATGGTCGGGTACAAGTGCTCATCCGGATCTGGAAGGGAACCAGGTCCTCAGAGGAACGTAACAAGATACAAAAATATATGCCATAAAGTAAATACTGTATAAACTCGAGGGTGATCTAACCATCTAAGTGAAATGCATTTGAAGGCAACCTTGGTATGTATGGGTAGGTGAAAGGTATAAAGCGTAGTGTCGAGCCAGAGGCTAAGTACATAGAATTAGCTGTAAACTGGATGCCAGGAGTATATGCTGACTGCATCACCGATCATGATAGCGCGCAGCTAGTAACCTCTATCGGATGTATCGACAAGCATATATGCCCATAACCGGGTAACACATAACCCATAACCGGGTAACACATAGCCCATAACTGGGTAACATTGAGGCTCACGGCCCCATAGTTTACTCTGAAACTACGGCAGCCAAATGTCTGTCCCATATGTCTACTAATTGTCTTCCCCGCCCAATGCCAATGTACAAGTCGCGAACATGACGTGGACATCTCGTACTATAATACAAGTCGCTAAAGAAATTTACAACTAAGCTAAATACCGTCACACATGCTGTTCATACCGATGGCCAGTCGAGTATGAAGCATGCGTCCCTGCATGAACTCACTCTGTGACGTGCAATGATACATGTCAAGGCCTGGGGAGTCATATTGATAACCCCACAACTTTAGGTGCGTCCACTAAACACTAGGTCAGACATAAGTCCTAACGTCAACGCCTTCGTTGACTGCACCCGAGTCTTTCTCGGACGCGCACAGTTGTATAATATTAAAATAATAAAATATGCAACTACTAATATCTGAATTTAAACAGTACAACAAGGTAAGGTATACTTGCCTGGAACTCTGGTGTGCACAAGAAAGGATCCAGAACTCGTAGCTAAGGTAGAATCGTCTTGGATGCCTATGAATAAATAACAATAAATATTAATCACTTCATTACACTATGCTAATCACGTACACAAGTACCACTTACGCAACGTCATGAGTTACGCAGATACCAATCCAAATAAATATTCTAATCAAATAGTTGGCTAGGGTTGACTAGTCAAGGATCAAGGGGGTAGGTGTAAACTAAGGTATCATTTCTTACTTGTCACAATCATGGTCACAGCTAGGATTCGTGTAGGTGCTAAGTCGCACCTCTAACACATGGGTACCAGGTATCCTACTTATCTCCAGGACACGTCTGATATGGGTAACCATCTAGGTCTTCTTGCATGGGTACGTCATGTCCTCAGATACCATGCACAACGAGAATACGACTTACCAAAATATATTACAAAACCCAATAACGTATAATACAAAAATACAAGTCCTAGCTAATATGGTAATCCATAAAGCCAGTTTATCTAAACCCTTAGGTCAACATAAGTGTAACACATTAAATATCCATATTTACTATGAGGTAATCACTAACACAAATTTTTATTTTAGAATACACACACACACACACAACACTTAGGGTTCACCAATACATAGGCATATGCAACAATAACGAAGAAGGAGATGGGTAAGTGTATACCTAGTCGTGATCATGGCCGAGGGGGCGATGTCTGCGGCTCATCGGCGGCCTGTCTCCTGCGAGGGAGGGCGGTGCTCCGGCGAGCACAGCACATAGCAACAGCAGCTCCAGCAGCAGCTGCGATAATGGCAGCAGCTTGCAACAGCATCGGCTGGGTTGGCGGTGGCGGGTTGCTGGCGGTGGAGGGATGGCCGTGGGAGGACGGCGGCTAAGGTGGTGGTGGTCTCCGGTGAAGGTCTGCCTGTGGAGATGGGATGCGGGTGATGGTGATAATGGTGTGGGTGACGGTGATGTTGGTGACGGTGGTTGTGACGATGATGGCGGTGGTGAAGGTGATTGTTGATGGTGGAGGAGATGTTGAGGTAGGGATGACGGTAATTGTGATGGCCGGGGTCGCTGTGGTGGCTAAGGTGGTGAAGATGAACGGAGGAGGAGTCGGGTGGTGGCTGTGCAGGTGATGATGGTATTGTTAATGGTGGTCGTGACAATGATGGCGGTGGTGATGGTGATGACGGTGGCGGTGGAGGTGGTGATGATGGTGGCCGTAGAGATGGTGATGATGGTGGCCGTAGAGGTGGGTGGCTGAGGCGACGGGGTTAGTCGTTGGGGTGAGGAAGGGAGTCGGGTTGAAGTTGTAGTCGGGATGGTGATGGTGATGGTGGTGATGATGAGGTGAATGGAGAAGGCTGTGGTCGTGGTGGTTGAGGAAGGCATGAGGTGGAGGAAGGCGGCAGGATGGCTGAGGTCGAGGTCGAGGTCGGGGGGGTGTGACTGGTCAGACTGCAGTGGAGAAGGCAGTCGGAGAAGAAGTTGGAGGCTACTGGAGGTGCGGGATGAAGAGGAAGGGAGAGGTATAGTTGTAAACTCCCTCACCCAAAATAGGTATTTTGTGTATATTTTATATTATTATATTTATTATAGATGTTAAATTTATTTAGAGTATTCTCTTAGTTAATTAGAAAATAAATTTTTTAGTATATTTACTTATATAAATATTTATTTAGAATTATTTTTAGGCTATTTTAGATTATTGGAATTTTTTCCATAATTTTTAGTTAATTAAAAACTAGTAACACTAATTTTTTAGGACTTTGAAGAATTTAATTTATATTCAAACTTGACTAAAAATATCCCAAAATTTTATTTTAGGTTCTAAATAGTCACATATATTTTTTAGAATTGTTTGGGAATTTTCTGAGTATTTTTAGTATTTATTAGGAGTAATTAGGATAATAACTAATTTTTAGGACTTGTAGAATTTATTGTGCAATCTCAGGAATATAGAATAGACCCACGTTATTTTCTAGGATTTATAATATTATTATATATTTTTTGGAATTATTTCAGAATTTTTGGAATAATTTAAGTATTTATTTTTAGTTATATGGGTAAAACTAATGTTTAGAGCTTCTCCTAATTATAGTAGAAAACCTATGATCATAAAATTATCCCAAGTATTTTTCTAGGGTTTCTGGATTCAAAATATATTTTCTATAATTTTTTCAGTTTTTTATGATTATTTTTAATATTTATTTGGAGTTATTTAGATTTAAAACGACTTAAATAATGTTTTGATAAAGGCAAATCAAAAATAAATAATATAAATAAACCATCCAATTAGATTTTGACATATGTCAGCCTATAGATATCCATTCAGCCGCAGGTACATCTCTATATATATATAATATGATAACCCTAATTATCCCATTATTTAGAGAGAGATTTTGGAGAATTGCCATCTAGGGTTCCTTCATCTTCCAGAAGCCATTGCGCATAGCTACGGACTCCAAACGAGGCCTAGTTTCTTGCGTTAAAAAAATATTGAGGTTAGCTTTTTGATTATATAAATTGTTTTTCGAAATTATTAGTATTAAATTCTGGAAAATTCGCAGAGCACAGCATGTCCGAAAATAGACGTGTTTCGATATTTTCGTAATTCCTGGAGAACCCGGAATCAGAATCATGAACTGTTTAAAGTTTTGGAAAGATAATATCGATATCATCGATATATATTTTTCCCAGAATTTAATTTGAAGTATTTATATACTGTTAATTCTGTAGAACTTCTAGGTTAGAATTTAACCATCGGTGCACAATACAAAATTTGTATGTGCCATAATTCCCAAACGAATTTGAATTTGGACGAGCCGTAAATTCCAGCATGTTTTTGACGCTGAAATCTACAAAAAATCATGCATGAAAGTTGAGTTTGTATTGGTTGACTTTTCGATCAACAGATCGCCTCGATTTGCGTGTCATGAGTCTCGAGTTGATAACATTCAGTTCTTTGGACAAAATTAGGGTTTAACAATAAAATTAGATTATAATAAGATTAAAATACTATTTTTGGTTATTTTATTCAGAATTAAAATAGATTAAATGGAGGAACATATTTACCCACTTTTGTAACCTAACTTGTTTAATTTATGTGACGGGTAGATCGGACGACGCCTTGAGTTGGGACTTTATCCTTTTCAGACCAGGCAAGATACCTTGCCAAATTGCTTACAGTATTTTGCATGCTTAGTATATTTCTGTATATTTATTGCATTTCTTTTTATTTATTTCATGTGTAGTTCTTTCAGTCATTACTATATATTAGATATGTTGACACACACTTGACACTTAGTATCATAGAGGACAATCATTAGGCGTATGAGCTTTTAACCACTCTGATAAACCATAGTATATAGCTCACACTACAGGCGTGTGTCGCGCTGGTCGCTACCCCCGCGGTATGTCGGCTGATGATGTTCATGGACGTGTGTGTGAGTTGTGAGATTAGATCGAGTAGCCTACCCTTGCCCATACGTCGAAAAGTTGTCCTCATTTGCATTTATATAGATGTCTTATACAGCGTACTTATTTATTTTCAAATAATATGCATGTTTACTGTATTCAAGTTGGCTCGCTTTTCAGTATCTTGTTACGTCCCTCTGAGGACCTGGTCCTCTGCCAGGTGTATCTGTTCTTGAGTATTTGCAGGAGCGCAGATTTGGATGGTTATATATGTTTCGTGGATGTCCTCTCTTCGAGCCTGTGATTGCTAGCTGATATTCTTATATGGTGTTGTTGTGTTGTACTTATTTTGTATTTGCTCTTACATTCGAGTTGGTAGTGGATTTGTTTCCATCCAACTATCATCCTTAGATACTTATGTTGAGATCTAGTTATATAGATGCTGGTTATTCATTTATATTGATTTTCTGTGGATGAGATTTAGATTGTACCCTGTGACTTGTGACATATGTTTATACCACTTGTTGATTTTATATTTATATTACAGCGTACGTATGGGTTTGGTTTCCATATATTGGAGTTTCCATATCCATGTGGCTGGCATGCTTACGTGTTCTTAGTACTATATATTTTGGGACTGGGACGTGACATATTTTTGTGGTGGACCATGCAGGTCGAGAGCATATTGTCTCAGTTACGTTATTGAACCGAACAAGCCTGCACTTAGGAATAGAGTATAGGATCTCATCCACAATTGACTATTATTTATCTTCCTCCTATCTGTTCTATCTGAATAATTGCATCCTGCTTGATTCCTGTACTTTCCTAATAGTTCTTTGAGTATAGCCTTCTGCTAGAATATAGGAACCCCTGTTATTAGGATAATAATTATGGTAGCACACCTATTAAGAATACAACGAGAATATAGACACACCACTAAGTTTAGAATATCTAGTGAACCCTAGAATTTCTTATCTCTAGAATTGGTTTACCATTACCCTTTGATGTAATATGAAGACTTGAGAGTAGTATAGACACTACTAGAGTTAGTTAGAAGTTTGACCATAGTGTTTGACCCTAGTATTGAGGAACCAACAGAAATCAAGGGTTAAATATTAGGGCTGGATCTAACACTTATGGTGAGATAATATTAGAACTATAAACTTAGATCATTGTCTTATTAGTAGCAGACAGTACCTTAGGAAGCCAAGAGCAATGAATATAACGTTTCTCTTGATCATACCTCGAACATAGCAACTTGCATACCACTTTTCCTTAGAAAACCACGATGCTATATAGAGCCCCCTATTTTAATTTCATATATTGTTCCTCTGCGACCTTAGCGTTCGCTAATTGTGCGACGACCAAATTTTGTTCCTCTATTCTTCATCTTTCAACTCGTGCCATCTGACACTGCTGATTATAGACCAAGTAAATTTATTCTATGTTAGGATATATATAGCTTGCTAGGATTTTGGTGGTTACTCTTGAATTTTGAAATTGTGTGCTTAGTAGTTAGAACTTAATGGTTTAAGCTATTCTTTAGATTGAGACCTGGCGCTTATCCCTTAGTTTTAAATTGCGTAACATGTACCCCCACCTCGATACGAGTTAGATCCTTTCCCCTTGATGGCCAGTAACTTTTCTATCCTTACTATTGACACTTGCTCTATGAGCGCTATGATTAAGACTTAGGACGACCATGACCTATGTAATGAAAGAGGATACCCTAATAAATACCAAGACCCCTTCCCGTAGACCTTAACAGGAGTTCTACGGTATCCTTAAGGCAATTACATTGTTATAAGTTGGGTAGCATACTTCACAACCTAGTATCACATAGTCTTTTGCCCTATTATTGAAGTGTAGCTGAATGACATTAATTGTATGCTAGCATAAGACGACAGTGTTTATTCAGACAATAGAATTTAGAGGTCCTTGCCCCCATTTGGTCGACTAGCGACATAGACAAGGAGGTTGTATGATAACTATAGAGATTTGTAGAGTCTTTATTATTATTGCTTATTCTATTTTTTTGTTTTATTTTTGTGAACTTGAATTGACTTGTATCTCCTTTCATCATCATCTAGCGTACCTATAATTGTTGTACCACCTTGACTTATGCCGTTATTATAGCCTAGTTTTGCAAGCTTATTCTTTCATCAAGCTTGTTCACTATATATGTATTAGTGGATGCATACATTAATACATTTCAGAATCAGTGTACTACGGTCTGATCAACCATAGTGCGCGTGGTTCGCCCTTCATATAACTACTTTACGTGGATTGAGATATCTAGTGATTAGTAGATGAATGAACTTGCCCTCTAGATATGTCTAAGCATATCGTATCCGTTACATAACTGTACCGATGCGAGCATGTGGATAAGCATTACCAAAATAGGACTTCAATCCACAACTGCTTTGACAATTCCTATTTGAATTCTTTAAACGCCTTGATCCCGATACTTCTATTCTATTACCTCGCCCTTGAACTCTTTATTATTGATCTCCGTCTTCCCTTATTTCGGAAAGACGAAATCTCGTGCTTGGTATAAGTTTGATACACAGAGAGTACTAGATATACCCCATAGGCCGATCACATACTTGAGAATTATTCTTTCATAATTAAGGACATATCATATATGATATAATCGGCGTTGAAGTTTTGAGGATTGAATGACATGAGTAAATAAATTAAGGAATATTTTTCTTAAAGTATATAGCCTTCTGTGATAGATGGATAAATTCTAAGTTGGGTAGCAGTGCATTGGCAACTCGAGAGGAATTTCTTTTAGATTGTGATCGAGTAAGATTAGATTGGGAGAGGTTCAAGCCATTTAATTTTGAGAATTTTAGAAGAATGACTAAGATGATGAGGATTAATGAATTTTAAAAATCTTGATATTGAGGACCCAATATTTATACCTTAAGTACATAATTTAAAATTTTGAGTATTGAAGGTAAAATCATCAATTTGAATTTGAAGG
Source organism: Iris macrosiphon (assembly GCA_036927795.1). NCBI lineage: Eukaryota > Viridiplantae > Streptophyta > Magnoliopsida > Asparagales > Iridaceae > Iris > Iris macrosiphon. Next base: position 124,876,815 of record JAYESA010000001.1, read on the forward strand.
ATAAATATATAATTTCAGACTTGAACATTGGTGGACTGCATTTAAATTATTTTTTAATTTGATGATTTAAATTAAGAATTAAAATTTGATGGTTGGACTACCTATTTGAAATATTGAGGATGTGAATGGAATTTAAAAAGTTGAAGAATACAAAAAAATTTATAAGTGAAAATAGGAATAATATTGGACTCGAATTACTTCTAGAGGAGATTATGATAGTTGGAGATCGTGAAGTAAAATTTGATATGGGTTATTTAAATCTTGAAGATATTATATGGATTCAATTTAAATTTGGATATTGATGATTTGGAAAAGTGAGAAGAGATTACAATAGGTTGAATTTTGATTTGGACAATGATTATCTTAATTTTGAAATGATCGTGATAGATTTGAATAGATTTTGTTATTTAAATTTTTGGAAGAGATTGCGATTGACGTACCTTATGTACGAATGTGAAGGATTTAACAAATTATGCCTTATTTTAATTTCGAGGACGAAATTATTTTAAGTTGGGTAGATTGTAAACTCCCTCACCCAAAATAGATATTTTGTGTATATTTTATATTATTATATTTATTATAGATGTTGAATTTATTTAGTGTATTCTCTTAGTTAATTAAAAAATAATTTTTTTAGTATATTTACTTGTATAAATATTTATTTAGAATTATTTTTAGGCTATTTTAGATTATTGAAATTTTTTCCATAATTTTTAGTTAATTAAAAACTAGTAACACTAATTTTCTAGAACTTTGAAGAATTTATTTTATATTCAAACTTAACTAAAAATATCCCAAAATTTTATTTTAGGTTCTAAATAGTCACATATATTTTCTAGAATTGTTTCGGAATTTTCTGAGTATTTTTAGTATTTATTGGGAGTAATTAGGCTAATAACTAATTGTTAGGACTTGTAGAATTTATTGTGCAATCTCAGGAATATAGAATGGACCCACGTTATTTTCTAGGGTTTATAATATTATTATATATTTTCTGGAATTATTTCAGAATTTTTGGAATAATTTAAGTATTTATTTTTAGTTATATGGGTAAAACTAATGTTTAGAGCTTCTCCTAATTATAGTAGAAAACCTATGAACATAAAATTATTCCAAGTATCTTTCTAGGGTTTCTGGATTCAAAATATATTTTCTATAATTTTTTCAATTTTTATGATTATTTTTAATATTTATTTGGTGTTATTTAGATTTAAAACGACTTAAATAATGTTTTGATAAAGGCAAATCAAAAATAAATAATATAAATAAAACCATCCAATCAGATTCTGACACGTGTCAGCCTATAGATATCCATTCAGCCGCAGGTACATCTCTCTCTATATATAATATGATAACCCTAATTATTCCATTATTTAGAGAGAGAGATTTTGGAGAATTGCCATCTAGGGTTCCTTCATCTTTCAGAAGCCATTGCGCGTAGCTCGGACTCCAAACGAGGCCTAGTTTCTTACGTTAGAAAGATATTGAGGTTAGATTTTTGATTATATAAATTGTTTTTCGAAATTATTAGTATTAAATTCTGGAAAATTCGTAGAGCACAGCATGTCCGAAAATAGACGTGTTTTGATGTTTTCGCAATTTCGGGAGAACCCGGAATCAGAATCACGAACCGTTTAAAGTTTTGGAAAGCTAATGTCGAGATCATCGACATATATTTTTCCCAGAAATTAATTCGAAGTATTTACATATTGTTAATTCTGTAGAACTTCTAGGTTAGAATTTAACCATCGGTGCACAATACAAAATTTGTATGTACCATAATTCCCAAACGAATTTGAATTCGGACGAGCCATAAATTCTAGCATATTTTTGAAGCTGAAATCTACAGAAAATCATGCATGAAAGTTGAGTTTGTGTTGGTTGACTTTTCGGTCAACAGATCGCCTCGATTTGCGTGCCATGAGTCTCGAGTTGATAAAATTCAGTTCTTTGGACAAAATTAGGGTTTAATAATAAAATTAGATTATAATAAGATTAAAAATACTATTTTAGGTTATTTTATTCAGAATTAAAATAGATTAAATGGAGGAACCTATTTACCTACTTTTGTAACCTAACTTGTTTAATTTATGTGACGGGTAGATCGGACGACGCCTTGAGTTAGGACTTCATCCTTTTCAGGCCAGGCAAGATACCTTGCCAAATTGCTTACAATATTTTGCATGATTAGTATATTTCTATATATTTATTGCATTTCTTTTTATTTATTTCATGTGTAGTTCTTTCAGTCATTACTATATATTAGATATGTTGACACACACTTGACACTTAGTATCATAGAGGACAATCATTAGGCGTATGGACTTTTAACCACTCTGGTAAACCGTAGTATATAGCTTGCACTACGGGCGTGTGTCGCGCTGGTCGCTACCCCCGCGGTATGTCGGTTGATGATGTTCATGGACGTGTGTGTGAGTTGTGAGATTAGATCGAGTAGCCTACCCTTGCCCATACGTCGAAAAGTTGTCCTCATTTGCATTCATATAGATGTCTTGTACAGCGTACTTATTTATTTTCAAATAATATGCATGTTTACTGTATTCAAGTTGGCTCGCTTTTCAGTATCTTGTTACGTCCCTCTGAGGACCTGGTCCTCTGCCAGGTGTATCTGTTCTTGAGTATTTGCAGGATCGCAGATTTGGATGGTTATATATATTTCGTGGATGTCCTCTCTTCGAGCCCGTGATTGCTAGCTGGTATTCTTATATGTGTTGTTGTGTTGTACTTATTTTGTATTTGCTCTTACATTCGAGTTGGTAGTGGATTTGTTTCCATCCAACTATCATCCTTAGATACTTATGTTGAGATCTAGTTATATAGATGCTGGTTATTCATTTATATTGATTTTCTGTGGATGAGATTTAGATTGTACCCTGTGACTTGTGACATATGTTTATACCACTTGTGGATTTTATATTCATATTACAGCGTACATATGGGTTTGATTTCCATATATTGGAGTTGCCATATCCATGCGGCTGGCATGCTTACGTGTTCCTAGTCCTACTTATTTTGGGACTGGGGCGTGACATTGAATGACACTACAATAAGGCTAGGACCTCATGCTACAGTGGTATGACACCACGATGAGTTATAGCCTCGGCTTTGGGTATGTCATAGCAGCGTAGCACTGCAAGACTTCATGCCAAAGACTCTTTAAAAGAACTCACCTGGAGTGTATGGAAAGAGATATAGGCCGTCTCTTGAGGGTAAGCTTGTAGACGACCAAGATACACACACCAAAATCAGGCATGCACAGGGCCTTTAATGTGCAACCGAAAGCACAATTGATGTCATTGTGTGAGTGAGAAGAATTGCAGTTATGGTGCCGATTTAAGACTTAGTCCATTCATGTATCATACTGTTATTCGACTAATACGGGAATATTCAAATCGAAGCGACATCTATCCTAATGCATGATGGACAGTCACTGTGGGGAATGCTCAACCCATATATATTGAGATATGTGGAAGATTATTGGTGTTGTTTCCTTTGGACTAGTGAGAATAGTCCCACATTGGCTACACCACCAAGTGAGTATCTCATTATAATACTTTGTATGAGTTGAGATGTGCACATGGGGTATGGTGGGGCTGTAGAAGCATAAAAATGTGCCTCTTGAAGATGGCACAGTTTTCTACAAATAAACTTAACAAAGTAAGAATGGCACACTTTCTCTCTATTTAGAGGATGACGCACTTTCTACTTGTTTCAAATAAGGGCGCACTATTCAGAGAACAGAAAAGTTTCCCACTTTTAAGTTACTTTTATCAGTGCAAACATACATACAATTTGCATGTCTGATTTTTCCCCTCAGCATTAAATATGATGAATTTGATAGGCTGGAACAGAATTCGAAGAGTCATAAGTCATCATTACAGCTGGACTACGGCACGCAAACCCAGGTTATCATTTAGCGACCCAGCCAACTTCTTCAAAAGTGCGCCATTAAGCCAATTTCTTCAAAAGTTTGTCGTTGTGCCAATTTTTTCAAAATTGCGCCCTTGAGACAATTTTTTCAAAAGTGCGTCGCTATGCCATTTTCTTCAAAAGTGCGTCGTTGAGCCAATTTATTCAAAAGTGCATCGTTGAGCCAACTTCTTCAAAAGTGCGTTGTAGAACCAATTTCTTCAAAAGTGTGCCATTGTACCAATTTCTTTAAAAGTGTACCATCACGAACAATTTTATCAAAATTGCGTCATCACGGCTACTTCTTCAAAAGAGCGCTTGTATAGCCAATCTTTCCAAAAGTGCGGCAGTCTCCAGACCACTTCTAAAGTGCGCATACTATCTTAACTGATAGTAAGCATTTATGAGTGCGTGTCTTACATGCCATGTTTCTCATAAAATGTGTACAAATAACTGTTCCCTGTAGCCTATGCCTTCCTCGTATAGGAAGCTATGTGTCAAACATGCAGCAAGTTATGCACCCACTCATTCAGTGTCATGCCCCTGATCTTCCGCAGGAATCGGTCGTCCTCGCTAGGCATAAATTACCGTGCTAGTGCTCCCGTAAAATGATCGTTCCCATTGGGACGTGATACCACACGAGCATAAGCTGCGCCCGTGCAAGGCCATGATCCAAATATTAAGTAAAATGACTAAGCCACAAAGTCGCACAGATAGTCCGAATACAACGGAATAAGAAACGAACAGGCAATTAGTAACAAGTTCACAGAGTCATCAATAGCGAAAGCAGTGAATAACACAAGTATGAAATTAAAATAAGCACTTTATTGATATTGCACAAGTATTACAAGTGGCGCTAGGCCAAGATTATAAGTCGCTCAAGTCCCCTCTCTCAAAACAATAAAAGTATGCCAAGTGTCTACAATTATGGAATGATACATACTTCCAACATTATGTCATGTATATGTACTTCAGTTTCGGACGCAGTGCTCCAAGGCTCCAGAGCGAACTCTACGCCTTAGCACGCACGAAGGAGTTTCTGCACTGAACAAGGTTCTTTCGTACCCTGCAAGCAATCTGGTGGATTATCAGTACATGAATGCATTGGTGGGGAGGCTTCTCGTCCACTCGATAAATTTAAACACGTTATATAGGTTACCATCTATTAAGTTATCTTTCTAGTCTAGCCTTAGGATCAGTTTCATGGCATAATGAAAAGCCTAACTCGTGTGGCAGTACGCCGTACAATATAAGAGTAATACATGGGACTTACCAACTTACCATTTGTCCTTCCCTATCCAAGGCAACTAAGTTAAACCAAGCATGAGTATATACATAATAGAATCCAAGGAAAATGCATTAGAAAACACAAGTGTTACGGGCGGGGTTATGACTCAGGTGCACGAGTTACACGAATACTCAGGTGTGTTACAGAAGATATTCAAGTGTTACATTTATGTACAAGTGTGCACAGATGTCTAATACTCATATCCGTTCAGGTGTTCCAGGATGCGATACAATGTCTCGTACATGGATTTTCGCTAAGTGAGGATGACTTATCTATATGAACAGAAGGGTCGCTGGCGCTATAAGCCATTTGGACTAGTCTCTTGACGGAGATGGGTATAGCGCTAAAAACTCGAGGCGTGCATTATCCCGCCAGAATAGGAGAGACTCAGACTCTTTTGATGGTGATGGTGTAGCGCTAAAAACTCAAGGCACAAACACCATCCCACTAAAGCTCGAGGAGTCCCCATATGATTCCTTCCAGGTCGGCACGATCCTGGTGCCCCGACGATCATCTGAGGAATCCACAATACCTTGTGCATGAGTTGTCCGCGACCATGCAAGTCTTGGGTTTTCCAGATTCATGATATGACATGATTCAATCTTGATTCACTTAGCCATTGGATGAGGCGTAGTCTCTTGGGCGGAGATGGGTGTAGTAATAAAGGCACATACACCATCTCGCCAGCTCAAGAGAGACTACCAAGGATCTGAATACCTGAATGAGTCTTGCTCTATGAGATATGATTCTTGCTTTACTTGACATGATACAATCCCCTGGTTCGGGAATTGCCTTGGCGACCTAACGGTCCCGAATAATTTCATGTTCATACTTGCACGGAATGACTAATCGATAGTCTTCCGGGGAACTTAGATGAATACAAGACAAGATAGTGTTACCGAGGGTCATGACATAAATTCATGTGACAAGCAATAAAACGAGGCAAACGAGTACAAGTTACAATGTAAGAAGGCAAGCATGCATTTATATGAAATATAAGCATTTACGTTAGCATGGGTCTAAGGGGTAGTGCGAGGAGTAAAACCGTACAGGGACATAACGAGCGACATAATCTATAAGGCAAGCAGTGTAAACATGTGAAATAGTGTACTACGAAGCGTACATAATGATCTACTCGAGGCATAGTGGGGTCTACTTACACAAAGCTAAGGTAGCATACGAGGGTCTATATTTTAAGCCAAGTTTTATTTTCATGTTCTAACACAAGTAATACAAGATAGGATTTTTCCCTTAGCTAGGTGCGTTGTATTCTTTATTAGCATACAAGGGGTGATTCACCTAGCGACTAACATGTATCGTCCATATTTTAAGTGTGCATGCTAAACAAAGATAGGTTCATCGTAGCCACCCACCTTAGCGATGATTGGCCTCAGTCGAGCGATATTCTGAGTAAGCCTTTGAAAGTCTAAGTCTGAACTCCTGAAGGGCCAAGTCTAGAATCCTTTGCCTCAAACGAGTCTTCTCGTTGAGCAAAGCAGGTCGGGTCATTACATTTGTGCCGTTTGAATCGGCTATCCGCTTGAACGGAACGAGTCATTACATTCAGAACGTGGGGTGTTAGTCCACCAAAAGTGCGCACATAATGGTAAAATGGTGCAGACTGTCCAAAGGGCGTGCACACTCTTATAACCGTTCCTAAAATCTATAAATACAGGATTGGTACATACATTAAAAATATACAAAGTGATACAGAGAGGGGGCTGGAATTTTTAAGTCTTTGAAATTCAAGAAATGAATGAGAGAAATAGAAGCTTCTCGTGCCGTTATTGCCAAAGCTTTCTTATTGTTCAACTCTCCAAGTTATTCATAGCATTTCCTATATTTTTTCGTCGTCGTGTGGTCCAGGAAGTAAAGTGATCGTCCGCAGATCAGATCTCTACAACTATACTTTTCCAGAATTAACTATACTTAGATTCATGTTTAGAATCTTTTGTACTTTTATTTCTTTTCAATAGTTTGTAATATAAAAGTTTCGTATAAACTTTTCTTCGCAAACAAAATTGTGACTCTGCTGGGAAAAAATTTCTCCTCTGACGAGAAAGTGATAGCTCAAGTCGATGCTGCGTCGATGGGCTCGATGTAGAAGACTTTAGTCGTGAAGTTTGACCAACAAGCATACGAAGAAATGCTCCATTCTAGGGGTAGTGCTAGCCCTTCATCTGCACTCAAGTCGAGGAGAACCTGCAAAGTATGGGTGCCTAAGTCTCGTCATGCATATCCCAAAGTTGCTGCCAATAAGGGAAAATATATTATGATTACGGGAACTACCTGGTCAATTCTGTTAACATGACTCAGGTCGATGATTTGGTGCACAACTCCCTTACATTAAACAAGGGATACAATTCGCACAACTCATGCAATATCAAGTAAAGGGTGATCCAGACCCAAGCTTTTGACTCCCTTATATTAAACAAGGGGTACAAAAAATACAATTCGTGCAATATCAAGCAAAGGGTGATCCATACCCAAGTTTCTGGGCCTACACATATTGGTTGTAATATGCGAAAAAAGAAAGTTATGGACACCGCTGTCCAAACCAATCTCTCTACAAGCGCACTCTTCAAAGAGAGACAAAAGTTTCCCCAAAATTTACGCCAGCAGAAGAAAGATTACAAGTACACAAATAAAGTGTTAGTCAGGGAGAATCATTCTCCTAACATCATAATTACACACACAGTAGAGGAAAAGTTATGCGCCACTTGTTAGAAGCGTACTATTAGTGCGCCACGTCAAGACTTTCGTGCAAAATTAAATATACATAGGTAAACTGCGCCAACTCTGCCTACACCGCAGAAAGTGTGTCAAGTAGGACAATCTCTTCAGAACATGATAATTTTGCGCGTGTACATAAAAGGACTGCTAGAGACAACTTTATCTCGTCTGTGAAGGATAAAAGATCGAGATGTTACGAATCACTCGCTAATCAAGCCAGCACCTTACTCTACACACAAGGGACCAAAAATGTGCATAGAAGATTCAATATATCTCATGTAAAGAGGCAGAGTCTGCCCTCTTCCTCCTCTTCACTTACCTCTTTTGATTTACGTGAGCTTATTGTACAAAAGCGTAAAGAGAGAGACCCTTCTGACTTTACAATGGTGTTTCCTAAAGAATATCGCTGTAATTGTCATAGAGTTGTAATCAAATGTTGCTGTGCATCAGCAAAACAATCTGTGTTTGACCGATTGACCTAAACTATATCTCCTAAACCTTAACATACAAAGCAATTTGACAACCAGGAATATGATGAAGAACCACTCCTTGCTTCAGTATATATGGCTTTGCATCTTCCCTATGGCGGGAGACAATCAAGACGAAGTTCTTCAAGAACACCCGGCCAGAGAAGATTTGACCAACTCGTCGACTCCTTTGAAGGAGTATACCAAATGCTTGTTCTCGAAGATGGGAGCTCTTTCTTCACGGGAATCCTTACTCCTCAGTATTCGAGACTGGGGTTAGCAATCCCCCCTCATTTTAAAACTGACAGTGTAGACTCCAACTAAACGATTCTTACTGCCAATCCCTCTGTTGTACACAGGGATGTTGGCGTTTACGTCGTCGGTGATGAACAAGATGCTTCTCCATCAAAAGCTACCGAATAATGCCTCAACTTATTAGAGGCCGCTCTGAGGGACATGCACACTATGATGCAAAATATGTATCAAATAATGATAATCTAACATTCTGCTAAACCAGTACCTGTCCAAGTGGCTTCATTCATACCTGCTCAGTCTACTCCTAGAAAAACATCTCCGCATGATAACACAAATCCAGAAGCAGTCATAAACCAAGAGTCAGCACCGACAACTCTTAATCCTCTCAATATTGGGAGTGTACCTCCGCCGGTGATAATACCTTTTCAACCAGGATCTTATCAGTCAGTTGTACCACTCCGACCAAAAGATCCTCTCGAAGCTATCCGGGACTTGCGTGCACATGTCGATATTTTAAAGAACAAAGACCAACTCCGCAAGCTGGGGGTGAAACAACCTTATCCTCCTCATTGGGAATTGGGATAATGTTCCATTCCCTCCTAAATACAAACCCCAATCTATAGTCTTGTTTGAAGGCAGGACATCACTTAGCCAATATATTAATTACTTCAATATGGTGACGGCTCATTGTAGAAGCATAAAAAGTGTACCTCAAAGAGATGACGCAATTTTCTACAAATAAGTCCAACGGAGGAAGAATGGCACACTTCCTCTCTATTTAGAGGATGGTGCACTTTCTACTTGTTTCAGAAGAATGACGCACACTTTCTTAGTGTGGCGCACTTTCTTGAAACTTTAGAAGATTGTGCACTTTCTTATTGTGGTGCACTTTCTTAATGTTACAAAAGTTGGCACATAAACACTCAAAGATGCACACTCTCTCAACATTTAATGTAATAGATTGACAACTAACAGATGCAAAAAACCGAAGAGTCAGAAGTCATCATTACAGCTGTGCTGCAGCACGAAGACCCAGATTGTCGTTTAGCGACCCAGCCGCAATGCCAATTTTATCAAAAGTGCGTCGTTGTGCCAACTTTCACCAAAAGTGAACCACTGTGCCAATTTTATCAAAAGTGCGTCGCTGTGTCAATTCCTTCAAAAGTGCACCATTGTGCCAATTTATTCAGAAGTGCACCGTTGTGTCAATTTATTCAAAAGTGCGCTGATGTGCCAATTTTTTTAGAAGTGCGCTGGTGTGCCATTTTCTTTAAAAGTGCGTTGCTATGCCATTTTCTTCAGAAGAGTGTCGTTTTGCCAATTTTATCAGAAGTGCGTTGTTGTGCCAATTTCTTCAGAAGTGCGCCGTTATGCCAATTTATTCAGAAGTGCGCCGTTGTGCCAAATTCTTCAGAAGTGCGCCATTATGCCAATTTCTTCCGAAGTGCGCCGTTGTGCCAATATCTTCAGAAGTACGCCGATCTCCAGACCACTTATAAAGTGCGCATACTATTCTAACTTACAGTGAGCAGTTATAAGTGCGTGTCTTACATGCCATGCTTCTCATAAAAAGTGTACAAATAACTATCTCCATGACCTATGCTTTTCTCGTATAGGAAGCTACGTGTCAAGCATGCAGTAAGTTGTGCATCCACTCATTCAGAACATGGGGTGTTAGTCCACCAAAAGGGAGCACACTATTGTAAAATAGTATATACCGTCCAAAGTGCGCACACACTCTTATAACCGCTCCTAAACTCTATAAATACAGGATCAGTACATCCATAGTTAAATTTTCAAGTCTTTGAAATTCAAGAACAGAAGAAGAGAGATAGAAGCTTCTCGTGCCGTTGTTGCCAAAGCTTTCTTATTGTTCAACTCTCCAAATTGTTCACAGCAGTTTCTGCATTTCTTCATCGTCGAGTGGTCCAAGAGGTAAAGTGATCATCCGCAAATCATATCTCCACAACTATACTTTCTCAGAATCAACTGTACTTAGATTCCTGTTTAGGATCTTTTTGTAATTTTCTTTTCTTTTCAATAGTTTGTAATACAAAAGTTTCGTATAAAATTTTCTTCGCAAACAAGATAACGACTCTGCTAGGGACTACTTTCTCCTCTGACGAGAAGGTGATAGCTCAACTCGATGCTGCGTTGGTCAGCTCGATGCAAAAGACCTTGGGCTTGAAGTTCTACCAACAAGCATACGAAGAAATGCTCCATTTTGGGGGTAGTACTCGCCCCTCATCCTTGCTGAAGTCGAAGAAAGCTCACATGGTGTGGGTGCCAAAGCCTCGTCATGCATATCCCGAAGTTGCTGCCAACAAGGGAAAGAGCATTTTGATTAACGAGAGTTCCTATGTCAATTATATTCAGATCAATGGCTTCTTGCGTTAAATAAGGGATACAAATCACGCAACTCGCACAATATCAAGCAAAGTATGATCCATAACCAAGCTTTTGATTCTTTTGCATTAAACAAGGGATACAAATTGCGCAACTCGCGCAATGTCAAGCAAAGGGTGATCCACACCCAAACTTTTGAGCCTACACATATTGGTGATAATATGCGGGGCAAACAAGTCATGGACTGATGTCCAAACTAATCTTTCCACGGGAGCTAATAAAAAGTTAGTCAGGGAAAATCATCCCCCTAACATCATGATCATGCGTTCAATTGAAGGAAAGTTATGCACCACTCATTATGAACCTGCTATTGGTGTGCCAAGCCAAGACCTGCGGTCAAAAATAAATGCACGTTGACAAACTACACCAACTCTTCCTGCGCTACATAATGTGCGCCAAACAGGACCAATATCCTCGTGTCGTACTGTTTGTGCGCGTGAACATGTGAAGAATATTCAGAACAATTTTCCCTCCTCTGTTAAGAACAAAGGTGCGAGAGACGACGGATCATACGCCAATCAAGTCAGCACCTCACTTTATACGCAGAAAACTAAAAAAGTGCATAGGAGGTCTAATGTATCTCATATAAAGAGGCAGAGTCTGCCATCCTCATCCTTTTTTCTTTTCACTTATGACATACACAAACTTATTGTATAAAATCGTAAAGAGAGAGATCCCTCGGACCTTGCAACGGTGTTTCCTAATAAATATTCTTGCAATTGTCACAAAGTTGTAATTGAATGTTGTTGTGTATCAGCAAAACAGTTTGTGTTTAACCGATTGACTTACACTGCGTATCCTAAACCTCGACATACAAAACAAGTTGACAACCAGGAGTATAATGACGAACCAGTCCTTGCTTCAGAATACATGGCTTCACATCTTCCCTATGACAGGAGATAATTAAGACGAAGTTCTTCAAGAACACCTAGCCAGAGGAGAGCTGACCAACTCGTCAACTCCTTTGATGGAGTATACCAAAATACTCATTCTCGAAGACGTGAGCTCGGTCTTCACGGGAATCCTCATTCCTCATAATTCGAGGCTGGGGGTAGTAATCCCCTTAATTTTGAAACTGATAATATAGACTCCAACTACATGGCTCTTTCTACCAATTCCTATATTGTACACATGGATGTTAGTGTTTATGCCGTCGGTGTTGAACAAGACACTTCTCCATCAAAAGCCATCGAACAACGCCTTAATTTATTAAAGGACGCTCTCAGGGACATGCACACTATGATACAAAATATGTATCAAATAATGACAGCCCAATATTCTGCTACCCCAGTACCTGTCCAAGTGGCTTCATTCATACCTATATGGCCTACTCCTGGAATAACACTGATGCAGGATAACACAAATCCAGAAGCATTCGTAAACCAAGAGTTAGCAATGCCAACTCTTAATCCTCTAAATATTAGGAGTGGACCTCCGTCGGTGATAATACCTGTTCAAACATGATCTTATAAGTTAATTACACCACTCCGACCAGAAGATCCTCTCGAAGCTATCCGGGAGTTGCGTGCACAGATCGGTGTTTTAAAGAACAAAGACCAACTTTTCAAGCACGGGGTGAAACAAGCTCGTCCTCCTCATTGGAATAATATTTTATTCCCTCCTAAATACAAACCTCAATCAATAATCTTGTTTGAAGGCAGGACATCACCGAAACAATATATTAATTACTTCAATATGATGATGGCTCATATACAGAAAGAAGATGCTTTCCTTACCAGATTATTCATAGGATACTTAGCCGGCATAGCCTATAATTGGTATCATAGTTTACCTGATAAACTTTATATCCTTATTTGATGACATAAAATATCTTTTCCTCTCATGATTCTATGAGGGAGGCATGGATATAATGATGTCTTCGATATCAAACAGAAGGAGAATGAATCCGCTCATGAATTCGTAGAGCATTTCAGGCAAGCAACTCTGAATTTAACCCCCGATATTCTAAATTTTGTATTCATTGATACTTGTAAAAAGAATCTACTGCCTATAGTAGGGCTCTGGACAGGTCCAACTTAATATCAAGACTGGACGACATTCATCGTTGGGGCCGAAGCTGCTGAAGGTAATACAAAGGTGGCACATAATTTAGGGTTATAAATGACCAATACGGAAGAAAAACAACCCTCCAACAGTGCGAATAATCACAACAACAAAGGAAATGAGGCATTGGCAATAAACCTGTCAAAGCCACCCACCTCTCCTCCAACACAAAAGCCTCCAGAGTCTTCCAGGCCTAAGGAAGAACATTCCTTTGATGAGGGCAAAATCTACAGCATTTTTAAATGCTTGGTAAAAAGCAACAAGTTGCAATTGCCTGACATTAAATGACCAAATGAGGCCGATAAACTAAATGACCCAAATAACTGCTTATACTATCGGTATGTACATCATCCTACCAAGGCTTGTTATGTCTTGAAAAGGAAAATCCAACAGTTGATAGATGCTAAAGCTATCACCCTTTACAATGAGGAGAAGACGGTTACCACCAATATGGTGTCTCTTCAATTCGACGATTTTTAGCACAAGAAATCCCTAACGATGTCATCCCAATACCTCGAACTACGATGGAAGTGGTAAATCTTTCGCCTCCTCAAAGTCAAACAGAGGGGTTGGTGCCTTTACCACAGATTATGGTGAGATTATGTGGATTCATCCCGACCTCCTACCAGATTGGGACCAGGGAGCAACACCTTCCAATACAAAATCCAAGAAGGGTAATAAGTATAAATCATGCAATATGATTTCTTAAGATCATCACTCGGATAGAGATCAAGATCAACATCAAGAAGATGTATCTCTCGAGAGCATATTTCAAAATCTAAATATTACCCCAACAAGCTTGACTCACAAGCTTTGCTTAACATGCCGACAATGGTCCATGATTGGCAGTATTCCACTGTATAGGGCACAATAAATCTTCAATTCTTGTAAAGGTGTTCCTACATAAATTTCTTTTCGTCCTTCTGTAATCATTAGAGCATCGACCTTAACTCAAATGCTTGAGGCAGATCGTCCCTAATTTTATTTATACAGCCATCAATCTGTAGCTTGATACAAAATATGGGGTATAACTTTCAGAAAGTTGAAGATTTAAACTTTAGCAAGGGGCAACATATTCCTCTACAACTCCAAGGACAATCCAACAAATCCTGTAGTGGATTGGGTTACGATAAAACTAGCCCACAGACTCGCTCCAAGTAGAGGCATGACAAAAAAAACTCAAGTCTTGTAACATGGTGCTTGTCTCTCCGATGCCCAAAAAAGAAGCCATGACGGGTACCAGGTCTGGCAAAGATTATCATAAAACTAATGAATCTGTCCCAAAAGATGTTTCTGGCACTCTTTATACTCATGTTGCTCTGGTCATAACCGAATCTGGTCCTTCGAAGCTACTACGATAGAGAAATAAAAGTAAAAAGAAGTACGTACGACAAATCCTTGAAGAAGAATGTACCCCAAGGACTTGAAAAGCCCTATAATTTTGACATATTGGCACAATTGGCCAATACCCCAGCCCAAATTTTCATATTTGAGTTACTTCGTTTGTTGAAGAAAACTCGTGAAGCTTTGAGCGGAGCTCTGATATATACAGACTCATGCTTAGCTAAACTCAAGACTCCTGATGAAGAGCCATTAACGTGTCCTCAATGCAACAGCGTAATCAAAAAGATTTCTAATATCACCTTCACTTAAGATGACATGCTACTCAAAGATAATCAGTATGACAGACCTCTGCATTATACCGGCTACATCGGATCTATTAAAGTAAACCGGATTCACATCGACCATGGTTCTTCACTCAGCATCATTTCTAAGAGTCTACTGACATGATTGAAGATACCAATGCACAATCTGTCTGCTACTATGTAAACCCCCTAACCAAAATATAGGATTATAGATTAAATTAGTATTTTTTGGGATTAATTATTCGGGTTATAATTTACTACTGTGATTTTTATTCAATTGTTGTACTTTATCGTTGTTTAAATATCTAGAGTACTACACTAGTTTCTGCCGTCCAACAAATATCACACCCTTGACCTAGACGTACCAATCTTTAATTCTGATCTTAGTGTCACTCATAAATGCACCCTCTTGTGCTTTATTTTAATTTTACAATATTCCTGCACATTTTTTAATTTTAAATCCAACTTTACATCCTTTCCCGTTCTAATCAAAATTGGAGACACAACCTCGACCCTTTTCTCACAAACAAATTTATGATAATAATCTATTCCGAGTCTACTATGTCCATGACACTTGTGTCCCACCCAATTTAAATCCTATGCACTTCCAATTAATTAAAGAACACCTTTGACACTAATTTTAACTAAATTGGTGCAATGACTCAACCTAACCCAAAACTAGACCCAATACCAATCCAAACCCCCCACTCACACACTCATAGTTCATACAAAATACCACACACAAATTTTTTCCACTACAACATATCAAACATGACATTTTCCACATCCAATCTACTTTTTCCTCTTTGTGCAAGTTCTAAACTATTAGGGACTTTTGTGCAAATAGCTAGCCATGTGTCCACCTCCTATTGGTTGGAACAAATGAAAGAAACCCATTTTTATGGAGACATGACCGGTCCTAATACTCTTCCTCTCTCTTTGTATGGTACTATGCAACATCATATACCTATATTCAATCATAGCCCTCCATTCAAACCCCTACCTATCTCAACCACCCATTTTCTTCATGAGAACCTACACACTGTCCTAAAAATACTAAAGGAGCCAGCCCTAATCCCTAGGCAACTCTCTCTCTCTATCTCTCTTCTCATTTAAAATAACACGCTCTTCCTCTCTCCCTCGATATATGGAGCCACCCTCTTTCCTTCCTCCTTATAACTACCATCACCATCTTCACCACCTTCACTACCATCATTCCTAACTCCGACCACCACCCTATCATTCAATAGCTCCCTGACACCACCATCGCCAACCACCATCACCTCCGCCACCCTCGCCTCCACGACCACGACCACTGTCATCACCTCCACGACCATCACCACTGTCATCACCTCCATGACCACCGCCACCCTCACCTCCACGACCACCACTGCCATCACCTCCATGACTACAGTCACCCTCACCTCCACGACCACCACCGCTGCCATCACCTCTACGACCACCACCGCTGCCATCACCTCCACGACCACCACCACCCTCACCTCCACGACTGCCACCACCTACATCAATATCACCATCAATAATACCAACACCGCCGCCCCCACAACCACCACGACATCCCCTTTTCCTCTCGTCATCCGCCGGCTACCCTGCCCCCGTGAACTCGTCCCGCTGGCCACTGGCAACCGCCGTCCTCCCCGCGGCCGAGCTGCTGTCGCAGTAGCTGTTACTATTTCTGCGCCTGTTGTCGCTGTCGCCGA
The DNA here is from genome assembly GCA_036927795.1 of Iris macrosiphon. Taxonomy (NCBI): domain Eukaryota; kingdom Viridiplantae; phylum Streptophyta; class Magnoliopsida; order Asparagales; family Iridaceae; genus Iris; species Iris macrosiphon. The sequence goes on from JAYESA010000001.1 coordinate 124,893,325, forward strand.
TGTTGTTGTTGTTGTGGCCGCTGCTGCAGCTCCGCCCGTGACCCCCGGAGAGCCCCGACCGTCGACGAGCACCCCTACCATCTGGCACTGCCCTGAGCCATTGTGAGTCACCAGAACCGCCGCCCTCAGTCGACGGATTGTCCCCGAGCGCTTATTGTGACAGAATCCATGGTTCGTGGGCTCAACTTTGAGTCACAATTTCTCTGCCATTGTTTAATCTTTTCGTGAATTGCCTTCACAGGTGCATACACAACATAAACACCTTCGCTTCCCAACAAATACAAAAATTTAATCAGGTTTTAATATCTAGATAATTGGGTGTTAAATCAAAGAAAAAATGTTTTATAAAAAAATAAAAATATTCGATATGAAGTTGGCCCCGTCAAACCGGATAACCTCGTCGCATACCCATTGCACCGAAAGTTGCATAAGATATTTTTGGATGTGTAGGATTTGGCAAAATTTAATTCGGTCGCGTGTACGCGATAAAACAAATCCGTATCCGTAAAAAATTCTCGTATCATAACTTTTTGTAATTACCCTATTACTTTATGCACGCTTGTCGTATCATGACGAAACTGGCATCAGCGGACTTGCGGCATTCGACTTGTTCTGTGACCCAAGTTTTGCCTGATTCTGAGACAGTGACCGCATCGCTGTTTCTCGGGCCCCACGATCCGTTCCAACGAATATTTTTGTGATCGGCTCACCGGAATTCAAATTTGGATATACCGTTGAGTTCGTATCGTTGTTTAGAATTTGTTTGACCTATAATATGCTATTTTTATGGACCTTTGCTCTTGGCATTTTTTTGGTGCAAGACAGGGCCCACTTGTGGGCCCCGTATTGACCAAAAACTGTATTTTTGTCCCTATATCCAAATTGGATATCTGAATATACTTTTCTGAGTATCTCACTCATTCTGGGACTATTGGTGATATTTGTGATATCATTCGGGGATATCTGCTCCAGTTTTTATCTTGCGCTGCTACTTTCTTGGCGAGTTCGTGTTCGAATCTTCGCCTAGCTTTCAGGCAAGTATACCTTCCCTTATTGTACTATTTAAATTCAGTTAATATTATATATTATGCTCTAAATATTATTTAACTGTGCGCATCCGAGAATGACTCGGGTGCAGTTGACGAAGGCGTCGACGTTAGGACTTCAGTTTGACCTAGCGTCTAATGGACGTACCCTAAGTGACGTAGTTATCATTATAACTCTGAGGCCTTGACACATATCATTCTATGTCACAGAGTGAGTTCATGATAGGATACGGGCTTATGCACTTGACTGGGCATCTGTGCGAGTAGCACGTGTGATGGTATTTAGCGTAGTTGTATGGTTCTTAGTGACTTGCATATAGTTACGAGATGTCCACGTCACACTTGAGAAATGTACATGAGACATTGGGCGGGGAGGAAGACTAGTAGGCGTATGGGACACCCACATCCTTTATACAGATACCTCATTCTTCGGAGTGATACAAACGTATATATTTATGCAGATACCGCATTCTTTGGAGCGTTGGACGTTACATGTGCAGATACCATGCTCTTCAGAGCGTTAGACGTCATGCAGATACCACGCTCTTCAGAAGGTTGGATGTATTAATTTATGCAAATACAATACTCTTCGGAGTGTTGGACGTTATTATATATGCAAATTGCCTCAAGATGGGGGGCATTTATGGCATATACTAGCCAGTCACGACGATTGGTTAATTACATCAGCATATGTCTAGCCTACACTTCTCATACGCACTGAGTTGTCTTCAAATTTCATTCACTTAGGTGGATAGTTCACCCTGATTTACTTCACTCAGTATTTACATTATGGCATGTACTTTTTGTATTTTGTTATGTTCCTCTGAGGACCTGGTTCCCTTCCAGGTTATTTGATTAGTTTGGATGAGGCTTGATCTGGTGGTGTATTGGACATCCTTACAGGTATTCATTATATATTTTCTCTATTACAGTTATGTACTATTTCCCATTGTGACTATGCTATTGTATCCTAGTATTTATAGGCCTATATTATTCTCTTAGTCTATTCGAAAGACTGTATTATTGGGCTGCAGACTAATAATGCATACCGTTTCTTCTTAAGATTTTATTTACCATGGATTGAGATTTAGTTTAGTTGTTAAATATTAGAAATAGATATTTAGCTGGATCACTTAACCTTGGACAGCGTAAGTGCACTTCGTCAGGCCCATTAAATTAGAAAGTCCTACGGAGTCGTACCAGCTGGCTATTGCCAAGTGTCTGGTCCCATACGTTTTTGGACTGGGGCGTGACATAGTTTTAAGTGGTGGCCCATACAGGTCAGAGCATATCATTTTGTTTACGTTACTGTACCGAACGAGCCTGCAACTTAGAATTAATGTTGAATAAGATCTCAATCCAAAACTGTTTTTAAAACTCCTCTTATATTCGATTGTCGCCCTTGGACTTTATTATTGTATTCGTTTATTTACCGTCGACATCGTTATTATTATTTCTCATCTTTCTTATTTCAGAGAGATGGATGCTCGCGCACGGTGATTTCCTCCAGGAGTGTCACTATCCAATTCTAGAAAATAGGGTTACTTTTTATATTTATTTGGTAAATTATGTATTGTATTTAATTAATTATAATTATATTTAATTGTTGTATTATTTTTATTTGATTGTTTTAGGGTTTTGGCTAGCCTGGACCCATGTCAGACCCTACTGGACCCATGTCCGACCCAACCCACACCCCTGTGAGACCTATTTTTGGGTTTAGAATATTTATTATATTTTTAGTGGGTTAGTTGGAGAGATTTGGAGTTAGTTGGAGTGCTTTTGGAACCCGAACCCCAAACCCAAGTGAGAGGAGGGCATTTTGGACATTTGGAGACTTGTAACCCCTTTATTAGGTGTGGCCGGCCTTCCCACAGCCCCCAGACCCGTGCAAACATAATAGCCCCCCTATTTCCTTCTACTTCTTCACTTCTTCTTCTCCACTTCTTCTTTCTTCTTCTTTCCTTCTTCCAAGTAAGTTCTCTCCATTTTTCTTCCTTCCTTCTTCCATTCCTTCTTCTTTATGTGAACCCTAACCTTATGATTTTCCCTAACCTAGATGTTTAGAGCCTAGACATAGTGTGGAGGCTAGATTTGGAGGCTTGGAGCTTGAGGGAGGTGATTTCAAGTGAATTGGAGACTTTGGCCTTGGGATTCCAACTCCCAAGAGGTAAACCCTAACTTTTCCCATGCTAATTACTTTTATATAGTGTAATTAATGATTTAGAACCTTCCTAGACCCTAAGCCTACCCGTGGGAGGAAGTTGGAGCTAGTTTGGTTGAGTTTGGAGACTTTGACACTAGGTTTTGTGTCAATTTCTGGTGGAATCAGAAATTGGCCCAATTTTGGGTGATGCCCTAGGTTAGACGGACCTAGGTAGACATTTTTGGGTGTCTTGAGGGTTAGTGCGTGTCTCCGTTCGGACACGTGAAGTTGTGTCGCGGAGAAACGGGCATTTCGGGCATTTTTGGGGTTTTCGTCGTCGCCGGTTCTAAGTGTGTGCGCGTTTTCACCACGTGCCTAGAATCAAGGGGGTAGCATTTTTTCTAGGATCTAGACATTATTTAGAACCCGTGGGTAAATTTTGGGCCGATTTTGAGTTAGTTTGGTGTACGTTTCAGGAGGTTTTCCGAACCGCACACCGCGTGTTCGTCGAAATGACCGAACGACCATTTCGACTTGGTTTCCTAGTTTTGGGCTTGTGCGCGTGTTGGGTTAGCTTCGGAGAGCTTGTGCTAGAGTTCTCGGGTTATATTTTATATATTTATAGGTGTTTGTGCGTGTCGGGGCCGTTGGGCGTGAGTTGGAGAGTGTTGTGTGCGTTGTTGTGTGTAGTGTTGTGTTTCTGTTTAAGTGTCTATATATATATATAAATATGTATGCGTGTCTATCTATGTATATATGTATGTATATATATATGTGTGTATTTATATATATGTGCTTGTGTATGTATATGTCTATGTGTTGGTTTATATATATATATATATGAATAAGTGTGTGTGTGTGTGTGTGTGTGTGTGTGTGTGTGTGTATGTATGTATGTATATATATATATATATATATATATATATATATATATATATATATATATATATATATATATATATATATATATATATATATATATATATATATATATTTATGTGTATGTATATATATATTTGAGTGTGTGTGTATATGTATGTATGTATGTATGTATATATATATATATATATATATATATATATATATATATATATATATATATATATATATATATATATATATATATATATATATATATATTTGTGTGTGTGTGCATATATATATATAAATAGGTGTGTTTATATGTATATATATATATAGCTATGTGCATATATATTTATTTTTGTGTGTGTGTATTTATATACATAAGTGTTTGTGTGTGTTTAAGTGTGTGTGTGTGTTAGTATATAGATATTAGTATGTGTGTGTGTATATATATAGTAGTGTATATATATATATATATATATATATATATATATATATATATATATATATATATATATATATATATATATATATATATATATATATGTATATATATAGTATCTGTGTATGTGTTTATGTGTGTGCGTGCTCGTATGTGTGTGGGGCTGTGTGTGCAGGGGGGGAAGGCTGCAGCAGCACAGCAGCATAAAGCAAGCCGCAGCAGCAAATGCAGAATGCAGCAGCAATAGCATGTATAGGCAGCAGCAACAGCACAACTATGCAGCAGCAGCAGCAAGCAAAGGCAGCAGCAGCAGTACAAGCAAGAGCAGCAGCAGCAATCGCAGTAGCGAGGTAGCTAGTAGTGAGGGATAGAGAGATAGATTGATAGATTTATAAATAGATAGCTAGATATATGGATAGATAGATATAGATAAATAGATTAGATATAAGATAGATAGATAGTTAAATAGATAGTTACGTAGATAGTTAGATAGATAGATACTAGGTAGATTGGTAGATTGATAGATAGATAGATATTAGATAGGTAGTTATTAACTATCTATATAGATATATATATATATGCATATAGCTAGATAGGTATGTGTTATAGTTATATATGTATATATATTTAGGTATGGGTGTAAAGTATGGGTATATATATGTGTGTTGTGGATACCTATATATATATGAATATAGATACTTAGATATATATAATATATGATAGATATAGATATATTAGCCTAGATTATTAACTAGGAATATATCTAGGTGCCTAGATAGCTAGTTAGAGGGATATTAGAGCGGTATCTCAATACCTTGGGATACCGAGGTATCTCAATACCTTGAGATATCCAAGGTATTGAGTTTCGAGCTGGGTATTTGAGCAATAGCCTAGGAATAGTATTGGAGTAATTTTTATATGTATATGTGTATATATATTAAGTGTGCTAGCATAGGTTTTAGCGGGTTTAGGCGGGGTGCATGGCCTAGGTCGAAGTATCGGATACCGAGGGTATCCCGGTATCTCGAGGAGGCGAGTTTGAGAGTTTACTAGCTTAATGAGCTAGTTTTAACCTAGAATTTCAGGGGCAGCCTAGTTTGACCTAGCTTTGACCATAATTGTTTCCGTTGACCGTAAAAGTCAACATTTGACCTAGTTTTGACCTAGAGTTGACTTTTTGGACCCCGGGTTGACTTTTTGACCCAAATTTCACCGGTTTGACCCGTTCGACCTAGAATATCCCTAGAAGCCTATTTTTAATTATTTTATATCAGTTTAACTCCTTAGAACCCTGTTTAATTCTGCTTTTCATAATAGGTTCATGCGACACCGGTCCGGATCTCGATCCTCATCAGTTACTCAGGACATCAGGCGAGTACTTACCTCTGATAGTTTCCATTTCATGATAGCGTTTATATCACCTGTTCTAGAACTGTAATACTTGATTCTGACACATTATTACACAAGCTGGTACTAGTGGATCCCGTCATGAGATGCTATCCCCCTTACCGTGTTCAGCGGGTACTCTATCACGTGTATTTCATCATGTGCTTCGGGTATTGATTCTCATGTGCTATCATGTGCTTCTTGTGCTCTCGCCTTCGTGTGCGCGAGCTATTATCATGTATGTAGCGTGCCATGGTTGGATCCAAGAGTATTAGTGGGGGAGGGAAGTAGGAGTTGGTTATGTGATCAAAGCCAAACAGTATTCATGTGTATGTCGGTTATGCAACTCACGCATAACGGAGTTATCGTAGTGTTTTTCATATGCAACCTAAGCCGATCACATAACGAACTTGTGCTCAAGGCACTTAGCTAGTATTCATGTTTTCTCATATGCAGTTACTTCTCTACTTGTATTGTTCTCCAGTTTACTTTGCAGCTACTTATTCTGCTCCAGCATGTATTTATTTCCTGTGCATCTTGTATACTTTTCTATTGCTCGTCATATACACCTTACCATGTATTTGGAGTTGCTTTCAGAGTTATGTACTTCGCTCCAGTCCTGACTGGGCATATTTTTTCCAGAGGATCCCGAGGATTATTGCTCGACGTTCTACGGGCTGGGTGTTGACGAGGGTTGTGACCCCAAGATCGAGGAGGAGTGCGCCGAGGAGACGTCGTTAGCGCCCTAGTTAGCTAGGTGGGTTTCCTAGGATATTCCCAGTTGTTATTTGGTTGATTGTACTTATTCTTTTGATGCTGTGAGATATTGTAGATATTATAGACTTGGACTGTATTTGGATATTGTCTTGCTCTCTTTGGTTATGGTTTCTTTTTGCTATCATATCGTGCTTTTACTCTTCCCCTATTTATTGTGATTGAGAGTTCATATATATATTGCGTGGTTGCCCTCCTTTTGGAGAGGTTATTGACAGATTTTTATGAGTTATATAGATAGATGGTTGACCTAGAATGGACCTTACAGCGTTCTACTGCCGATTCTGTGGCGTAGGCTGGACGTACCCATGACTCATGTTCGATTTTTCGGGTACGGATCGTGACACATTTTTGGTGGCGGCCCATGCAGGTCATGTTTTTAGGTTTACCTGTAATAGGATATAGGATATAGGTTGAGAGAGAGTGTGCTCAATCACAACTAGGACCCTTCCTGATTTCTTTTGCTATCTTTAATTTTTCTGAAATTGTTTTCTTTTGTAATATTACTGTCCTTCTGTGATGATATCATTTCTTGCACTGTATTGACTTCTTTTGATCTGTGTTCTTCTTGATTCCATTCCAGCATTTGCTTTATTTGATTCCGGGGCTTCCCATAGCTTTGTGTCTGTATCTTTTGCTGTTAGACACCATCTTGTTGCTGAACTTTAGCTAGACTCTGCAAGATCACGACCGGGGGTGGTATCATCCTAGTCAGTGATGTCTGCAGAGACCGGAGAGTTACCTTGGGAGGCCGGAAGTTGAGTGTGTGCCTACTCGTAATGCCACTTCCGAGCTACGACATTGTACTCGGGATGGATTGGTTGAGTATGCATTGTACTAGTATAGATTGTCGTGGAGGCAGAGTGTTGTTTAGTCCGCCAGGTGAGCCAGAGTTTCAGTTTGCCAGAGGAGCAGCGGAGCAGAGCGAGGGAGTCTTCTGCGGAGCCCTGGTGGTAGAGCCGAGGTTGCTACATCCACTGATAGAGGAGTACATGGATGTCTTTCCGGAGGAGTTGCCAGGGTTACCTCCGGACAGAGATGTGGAGTTCTCTATAGACTTGGTACCAGGCGCGGAGCCGATATCCCAACACGTCTATAGAGTCAGCAACAGTGAGCTGATAGAGTTGAAGAAGCAGGTGGATGAGCTTCAGGACAAGGGATTTATCAGATCTAGTTCTTCCCCGTGGGGTGCTCCGGTAATTTTTGTGCCGAAGAAGGATGGGTCGATACGGATGTGTATCGACTATAGGGCTCTGAACAACCTCACAATCAAGAACAAGTATCCGCTGCCGCGTATTGATGATCTTTTTGACCAGTTGAGCGGAGCGAGGGTGTTTTCCAGGATTGATCTGAGGACAGGCTACCACCAGATGAAGGTCAGGAAGGAGGATATTCCGAAGACAGCTTTTCGGACCAGATATGGACAGTATGAGTTCATGGTGATGCCGTTTGGGTTGGCTAATGCTCCGGCAGTGTTCATGAATCTGATGAACAAGGTGTTCCATCAGCATCTGGACAGGTTTGTGGTGGTGTTTATAGATGACATCTTGGTGTATTCGAAGACCCCAGAGGAGCATGAGGAGCATCTGAGGATAGTGTTGGAGACTCTCAGGAAGGAGAAGCTTTATTGAAATCTTTCGAAGTGCGAGTTCTTCCTTGACAAGGTTGAATTCCTTGGTCATGTGGTGACTGGAGAGGGGATCTCGGTGGATCCGAGAAAGATCATGGCAGTTGAGGCATAGAGTGCTCCGAGTTCAGTAGCCGAGGTCAGGAGTTTCCTGGGACTGGCAGGTTACTACAGGAGATTTATTCAGAATTTTTCCCGGATTGCAAAGCCGTTGTCCAGGCTGACTCAGAAGGACGTGGAGTTTGTTTGGTCAGAGGAGTGCCAGATCGCCTTTGATGAGCTGAAGAGGAGGTTGACGACAGCTCCAGTGTTGACGTTGCCATTAGGTTCTGGAAGTTTCACTATATATAGTGATGCATCGGGGAAGGGACTGGGTTGTGTGTTGTAGCAGAATGGGAGGGTGATTGCCTATGCTTCTAGGCAATTATGTCCTCATGAGAAGAACTACTCTACCCACGATTTGGAGTTGGCAGCGATCATCTTTGCTCTAAAGTTGTGGAAATACTATTTATACGGAGAGCGTGTGGAGATCTTCACAGACCATAAGAGCTTGAAGTATGTGTTTATCCAAAAAGAGCTGAACATGAGGCAGAGGAGATGGTTGGAGTTGATGAAAGACTTTGACATATTGTTGCAGTACCATCCAGGGAAGGCGAACGTAGTTGCGGATGCGTTGAGCAGGTATCCGGTAGCTATGTGCCTGACTTCAGATCGTTATCTTCTGGCAGATCTAGAGAGCTTGGGCATTAAGGTGATAGTGCCTGGAGTTGAGATGCAGATGTGGGGACTGCAGATTCAGTCAGAGTTGGTAGACCAGATCAGGGCTACACAGTTTGAGGATGAGTCCCTAAGGAGCATCAGGGCGCAGGTTCAGATGCGATTATCAGATGACTTCACCATTGCTGATGATGGTTCTTTGCGGCACTGTACCGGGTTGTGTGTGCCGAGTGGGTCATTGCGCGAGGAGGTTCTTCAGGAGGCGCATCGATCCTAGTACTCTATGCATCCAGGTGCCAACAAGATGTATAGAGATCTGAGAGAGCATGTATGGTGGTACGGGATGAAGCGGGAGGTAGAATACTTCGTATCCCGATGCTTAGTGTGCCAGCAGGTGAAGGCGGAGAGGCAGAGGCCAGGAGGTTTGCTCTAGCCGTTACCCATTTCGGAGTGGAAATGGGAGCATGTGACCATGGATTTTGTTTCTGGACTTCCCCGTTCTCCAGGCGGGATGGATACGATTTGGGTCATCGTGGACAGGTTGACCAAATCGGCCCACTTTCTACCATTCAAAGTGGCTACATCTACAGAGAGGCTAGCAGAGATGTATGTGCGCCAGATAGTCAGACTGCATGAAGTTCTTGTGAGCATAGTATCAGACCGGGATAGTCGTTTTACTTCGCATTTTTGGAGGAGTCTGCAAGCTAGCTTGGGCACCCAGCTCAAGTTTAGTAGTGCATATCACCCACAGACAGATGGTCAGTCAGAGAGGACCATCCAGACACTTGAGGACATGCTTCGTACTTGTGTTTTGGATTTTAGAGGCTCTTGGGAGGATCACTTGCACTTGGTAGAGTTTGCTTACAACAACAGCTACCAAGCCAGTATCGAGATGTCACCATTCGAGGCGTTGTATGGATGGAGGTGTCGTACTCCGTTATCATGGGATGGTATAAGAGAGAGAGCTTTGCTTGGCTCGGAGATGGTGGTTGATGCAGCGGAGAAGGTCAAGCTCATTAGAGATAGACTTCGGGTGGCGCAGGACAGGCAGCGGCATTGGGCCGATAGCCACCGAAGACCTTTGGAGTTCGAGGTATAGCTTAGAATCTAGATTTTGTTCTTGTGTTTGATTGTGATTGCTTGTTTTAGACTAAGTGCCGAGACCTTGTTTGTGCTAGGTTGGAGATCTGGTATTCCTGAGGATTTCTCCGACACGGGGCACTATTCGCTTCGGTGGAGGCGGAAAGCTTAGCCCACGTTTCGTCGGACCCTTCCGTATCCTTGAGAGGGTCGGCACCGTGGCGTATAGGCTCGATTTGCCGCCTACGCTAGAGGGAGTTCATGATGTGTTCCACGTGTCACAGTTGAGACGGTACGTGGCGGATCCCAGTCACGTATTGGATCACTCAGAGATCGTGGTGGGCCTACTCTTAGCTATCCAGAGCAGCCGGTGGAGATTCTGGATCGGCGAGAGAAAGTGTCGAGGAACCAGACTATTCCCTTGGTTTGCGTCGCGTAGAGGCATCACTCTCCAGGTGAGTCGACCTGGGAGAGGGAGGATAAAATGTGCGAGCGATACCCCTATCTCTTCAAGCCCTGAGGTATGGTTCTTTCCTTGCATTCCTGTCCTAGTTTCATCTTTTAATTTCGAGGACAAAATTATTTTAAGGAGGGTAGGCTTGTCACTACCCAATTCTAGAAAATAGGGTTATTTTTTTTTAATTGGTAAATTGTGTATTGTATTTAATTAATTATAATTATATTTAATTAGTGATTGTATTATTTTTATTTGATTGTTTTAGGATTTTGGCTAGCCTGGACCCATGTCAGACCCTAGTGGATCCATGTCCGACCCAACCCATACTCTTGTGAGACCTATTTTTGGGTTTAGAATATTTATTATATTTTTAGTGGGTTAGTTGGAGAGATTTGGAGTTAGTTTGAGTGCTTTTGGAACCCGAAACCCAAACCCAAGTGAGAGGAGGGCATTTTGGATATTTGGAGACTTGTAACCCCTTTATTAGGTGTGGCCGGCCTTCCCACAGCCCCCAGACCCGTGCAAACACAGCAGCCCCCCCATTTTCTTCTACTTCTTCACTTCTTCTTATTCTCCACTTCTTCTTTCTTCTTCTTTCCTTCTTCCAAGTAAGTTCTCTCTATTTTTCTTCCTTCTTTCTTCCATTCCTTCTTCTTTATATGAATCCTAACCTTATGATTTTCCCTAACCTAGATGTTTAGAGCCTAGACATAGTGTGGAGTCTAGATTTGGAGGCTTGGAGCTTGGAGCTTGAGGGAGGTGATTTTAAGTGAATTGGAGACTTTGGCCTTGGGATTCCAACTCCCAAGAGGTAAACCCTAACTTTCCCCTTGCTAATTACTTTTATGTAGTATAATTAGTGGTTTAGAACCTTCCTAGACCCTAAGCCTACCCGTAGGAGGAAGTTGGAGCTAGTTTGGTTGAGTTTGGAGACTTTGACACTAGGTTTTGTGTCAATTTCGGGTGGAATCCAAAATTGGCCCAATTTTGGGTGATGCCCTAGGTTAGACGGACCTAGGTAGACGTTTTTGGGTGTCTTGAGGGTTAGTGCGTGTCTCCGTTCGGACACGTGAAGTCGTGTCACGGAGAAACGGGCGTTTCGGGCGTTTTTGGGGTTTTCGTCGTCGCCGGTTCTAAGTGCGTGCGCGTTTTCGCCATGGACCTAGAATTGATGGGGTAGCATTTTTTCTAGGATCTGACCTCGTTTAGAACCCGTGGATAAATTTTGGGCCGATTCTGAGTTGATTTGGTGTGTGTTTCAGGAGGCTTTTCGAACCGCACACCGCGTGTTCGTCGAAATGACCGAACGACCATTTCGACTTGGTTTCCTAGTTTCGGGCTTGTGCGCGCGTTGGGTTAGCTTCGGAGAGCGTGTGCTAGAGTTCTCGGATTATATTTTATATATTTATAGGTGTTTGTGCGTGTCGGGACCGTTGGGCGTGAGTTGGAGAGTGTTGTGTGCGTTGTTGTGTGTAGTATTGTATTTGTGTTTAAGTGTCTATATATATATAAATATATATGTATGTCTATATATGTATATATGTATGTATATATATATGTGTGTATTTATATATATGTGCTTGTGTATGTATATGTCTATGTGTTGGTTTATATATATATATATATATATATATATATATATATATATATATATATATATGAATAAGTGTGTGTGTGTGTGTATATGTATATATATATATATATATTTATGTGTATGGTGTATGTATATATATATATTTGAGTGTGTGTATATGTATATGTATATGTATATGTATATGTATATGTATATGTATATGTATATGTATATATATATATATATATATATATATATATATATATATATATATATATATATATATATATATATATATTTATTTGTGTGTGTGTGTGTATGTTTAAGTGTGTGTGTGTGTGTGTTAGTATATAGATATTAGTATGTGTGTGTATATATATATAGTAGTGTATATATATATATGTATATATATGTGTGTCTGTGTATGTGTCTATGTATGTGCGTGCTCGTGTGTGTGTGGGACTGTGTGTGCAGGGGGGAAGGCTGCAGCAGCATAGCAGCATAAAGCAAGCAGCAGCAGGAAATACAGAATGCAGCAACAACAGCATGTATAGGCAGCAGCAGCAGCAGCAACAAGCAAAGGCAGCAGCAGCAGTACAAGCAAGAGCAGCAGCAGCATTCGCAGCAACGAGGTAGCTATTAGCGAGGGATAGAGAGATAGATAGATAGATTTATAAATAGATAGCTAGATAGATGGATAGATAGATATAGATAAATAGATTAGATATAAGATAGATAGATAGTTAAATAGTTAGTTACGTAGATAGTTAGATAGATAGATACTAGGTAGATAGGTAGATTGATAGATAGATATTAGATAGATAGTTATTAACTATCTATATAGATATATATATGCATATAGCTAGATAGGTATGTGTTATAGTTATATATGTATATATATTTAGGTATGGGTGTAAGGTATGGGTATATATATGTGTGTTGTGGATACCTATATATATATATGAATATAGATACTTAGATATGTATAATATATGATAGATATAGATATATTAGCCTAGATTATTAATTAGGAATATATCTAGGTGCCTAGATAGCTAGTTAGAGGGGTATTAGAGCGGTATCTCAATACCTTGGGATACCGAGGTACTCAATACCTTGGGATACCGAGGTATCTCAATACCTTGAGATATCCAAGGTATTGAGTTTCGAGCGGGGTATTTGAGCAATAGCCTATGAATAGTATTAGAGTAATTTTTATATGTATATGTGTATATATTTACGCGTGCTAGCATAGGTTTTAGCGGGTTTAGGCGGGGTGCGTGGCCTAGGTCGAGGTATCGGATACCGAGGGTATCCCGGTATCTCGAGGAGACGAGTTTGAGAGTTTACTAGCTTAATGAGCTAGTTTTAACCTAGAATTTCAGGGGCACCCTAGTTTGACCTAGCTTTGACCATAATTGTCCCCGTTGACTGTAAAAGTCAACGTTTGACCTAGTTTTGACCTAGAGTTGACTTTTTGGACCCCGGGTTGACTTTTTGACCCAAATTTCACCGGTTTGACCCGTTCGACCTAGAATATCCCTAGAAGCCTATTTTTAATTATTTTATATCAGTTTAACTCCTTAGAACCCTGTTTAATTCTGCTTTTCACAATAGGTTCATGCGACACCGGTCCGGATCTCGATCCTCATCAGTTGCTCAGGACATCAGGCGAGTACCTACCTCTGATAGTTTCTATTTTATGATAGCGTTTATATCACCTGTTCTAGAACTGTAATACTTGATTCTGACACATTATTACACAAGCTGGTACTAGTGGATCCCGTCATGAGATGCTATCCCCTTACCGTGTTCAGCGGGTACTCTATCACGTGTATTTCATTATGTGCTTCGGGTATTGATTCTCTTGTGCTATCATGTGCTTCTTGTGCTCTCGCCTTCGTGTGTGCGAGATATTATCATGTACGTAGCGTGCCGTGGTTGGATCCAAGAGTATTAGTGGGGGAGGGGAGTAGGAGTTGGTTATGTGATCAAAGCCAAACAGTATTCATGTGTATGTCGGTTATGCAACTCACGCATAACGGAGTTATCGTAGTATTTTTTATGTGCAACCTAACGAACTTGTGCTCAAGGCACTTAGCTAGTATTCATGTTTTTTCACATGCAGTTACTTCTCTATTTGTATTGTTCTCCAGTTTACTTTGCAGCTACTTATTCTGCTCCAGCATGTATTTATTTCCTGTGCATCTTGTATACTTTTCTATTGCTCGTCATATACACCTTACCATGTATTTGGAGTTGCTTTCAGAGTTATTTACTTCGCTCCAGTCCTGACTGGACATATTTTTTCCAGAGGATCCCGAGGATTATTGCCTGACGTTCTACTGGCCGGGTGTTGACGAGGGTTGTGACCCCAAAATCGAGGAGGAGTGCGCCGAGGAGACGCCGTTAGCGCCCTAGTTAGCTAGGTGGGTTTCCTGGGATGTTCCCAGTTGTTATTTGGATGATTGTACTTATTCTTTTGATGCTGTGAGATGTTGTAGATATTATAGACTTGGACTTTATTTGGATATTGTCTTGCTCTCTTTGGTTCTGGTTTTCTTTTGCTATCATATCGTGCTTTTACTCTTCCCCTAGTTATTGTGATTGAGAGTGCATATATATATTGCGTGGTTGCCCTCCTTTTGGAGAGGTTATTGACAGATTTTTGTGAGTTATATAGATAGATGGTTGACCTAGAACGGACCTTACAGCGTTCTACCGCCGATTCTGCGGCGTAGGCTGGAGGTACCCACGACTCATGTCCGATTTTTCGGGTGCGGGTCGTGACAAGGAGCAGATCCTAGTCAAGACAGAAAAAGGTATGATTGATGTAATATTTTATGAGAAGATGGTTACCCTTAGTAGGGTAGGATGATAGGTTATTTCTATATGTTCGAGCTAGTCTAGATTATTAGCATGAGAATTTGTCATGCCCCAGTCCCAAAAATACGTAGGACTAGGATACGTAAGCATGCCAGCCGTATGGATATGGCAACTCCAATATATGGAAACTAAATCCATACGTATGCTGTATTATGAATATCAAATCCACAAGTGGTATAACATATATCACAAGTCACAAGGTATAATCTAATTCTCATCCACATAAATCAAATACAAATAACTAACCAGTATCTATACAACTAGATTGCAATAAAAAGTATCTAAGGATGATAGTTGGATGGAAACAAATCCACTACCAACTCGAATGTAAAAATAAATACAATATAGGTACAACACAATATAGGAAAACCAGCTAACAATCACAGGGCTCGAAGAGATGACATCCTCGCAACATATGTAACCATCCGAATCTGTGCTCCTACGAATACTCAAGAACAGATACACCTGGAAGGGCCAGGTCCTCAGAGGAACATAACAAGATACATAAAAGCATGCCAATAAAGTACTGAAATAAATATCCAATGGGTCGCCTAACCGTCTAAGTGAATACAGTTTAAGAACAACTTTTCCAACGCGTGGGCTATCTGGCTAAAATGGGATTGGCATGGTTCTCTTGGAGATCCAGGGGCCTACAAAGGCACGTCATCTTTTGAACGCCGGAGGCCCGCCTGATAATAATATAATATATAGTGGTCACCATGACCGCGTATCTCCGGCGGAGCGTACGGGTTACACAAGGAAAGTGCAACGGAGCCCACACGCCTTACTTGTTGTTCTCTCCACCCCATGCTCTAAGCATGTCACATCCATGACACGATAATACCTCTAATAACTGTCAAGTCTTCTAGCATGCAAAGTTTCTAACAACAGTTATTCCTAACACACGTCCCACATGTACCGATGATCAGTCAATACGTGCGTCTATGATCTATATGAGACTCATAACTCGTATAAAAATGTATCACAGTCAAATAAACCTAATGATGCTACATGATAATGGTGTAGTCTCATAAACAAGGTCAATGCAAATACATAAATAAAATATATCGCGACGACACCGTCGTGCGCATTTTATATAACAGTTAAAATATATAAACTATAGGCAGAAAATAAAGATGCATGCAACATATGAAATATAAATAATAGTACAATGACAAGGTATATTTGCCTGGCAAGGAAGCTGCAATGTACCAATAACCTGCTCTAGAAGTCGCACAGAACAAATCCAATATCCTATGTATATATAATATAATACAATAAAATTATTAGTCATTACACTAGCACATACACATACACAACCATATTTACACTAGACTCAGGGGGTACACTAGGGGTGGCACTAGTTATCTAACACAGTCAATTACGCGTTGAATTACGTGGGTGTCGTGCCTTCAAGTGCTGCACACCATCAGGAAGTCAAAATATCGTGGATCTCGCCAGTACGTTAATGTACGCAAGGCAGTCAACTAACATTGTTCTTAGAGTCAACATGGTCAAGGTAAGTATGGGATAGTCCACGGTGTCCTAGGATCGTACAGTCTAAATATATATAGTCATAATTATCAATTAGCATTTACTTACATATATATTCATATAATTATATAATAATATAACCAGCAATTTATTTACATAACTTTTGAATACTTATAGTAAATATGTGCATAAATATATATACCAACTAATAATATGCTAATGACTAACCAAATATATATATACTAAATTGAACAGTATACGCGTACGCGTACGTATGCGTATACGAGTTGGATTCGCCGACTCATGGTCCGATATCAGCTAGCAGTCATAAGCAATGCGCATGTCCTAATAACGTATACACAAGCACACATACGAAATAAGAAGGTGGGACAGGTTCGAACCTCGGTGTACGCACACAGGATCGGCTGGACGACAACGATGATGACGAGAGGTAATGACGATGATGAGATGATGATGATGACGATGAATTAAGATGATGATGATGATGAGAACGATAAAGTGTTGATGATGATGGAATAATGATGATGAATTGAGATGATGATGGTGGTGGTGGTGAGTGGTGGACTGCCGGAGTCTGGCCAGGGGAGCTTCTCCGGCGAGTCATGGTGATGGTGAAGATAATGATGTTAATGGAAGAGGGTGATGATGATGACAATGGCCATGGTGGTGATGTTGATGATACAATGGTGGTGGTGACTGCTGAAATCCGGCCAGCGAGGGGAGGGTGTCCGGCTGGAGGAGGACAAACACACAGGGAGGAGGAAAGTGTTCAGGCCGGTGGGGTAGAAGCCTGGCTGGAGGTGCTCGGGTACCAGGGGAGGAGGCTTGGCTAGGGGAAGGGAGGTGGTGATCGTGTGGTGGTGGTCGGGTCGTGCTCCGGGACAGAGGAGCGGAGGAGGAGTTCAGTCGAGTCGTAGTGGTGCTCAGGCGGCGGAGAAGGCCGGGGGTCGATCGGGGGAGGTGTTCAGTCAGTCGGGAAGGGCTCCGGTGCAGTCGGCCGGAGGAGGGAAGGCTGTGTCGAAGCAGTCGGGTCTCCGACGTCCATGGCAGCGGAGAATAAGGAGGGGACTGCGGCGGTCAGTTCAGCCGACTCCGGCAGAGGCTGAGTGTAACGCCCCGCTCCGCGTCGGCGTTATGTATCAAGGTGAGTGGGCAGAACTTCGTTCTCTGATTCTTGCACGCCTTAATAATAACCTGAGTTTTTGCTTGAAATATTTTCATAAGAGAATGATAGAAACCTGCCTTGTATTTTAATGAACGAACTCACCTAGCTTGTCTTTGAATCAATGTCTGCTTAACGAGAATCCTGAATCGCTTGCTTAGAATGCATGAACATGTTCACTATCGTCTATGCTTTGAGAGAACCATACTGTGCCTGAACGTATTCAAGTGATAAGTCAGATTGCCCCGCAACAACGATTGTATTATGATGGTTCGTCTCGTCTGCATACTAGAGTTTATTTGATAGTGTTCCATGCATTCGCATGTGGTCGGACAATGGCTATTGGTGGAAAGCTGAACTGCATGTGTTACGGCTGCTACAGAGATAGTGGAAAGCAACCATGAGTCACAGCTGCCTCTAGCATCAGATAAAGAGTCATTGGTATGATGTACAACCGGCTGCCGATCCTGAGATACTCGGGGATCGCCCTGCATATAGCTAAGTCATTGTATTGGCTTGGATAGTGACTACCCCTAAGATTGTGCATTGTGTGTCTAGTTTTGCATTTGACCCTGGAGTCGCACGAGACACGCTGCGCACACCCTTGAACATGAACGATTGCTTGCATATTCAATATGAAACTCTGTTTCCAAATATGTTTCCAAAGAATGTAATATGACTCTGTTAGACAACTGCATGAAACGAACCTAAAAAAACTAGAAAGATAACTAGTAATGTAATATTTTATAACATGAATACTTAGTGTTGGTTTGAGTGAATGCATATTTCTGTTCAGTTATTTTATCTCACCAGTACTTGTATAAAGTGCTGACCCACTAACAGTTTACTTGCTTGCAGGTACTGGATCGTCCAAGGGAGCGATAGGCGTGCCACAGTCCCTAAGACCCGGAATCCTGGTTTCGATTGTTGCCCCGAGAATGCTATCGTATAAGGGGTCATAATGTATGGAACGAATGTGTGCCTTTGCTAAAGGAAACCCAAGTTGCCTCGATTGTCCCGAATGCTCAGTTGGCTAAATGCATTGTATTGCAACAAGTCCTTTTTTGCTACTTACTCGATTGATGCGATGATAGCCAACTATCAACTTAAACGATTGGCCTTGCACGGGCGCAACCCCAGGCCCGTGCGGCATCACGTCCCCCGAAAGCTCGAATGGGCCATTCGCTTAGCTCCCTTCCTTCCTCGCACCCGCGGAATGGGCGCGGTAATTCGTGTCCGGCGTACCGAGGCACGGTGATTCGTTCCCGGTACGTATAATTCCGGCCATACAGGGCGGGGCAGGGCGGAGCGGCGGCCCGGGCGGGACCGGGGCGTGACAAAATGGTATCAGAGCAGAATCGATTCTCTGGCCCAAAACTGTTGCTATAACTCTGAGTCGATATGGTATTGCAATAGAGCGTTCCATACAATAAGTCCATAGATATTCTCAAAGTGCAAATATTTTCTGAACTTGAATTGCTTGATTATTTCGATTGAGTACGGCGAGGGATGGCACTATCGCTGCTCGAAATATCGAGAAGTTTATCCTTGAAGTTTCGAGGACGAAACTTTTTGTTGGTTGGTAAGTATGTAACGCCCCGCTTCGCGCCGGCATTATGTATCAAGGTGAGTGGGCAGAACTTCGTTCTCTGATTCTTGCACGCCTTAATAATAACCTGAGTTTTTGCTTGAAATATTTTCATAAGAGAATGATAGAACCTGCCTTGCATGTTAATGAACGAACTCACCTAGCTTGTCTTTGAATCAATGTCTGCTTAACGAGAATCCTGAATCGCTTGCTTAGAATGCATGAACATGTTCACTATCGTCTCTGCTTCGAGAGAACCATACTGTGCCCGAACGTGTTCAAGTGATAAGTCGGATTGCCCCGCAACAACGATTGTATTATGAAGGTTTGTCTCGTCTGCATACTAGAGTTTATTTGATAGTGTTCCATGCATTTGCATGCGGTCGGACAATGGCTATTAGTGGAAAGCTGAACTGCATGTGTCACAGCTGCTACAGAGATAGTGGAAAGCAACCATGAGTCACAGCTGCCTCTAGCATCAGATAAAGAGTCATTGGTATGCTGTACAACCAGCTGCCAATCCTGAGATACTCGGGGACCGTCCTACATATAGCTAAGTCATTGTGTTGGCTTGGATAGTGACTGCCCCTAAGATTGTGCATTGTATGTCTAGCTTTGCATCTGACCCTGGAGTCGCACGAGACACGCTGCGCACACCCTTGAACATGAACGATTGCTTGCATATTCAATATGAAACTCTGTTTCCAAACATGTTTCCAAATAATGTAATATGACTCTGTTAGACAACTGCATGAAACGAACCTAGGAAAAACTAGAAAGATCACTAGTAATGTAATATTTTATAACATGATTACTTAGTGTTTGTTTGAGTGAATGCATGTTTCTGTTCAGTTTTTTTATCTCACCAGTACTTGTATAAAGTGCTGACCCACCAACAGTTTACTTGCTTGCAGGTACTGGATCGTCCGAGGGAGCAATAGGCGTGCCACAGTCCCCAAGACCCGGAATCCTGGTTTCGATTGTTGCCCCGAGAATGCTATCGTATAAGGGGGCATAATGTATGGAACGAACGTATGCCTTTGCTAAAGGAAACCCTAGTTGCCTCGATTGTCTTGAATGCTCAGTTGGCTAAATGCATTGCATTGCAACAAGTCCCTTTCTGCTGCTTACTCGATTGATGCGATGATAGCCAACTATCAACTTAAACGATTGGCCTTGCACGGGCGCAACCCCAGGCCCGTGCGGCATCACGTCCCCCGAAAGCTCGAACGGGCCATTCGCTTAGCTCCCTTCCTTCCTTCCTCGCACCTGCAGGACGGGCGTGGTGATTCACGTCCGGCGCACCGAGGCACGGTAATTCGTGCCCGGTTCGTATAATTCCGGCCATACGGAGCAGGGCAGGGCGGAGCGGCGGCCCGGGCGGGACCGGGGCGTGACACTGAGGTCGGGAAGAGGAGGAGAAGTTGGAAAAGAGGAGGGTGGTCGTGGTCGAAGGCTCGGTAGGGGTCGTGGGTTATAGTTCCGACGGATGGCTCCGGCGAGGGGGTGAGGAGTCGAGGGAAGGAAGGAGACGGTGATGTGTGTTCAGTGGGGTTGCAGGTGGAGGAGATCTGAGAAGGAGGTGGAGGACGGACGGGGTTGCTCTGGCTTCTCAGGCGAGCACAGAGGTCAGGCGAGGAACTTCTCCGTTCGTGGCTCCGATGAAGGAGGATGTTGAAGATGATGAATAGGGAGAAAAGAGGTCGGCTGGGTATTGTAGTTAGGGATGGGTTTTGATGAAAAGGAAAAATAAAGAAAAGAGGAGAAAAGTTGTTTATATATATGACTTGGGTTTGAGGGTTTGACCTAGAATAATGTGGGCTTGGTCAACTCTCCTTGGAGTGGCCTTGGGCTTGCATGAGGATGTTTGAGGGCCATAATTGCATGGTTTAAATGCAAGGCTAGAAATAAATTGAGGGGGCGATGTTGTGCGTTACACATCCAGAAAATTATGAGAAAAATTCCTATGAAGGAAAAGTTGGATTTCTTCATGAATTGTCCATTGGTGGGGATACCTCAATGCACTTTTGCATAAAATGCCCAACAATTGAAAAATTGCACAAAGGCGATAATTGGATTTTAATTAATTAAATCGAATGCGCACGATGTTCTAGGATTAATTAGAAGTATATGGGAATAAAATTTGGTGGGACACAAGTGTCAGGGGCGTAGAGGGTATAGTGTAAAATATTAATAAAATTCGGGTTGAACAAAATGGTCAAGATTGTGTCCCCAATTTCGATTGGGTCGCACAAGGGTACAAGGTCGTATATATTTAGAATTATAATAATAACGTTCGCGACGTTTATTGTGAGACTAAAATGTAGCACAAAAAAGAAATATTATAAGTTACACAAGGGTCAGGATAGTAGACGGACATGTCTAGGATGAGGTTGTAAAATTTGTAGATAGGCAATGGCTAGTGAGGTGCTCCAATTATCGAAGCAACGGTAAGGTACGCTACATAATATAAATAATTGCATAATTAAATAAATAAAATATTCTATTTCTATTTGGGTACAAACCAGCCCTAATTTTACTATATAAGCAAAGTAGGCCTAATTTTGGGTGAGGGGGTTTACAGAATTAAACCTAGTAGTAGACGTCTGGAACTAATAAAACCCTACCTTTCCTTAAGGTAGTAATGATTTGTAAGTATTAGAAGCTAGAAAGATTGTTTGATTCTAAGGCTCTAGAATAATTTGGGAAAGACAGCTAGATGCTAGGGGTTAGTTGTAGTCCCATGATAGTGATACAAGGAATTAGTTGTAGCCTCATGATAGTGATACAAGGAACAATATTATGAACTTGAGAAGAAATAATTTTAGACTCACATCTAGAAGAAGATATCAGATGCTAATCAAAAAAGGGTATAAAATAGCACTTTATGTAGCAAGCCATAGTGGTTAATCTCTATTTGCCTTGTGACTTCCAGTACCAGATCTAAATTTTTTTTACCCTTTAGATAAAGATGATTATATGACTAGGCTAAAATAGATACGTGGATTACTAGATTGGTTGTTGATTGACTTGACAACTTGGGTACTAAGGTATAGCTTCTGGAATCAGATTAGATATACTTGATTTGTTTGGGTTGCCAGTGTCTATTGGGCTCATGGTTTTTACCTTTGATAACTCAATTTGTTGAGCTAGTATCTGAAATAGAGTAATTAGATTAAAGAATGAGAGTATCGACAAATGTTATAGCCTTGAGTTGGATATCGTGAACTACCTATAATGGATGGCCAGTTATAAACAAGATGGTACCCATGTAGTTGGATAAAAGTTATGTATGGAGTAAACTAGGAGAAACCCCAGGTTCGAGGTAAAAAGGTAAAATGGCAACAATATGAGATTCGCGAGAAGTACCTGACCTTGAGCTTTTTAAATTAAGAGAAGGATCTTGGAAAGACTAGAAATTTTATCACTCGATAGTTGCCTCGAAGATCGATACTACGAAGCAAAAGGTACTGTGCCATGATTGACGAAGTTTAGAGTTGAACACAAGATCAACGTACTAGAAAGATATGAAGGTGTGTAGGAAACAAATGATAAGGGAAATATATTAGAGTCACGTAACCCAAGGACGAGAAATTTTGATATGGACTTGAGGGATAATAATTTTAGTATTTATGAATTGTAATGCTTTTAGAATTTCGAGGATTTAGCACAGGTAGAAGTTGTTGATCAGCCTCAAAGTGCTATAAATTTTAAAGAACAAAATACATATTTAGATCACATACTGACTCATTGGTCAATCGGTAGAGGATTACTACTAGACTCTTAGATTATATATTGACACGTGAGTAGGGGGTGTAAATGGAAGATAGAAGTCTGATAGGAATGATAGCTGAATATTAAAGTTTACACATAAACTACTTAGGGATAGAGATTTAGATTTTTGACTAAGAGGACATGAGCTTGCTGAACCTAATCCTTAGTAGTAGGTGGTGTTATGGGAATCTATCTCCAATTTACCCTAGTCGATGAATTTTAGGAATCGTATTCTTGTTATTGTATTTGTTATATTTTATTCTAGGGTATTTAGAATGATTAAATGGATATTTATTACATAATTTCCATATATTCTTATTACTATGTATTGACTAGAGTCTTATGTTGTATTTTATTACATATATTTCTCCTAGAAATTGTTCGAGTTGAGCTAATAGACTAGGTATGACTGACTAACTAGATTAGACTTGTTGCTGCTAAGACTGATTATAAAAAGTTAGGCTACATTATTCCAATGTGGATACTATAGGATGATGACGTTATACTTAGGAAAGAATGTGAGATATTAACCATCTTAGTTGAAGAAAAAGGAATTTACATACTACATAAGTGGCCTTAAGAATTTTGTGCTTATAAAAGTTTAGTGCCTAACCCCTGCAGTTATTTAAGAGTAAAAGAATGACGTTATTTTCTTTATAGATATTAGAAGTTTCAAACTTAAATTGTGTTGCAATATCCTGGAGTAACCTAGGATTATATGTGGTAATTTTTTGGATGATGATTAGCATGATAACAATGACGAGATAGTTCATGATGGTGAGAAGATATTTAGAGGACCAAATGCCTTAGATGATTAGACTGTACGTATGTGGCAGTTTAAAGTAAAGTGAGTAGAGTAGGACTAAGTACCAAGTTGTGTTTATATATTTAGAGAAATGTGGAGTTTGTTGTTGGGGAGATAGATTTTGAATTTTGAGGATAAAATTTTCTAAGGTGGATAGATTGTAAACCCCCTGACCAAAATATAGGATTATGGATTAAATTAGTATTATTCGGGATTAATTATTGGGGTTATAATTTACTACTGTGATTTTTATTCAATTGTTGTACTTTATCGTTGTTTAAATATCTAGAGTACTACACTAGTTTTTGCCGTCCAACAAATATCACACCCTTGACCTAGACGTACCAATCTTCAATCTTGATCTTTGTGTCACTCGTAAATGCACTCTCTTATGCTTCATTTTAATTTTATAATATTCGTGCACATTTTTTTAATTTTAAATCTAACTTTGCATCCTTGCCCGTTCCAATCAAAATTGGAGACACAATCTCGACCCTTTTCTCACAACCAAATTTATGACAATAATCTATTCTGAGTCTACTACGTCTATGACACTTGTGTCCTACCCAATTTAAATCCTATGCACTTCCAATTAATTAAAGAACACCTTTGACACTAATTTTAACTAAATTGGTGCAATGACTCAATTTAACCCAAAACTAGACCCAACACCAATCCAAACCCCCACTCACACCCTCATGGTTCATACAAAATATCACACACCAATTTTCCCTGCTACAACATACCAAACATAGTATTTTTCCACATCCAATCCACTTTTTCTTCTTTGTGCAAGTCCTAAACTATTGAAAACTTTTGTGCAAATAGCTAGCCATGTGTCCACCTCCTATTGGTTGAAACAAATAAAAGAAACCCATTTTTGGGGAGACATGACCGGTCCTAATACTCTTCCTCTCTCTTTGTATGGTACTATGAAACATCATATACCTATATTCAATCCTAGCTCTCCATTCAAAGCCCTACCTATTTCAACAACCCATTTCCTTCATGAGAACCTATACACTCTCCTAGAAATACTAAAGGAGCTGACCCTAATCCCTAGGCAACATACTCTCTCTCTCTCTCTCTCCTCATTTAAAACAACACCCTCTCCCTCTCTCCCTCAACATATGGAGCTACCCTCTTTCCTTCCTTCTCATCATCACCACCATCACCATCTTCACCACCATCACCACCATTCCCAACTCCGACCACCACCCTCTTATTCAACAACTCCCCGACACCACCACCGCCAACCACCATCACCTCCGCCACCCTCGCCTCCACGACCACGACCACTGTCATCACCTCCACAACCACCTCCATGACCACCACCACCCTCACCTTAACGACGACCACTGCCATCACCTCCACGACCACCGCCACCCTCACCTCCACGACCACCACCGCTGCCATCACCTCCACGACCACCACCACCCTCACCTCCATGACCACCACCGCTGCCATCACCTCCACGACCACCACCACCCTTACCTCCATAACCGCCACCACCTACATCAACCTCACCATCAATAATACCAACATCGTCGCCCCCACAACCACCATGGCCTCCCCTTTCCCTCTATTCCTCCGTCGGCCAACCTACCCCCGTTCACTCACCCCGCCGGCAGCTGGCCGTCGTCGTCCTCCCCGCGGCTGAGCTGCTGTCGCAGTAGCTGCTACTGTTTCTTTGCCTGCTGCCCTGCCGCAGTTGCTATTGCTGTTGTGGCTGCTGCTGCAGCGCCGCCGGCGACCCCCGGAGAGCCCCGACCGTCGGCGAGCACCCCCACCAAATAAAAATATTCGATACGGAGTTAGCCCCATCAAACCGGACAACCTCGTCGTATACCATTGCACCGAAAGGCACGTACAATATTTTTCGACGTGTGAAATTTGGCAGAATTTAATTCAGTCGCGTATGCGCGACGAAACGAACCCGTATCCGTCAAAACTTTATGTATCATGACTTTTTGTAATTACCCTATTACTTTGTGCACGCTTGTCGTATCATGACGAAACTGGCATCATTGGACTTGCTGCATTCAACTTGTCCTGTGACCCAAGTTCCGTCTGATTCTGAGACAGTGACAGCATCGCTGTTTCGTAAGCCCCAGGATCCATTCCAACGGACATTTTTGTGATCGGCTCATCGGAATCCAAATCTTGATATACAGTTGAGTTTGTATCATCGTTTAGAATATTTTTGACCATAATATATTATTTTTAGGGACCTTTGCTCCTGACACATTTTTTGGTGCAAGGCGGGCCTACTTGTGGATCCCGTGTTGACCAGAAACTATATTTTTGCCCCTGTGTCCAAATTGGACGTCTGAATATACTTTTTTGAGTATCTTACTCATTCTGGGTCTGTTGGTGATATTTGTGACAGCATCGGGAATATTTGCTCCAGTTTTTATCTTGCGCTGCTACTTCCCTACAAGTTCGTGTTCGAATCTTCGTCTGGCTTCCAGGCAAGTATACCTTGCCTTTTTGTACTGTTTAAATTCAGTTAATATTAAATATTATGCTCTAAATATTATTTAACTGTTCACGTCCGAGAATGACTTGGGTGCAGTCGACGAAGGCGTCGACGTTAGGACTTGTGTTTGACCTAGCGTCTAGTGGACGTACCCTAAGTGACAGAGTTATCATTATAACTCTGAGGCTTTGACACATATCATTCATTGTCACATAGTGAGTTCATGATAGGACACGAGCTTACGCACTTGACTGGCCATTGGTGCGAGTAGCACGTGTGATG
The DNA here is from genome assembly GCA_036927795.1 of Iris macrosiphon. Taxonomy (NCBI): domain Eukaryota; kingdom Viridiplantae; phylum Streptophyta; class Magnoliopsida; order Asparagales; family Iridaceae; genus Iris; species Iris macrosiphon. The sequence continues at coordinate 124,919,928 of JAYESA010000001.1, forward strand.
GTATTTAGCGTAGTTGTATGGTTCTTAGTGACTTGCATATAGTTATGAGATGTCCACGTCGTACTTGAGACTTGTACATTGGCATTGGGCGGGGAGGACAACTAGTAGGAGTATGGGACACCCACCTCCTTTATACAGATACCGCATTCTTCAGAATGATACGAATATATATATTTATGCAGATACCGCATTCTTTGGAGCGTTGGACGTTATATGTGCAGATACAATGCTCTTCAGAGTGTTGGACGTCATACAGATACCACGCTCTTCAGAAGGTTGGACGTATTTATTTATGCAGATACAACGCTCTTCGGAGTGTTGGATATTATTATATATGCAAATTACCCCAAGATGGGGGGCATATGTGGCATATACTAGCCAGTCACGATAATTGGTGAATTACGTTAGCATATGTCTAGCCTACACTTCCCATACGTACTAATTTGTCCTCAAATTGCATTCACTTAGGAGAATAGTTCATCCTAATTTAATTCACTCAGTATTTATATTATGTCATGTACTTTTTGTATCTTGTTACGTCCCTCTGAGGACCTGGTTCCCTTCTAGGTTATTTTTGCAGTTTGGATGAGGCTTGATTTGGTGGTGTGTTGGACATCCTTGCAGGTATTCATTATATCTTTCCTCTATTACAGTTATGTACAATTTCCTATTGTGACTCTGCTATTGTAGCCTAGTATTTATAGGCCTATATTATTCTCTTGGTCTATTCGAATGACTGTATTATTGGACTGCAGACTAATGATGCGTACCGTTTCTTCTTGAGATTTTATTTACCATGGTTTTAGATTTAGTTTAGTTGTTGGATATTAGAAATAGATATTTAGCAGGAACACTTAACCTTGGACATCATAAGTGCACTTCGTCGGGCCCATTAAATTGGAGTCGTACCAGTTGGCCATTGCCACGTGTCTAGTCCCATATATTTTTGGACTGGGGCATAACATACTAGCACTACCATTCTAGGATTAAACACTGGAAGAAGTAAACCGCTGTGGAAGATACGCCTAAAAATTCAGATAGGTAATCTATGTACTGTTGTTATATGCTATATGATTGACTCTGAAAAATCTTACAATGTTTTGCTGGGACGACCATGGATACACGTGCATAAAATTGTATCCTCTACTCTATATCAATGCTTTAAATATGTGAACAGTATAGGATAAGTGAAAATAAAGGTAGCTGACCTCAACAAATTCAAATGTGTCGAAGCCTATTTTGCTGACTCTACACTCTATACACTAGAGTATATGAAAGAAGAAGCTAATCAAGCTAGTGATGAAGCGGAATACATCCGAAAAGAAGAGCCTTTGATAATCTGAGTCAAAGGACGTATTATTCGTCCAACTTCTTCAAAGCCTCTCGACATCAACCTGCTCAAATCTTCTCCATTGGTCATCAACCTTCGATGTGATGAACAGTTAACACTGGAGAATGAGCCCCTTGTTATCGACAATCGTCATAACAAGCAACCAACATCAGTGAATCAACCCCTAGTCATCAATCTTGCAAAGTCTTCTTTCAAGGCTGAAGATTCTGCTGACTATGTGGAAGATAAAAAAAAATCTTGTATTTTATGAATAGAGAAGGCAATAGTTTGCACTATGTTGATGTTGAACCCTTTGCTGAGAAATTCTTCGAGGCTCTTTATCTCCACGAATCTCTGTCCATACTCATGGCATCTCCATTTCAATATAGTTCATTATATGAACAATATGAGGATGCTTACTTCATAGTCCCAATAAGACAGGACAATCAACGTCAGTTAATTATTGGCAAAGCTAGAAACAAAAGAGGCATGCGAACTAATGATTCTGAAAAGGATAATGGGAAGATACAACCGTTTTGTTACAGCCAACCAACCAAGACTATTATACAAAGGATGGGCTACAACTTAAAATCTAGTTTGGGATTTAATTATGGAAAAGACATACGGACTCCTATACGTCACTACTCTCCAAAAGGTAAGCTAAAAATATACTACCAATGGACTGGTCGTGGTTTGAGATATGTTACACCACCAACAAGTCCTAACAATTCAGAATTGGAAGAAGACACACATTCTTATTCCTCTTACTCATTATTATGGGATTCTGACAAAAGCATGGGTGACATATTCAAACAGGCTTTCTCTGTAAATATGGCATCAATTGTCCTAGATGATAAAGGCGCTAAATTATTAGAACCATTTGAGAATGATCCATGGGCATAACAAATTGATACTAAATAGGAGCTTTGGTTTGACCAACGTGAACTACCTATAGAGGATGAAATAATCCAAATTGATGTAGGAGAAAAATCTTTCCCAAGATAAATCTTTATTCGCAAGAATCTTCCTGAAGAAGATCAACACGCTTTACTCTAGCTAATAAAGGAGTATATCGATGTCTTCGCTGGAGTTATGAGGATATGCTTGGCCTAGATCCTCAAATAGTCATATACAAGCTTAATATTCTTCTGAATGCTAAACCGGTAAAATAGCAGGAATGGTGATTCTGTCCGGATATGATGGATGCAATTGAAGGAGAAGCCAAGAAACTCATAGCATGCAGCTTTGTTCGAGAAGAGCAACATCCCGACTGGGTAGCCAATATCGTTCCAGTTATAAAAAAAATAGAAATGTTCGGCTCTGCATAGATTATCGAGATCTGAACTTTGCCTGTCCAAAAGACAAATTTTTTTTTTCCATCACAGACGTCATGATCGACAATACATGCAAATTTGAATGCATGTCCTTCATGGATGGGTTCTCTGGATACAATCAAATTACGATATCACATAATAACTAAAAATATACTTCTTTTAATACATTATTAGGATTTTACTATTATACAGTCATGCCCTTCGGCTTGAAGATTACGGCTGCAACGTATCAACGAGCCAAGAGTATAATTTTCTAGAAGTATTTACGAAAAATAGTAGAATGCTACAAGGATGATATTGCTGTCAAGTATCATCTTAAAGATGATCACGTTCGAGATTTGAAGACTGTGTTCGAATTGATGTACCACCACCAATTGAAGATGAATCCAACTAAATCCTTTCTAAGAGTCTATAGTGGAAAGTTCCTCAGATTTATTATAACTTCAAAAGGTATTCACATTGACCCCGATAAAATCAAAGTTATCCTTGAAATACAACTTCCACGTAATCTCAAAGAACTTCGTGGTCTGCAAGGCTGTCTGGCATACATTAGGAGATTCATCTCTAATCTCTCGGGACGATGCCGACCCTTTACTCAGTTAATGAAGAAAGACGTATCCTTTGTGTAGAACGAAGCATGTCAACAAGCATTCAACAATATCAAACGATATTTACCAAATTTGCCACTTCTGGTGTCTCCGATCGTAGGAAAACCCTTTTTATTGTATGTTCGAGCAATGGATCACTCCCTATGAGCTCTTTTTGTACCGAAGAGTAACGAAAGCCATGAACAGGCGATCTATTATCATAGTCGCATGATGATCAGCGCTGAACATCAATACAATCCGGTGGAAAAGGAATGCCTCACCTTGATGTTTGCTATTCAGAAAATACGATATTACGTGTCAGGTCAAACCATTCATGTCATATCCAGAGTGAATCCCCTTCAGGTATTAATTACCAAGCCAAGCACACTCAATTCTTGTTTAGCCACATGGGTAATGTTGCTATCACCTTATGACATGGTATATGTCCCACAAAAAATAGTGAAGGGTCACGCGCTAGCTGACTTCTTGGCAGCTCATCCTGTACCAAAAAATTCGAAACTATATGATGATATCCAAGATGAAGTCTTAGAGTCTAATATGGCCATAGGAGATGACACCTGGCAACTATTCTTTGATGGCACATCAAGAATAGGACCCAAAGGCAATATAGTAGCTAGAGTTGGTATAGTCCTAGTATCTCCTTACAAATTACTCATTCATCGAACATATTCTCTCAGTGAACCATGTTCCAATAATGTGGCAGAATACATTGCTCTACTCATTGGTCTCCAATTAGCCAAAGATTTGGATATTGAATATCTTGAAGCTTACGGAGATTCTAAGATGATAGTCAATCAGATCAGGGGAGAGTACGAGATTCGACATGAAGACCTCATCTCTTATCATCAACCAGCAATCGGACTTGCTTTTACTTTCAAAGGATTCTTCATCGAGAATGTGCCTCGATTACAAAATATGGAAGAAGATGCTTTAGTCAGCTTAGCAGCATCATTGTTTGTTTCCCTAAAGAGATGACACTCAATTATGCTAACATGACAAGAATTATTCTGTAAAAAAATAAGTTGCATGTTGAACAAAGTTATGTCATAAAGTCAACCTCCATGGATAACGATCAGAGAGACCCTTTTGTAGACTACGCTGCTTATGGGATTCTTACAGAAAATTCGAAAGAAGTCACTTCTATTAAAAGACATTCACTTTTATTCTACTATGATGCCTCATCCAAAATATTATATTGTCGTTCTTATGAGGGATTGCTACTACGTTGTCTTTCCAACCCTGAAGCAAGACAATCACTCTGTGAAGCTTATGGTGGCATCTGTGGAGCACATCAGCTAGGTCCTAAATTATAAGACCGTCTCAGGAGAATGTGTTATTATTAGCCCACCATGGTGGCAAATGCTGTAGATTACACTCATAAATGTAGGTCATGCCAAATCTATGCTGATTTTATTCACCAACCAACAGAGTTCTTACACCCTACAGCTGCCTCCTGGCCTTTTGAAGCTTGGAGAATGGATATTATTGGTCCGATCAGCCCATCTTCTTCTAGAGGACATTAGTTTATACTCGCAATAACCGATTACTTCTCCAAATGGGCAGAAGCAGTCCCTCTCATCGAAGTTAAGACATCCAACGTAATTAACTTTGTCAAACACCATGTTATCTATCGTTTCGGTGTTCCCCGGAGGATAATACATGACAATAGGCCATAATTCGCCATTCAAGCATTTTATCGATTATGTGACAAGAATCAAATCTAGAATGTAGCATCTACAGCCTATAATCCAGCAAACAATGGCTTAGCGGAAGCCTTTAATAAGACCATAATTAAACTCCTTAAAAAGTTTGTCTCGTCCAACAAATGCAATTGGAATGAGAAAGTCAGAGAGTGTTTATGGGTTTATCGTACAATAGTTCAAACTCCAACTGGTTGTACACCATTCTCTTTGGTCTATGGATGTGAAGTAGTTCTTCCGTTCAAAATCCAGATACCTTTTCTTAGAATATCCACTACTAATGAGCTAATAGTAGAGAATAATGATTAATTGCGCCTACAAGAATTAGAAGCATTGGATGAAAGCGCCTGTACGCTCAACAGCATATTGAGCTATACCAAGAACGCATTTTCAGAACTTTTAATCGAAAGGTCAAGGAAAGAATATTCTAGGTCGATGAATTGTTTCTTACAGTAAGGAGACCTATGATCACAACCCATAAGAGCAAAAGTAAATTCCAAGCTAAACGAAAAGGTCCTTGTGTGGTGGAGACAGTATTCTCCAACGGAGCCTACAGGCTCGCTAAGCCTAATAGAGATTTGATAATGATGTCTATCAACGATAAATTACTCAAGAAGTATTATGTCTAAGCATGACATATTCCTTTCCATCTCCAGTAGATTAAAATAAGATGTACATCAAATACAACTTTAATCCCCAGCAACTTGTGGCGTACACGGCCTCTCGAACTATTACCTATATTCATTTTTGAATAAGACATGGATAATAGGTCCTTGAAGTTCCCCAGTGGGACAATACTCAGATCCAATGGAACACTCTCGTTGAGATTATCTAAACGATTCTCTTTAGCAAAAATATTATATTCTTAAAGTCCAGTTATTTTAAGGATATCCTATTCCTGATCCCTAGTTGGGTTGAGAATAATCTCGCATGTTTATTCACAGTCAATAAGTGTAATATGATTCATTTCCATATTACCTCTAAATCATGTTCCATTTACTATCCCATAAAGAGAAGACAATAGTTCACCCTTGAACTACTCTCTCTTCTCTTCCCTAGGGGAATAAACTAGTGAGCTATCGTGTCTATATCACCTCTGATTGTATTGTATCCCATATAATTTATCATTTGTATTCAGCATAAGTGTGCCTTAAGTGATAAATCTACCAAATTCCCCTATAGAGTTATTTTGCTATGTTTATAATACCTCTGAGCAGATATATACTCTATGGGTCTCGATTTAAAACTATCCCTAAGGTAAAACAAAATTTCTTTATTTATGAAAAATGAGGAAGAATAATAAAAATACTTAAGGAGAGGAGGAGTTAGAATCTCCCAAATTATTTACAAATATTGCAAGAGCATGAAGGATACAGACGTCAGAATATGCAAATGTTCGACGGGAGCCATTATTCTGGCCTGATCTTCTCTTTCTTCCACGATAGCAGACAAAATAAGGGGATCACTTACATCAATCTGAAGTTGGGTAGGTTCACCCAATGAAGGATTGATAAAATCCTAGAGGATATTTGTTTTACCCGGTTGGACAATAGACACCTCTTTCTTTTCTTCAGCAGAAAACGGCTTGATAGCAGAAGAAGAAACAATGGTCTCATCAAATTCCTCCTCTTTCATCTTCGAAGTAGCCTCAGAAGTCATTTTGCAAGTCTTCATGAGAATAGAACAAGCAACTCCAGTATCTATAAGATAATAAATGACGGTTTGAATTTCCAAATACGACTCCTCAGTGAAATGAGACGACGGTTGGTTTCCCCCAGCGAAGAATAGAATACAAAACATAAAACTGTTTGGTATGTTGGTCTGAGATTCCCATATGCGCATATTTGTATGATCAACAAAAAATATTGCATAGTGAGCATGACCAAACAATTTGCAGAAATGGTTACAAAAGTGCACGCGACAAACCGCACAGTGCGTACAAAATCCCGTTTTCTCTAAGTACATATTTGTGCGTGTATCAGTGGGATGACAGAAAAAGTTAACATATTCAGTCTTTTCTGATGCATTTCGACCAAAGTCTTCATTCAACAACACACATACAACACAATAAAGTCAAAGCTGAAATTTTATTGATATTTAATCAGCATTAAATATGATGGAGATCTATCACACCTAGATTTTCATTCTAAAAATCATGATTATACATATAGAAACCTATTATATTCAGATTTTTATATGATGGAGATCTATCACGGAGCCACCCCATCTTTGTATCCCGTCTGCTCCTTTATTTTTTTAAGGCACAGAAGAAATGGGCTACTCAGTGCAAACCATAGTACATGTAGAAGAAATCCATGTTGTGGGCGAGGATGCTATATAAGACTGGGCCAGTTTAAATTAGCACGGACCCATTTTTGCCTTGACTCGATGAAGAACGTGGAGAGTCAAACGAAAGCTGATCCGTTATCACCATCCAGCGCCACCGCTAGAAGTCTCGGTTGGGGATTCCAATCCCAACCCTATAATTAGCACATGGGCCATATTAAGAGAGTAATTCTAGCAAGTTAGGTTTGAAGACAACGAACAGTCTTCTGGATAATTCGTTAGTTCAACATGAACGGCGAAGCCTATGATATCTTTCCATGCTCCATCACACAAAGAGATCAACGGTAACGATCTCCAGATGAGCCTCTCACCCATCATTGAGAAGCGTCTCCTCTTGTGTCTTCTCGGCGGACTGCAAACCCGATAGAGCCATACTGCTACGGTCACCTTCGTAGGCTCACACTTAATAGTGGCCATACTCAAGTCTCACAATAAGAAATAGATAAGTTTAGGATTGTTCGTAAAGTTTTGCTCCTATTTAAAGAAGAAAATATGCTAAAGTTTGACATAGCTCTCGAAAATTATTCCTAAAAATTTGCTTGCGTCTCCTCAAAGACTGCGTCAAAACCCAAAAGCAAGTCAAAGAAATGTGCATGTCAGCCACGCCAATTGGGTTTCTGTCCAGAGTGTGCACACAAATATCTCAACAACTTTTATGCTTCTAATTCAAAGTATTTTAAATTCATCTGAAAAAATTCAAAAACTTTGAAGGGTGGTCTTGTAGAAGCATAAAAGTGTACCTCAAAGAGATGGCACAATTTTCTACAAATAAGCCCAACAGAGAAAGAATGGCGCACTTTCTCTCTATTTAGGGGATGACGCACTTTCTACTTATTTCAGAAGAAAGACGCGCACATTCTTAGTGTGACACACTTTCTTGAAACTTCAGAAGATGGCTCACTTTCTTATTGTGGCATAATTTCTTAATGTTACAAAAGTTGGCGCACAAACGCTCAGAGACACACATTCTCTCTCAATATTTAATATAACAGACTGACAGCTGACAGATGCAAAAATAGAAGAGTCAGAAGTCATCATTACAGCTGTGCTGCGGCACACAGACCCCGGTTGTCGTTTAGCAACCCAGCTCCTGTGCTAATTTCATCTAAAGTGCTCCGCTATGCCAACTTTCACCAACAGTGCGCCGCTGTGCCAATTTTATCCAAAGTACGCCGCTGTGCCAATTCCTTCAAAAGTACGCCGTTGTGCCAATTTCTTCAGATGTGCGCTCTTGTGCCAATTTCTTCATAAGTGCGCCGGTGTGCCATCTTCTTCAGAAGTACGCCGCTATGTCATTTTTCAGAAGAGCGCCGTTGTGCCAATTTCTTCAGAAGTGCATCGTTGTGCCAATTTCTTCAGAAGTGCGCCATTGTGCCAATTTCTTAAGAAGTGTGCCATTGTGACAATTTTTCAGAAGTACGTCATTGTGCCAATTTGTTTAGAAGTGCGCTATTGTGCCAATTTCTTTAGAAGTACACCGTTGTACCAATATCTTCAGACGTGTGCCAGTCTCCAGATCATTTCTAAAGTACACATACTATTCTAACTGACAATGTGCAGTTATGAGTGCGTGTCTTACATGTCATGCTTCTCGTAAAAATTATACAAATAACTGTCCCCACGACCTATGATTTCCTTATATAGAAAGGTATGTGTCAAGCAGGCAGTAAGTTGTGCACCCACTCATTCAGAACATGGGGTGTTAGTCCACCAAAAGTGCGCTCACAATGGTAAAATAGTGCAGACTGTCTAAAGTGCACGCACACTCTTATAACCGCTCCTAAACTCTATAAATACAAGGTCAGTACATTCATCAGGGGGGATTTTCAAGTCTTTGAAATTCAAGAACAAAATGAGAGAGATAGAAGCTTCTCGTGTCGTTGTTGCCAAAGATTTCTTAATGTTCAACTCTCCAAATGTTCACAACAGTCCCTGTATTTCTTCGTCGTCGAGTGGTCCAATGAGTAAAGTGATCGTTCGCAGATCAGATCTCCACAGCTATACTTTCCCAGAATCAACTGTACTTAGATTTCTGTTTAGGATATTTTTGTACTTTTTTTTCAATAGTTTGTATGCTCTCCTTACCAGATTATTCGTGGGATGCTTGGCTAGTATAGCCTACGATTGGTATCACAGTTTATCTGAAAACTATATATCCTTGTTTGATGACATGAAGTATCTTTTCCTCTCATGATTCTATGAGGGAGGTATGGATATAATAATGTCTTCGCTTATCGATATCAAACAGAAGGAGAAGGAATCCGTTCGTAAATTCATAGAGCATTTCAGGCAAGCAATTATGAAGTTATCCCCCCTGTATACTAGACTTTGCACTCATTGATACTTGTAATAAGAACCTACTACCTATAGTAGGGCTCTAGACGGGTCCAACTCAATTTCAAGACTGGATGACGTTCATCATCGGGGCCAAAGCTGCTGAAGGTAACGCGAAGGTGACACGTAATCTGGGGTTACAAATGACCAATGCGGAAGGAAAGCGCCCCTCCAACAATAACAACAGTACGAATAATCACAACAACAAAGGAAAGGAGGCCATGGCAATAAACCTGTCAAAGCGACCCACCTCTCCTCCAGCACCAAATCCTCTAGAATCTTCCAGGTCTAAGGAAGAATATTCCTTTGACGAAAGCGATATACACAACATTTTTGAATGTTTGATAAAAAGCAACAAGTTGTAGTTGCCTAATATCAATCGACCAAATGAGGCTGGTAAAAAGATGACCCAAAGTACTGTCTGTACCACCGATATATACATCACCCTACCAAGGTTTATTATTTTTTGAAAAAGAAGATACAACAGTTGATAGATGCTAAAGCTATCACCCCTCACAACGAAGAGAAGATAGTCACTGCAAATATGGTGTCTCTTCAATTCGACGACTTTTCAGCACAAGAAGTCCCAAACGGCATCATCCTAATATGTCGAGATACGAAGAAAGTGGTAAATCTCCCTCCACCTAGAAGTCAAACAGAGGAATTGGTGCCTCTTACCATAAATTATGGTGAGATTATATAGATTTATCTTGACCTGCTGCCAGATTGGGACCATAGAGCAGGATCTTCCAATTCAAAATTCAAGAAGGGTAAGAAGTATAAATCATGCAATATAATTTCTTCGAATCATCATTCAGATAGAGATCAAGACCAAAATCAAGAAGATGTAACCCACGAGATCAGATTTCAAAATTTGAATATTACTCCACCAAGCTCTACTCGTACGCTTCGCTTGACACACCGACAATGGTCCATGATTGGCAATGTTTCGCTGTATAGGGCACAAAAAATCTTTATTGCTTATGAAGGTGTTCCTACACAAATTTTTTCTCCTCCTTTTACAACAATTAGAGCATCAATCTCAACTTTGGTGCTTGAGGATTGTCCCTAATTTTATCGATACAATCAGCAATTTGTACGCTTGATACAAAATATGGGGTATAATTTCCAGAAAGCTGAAGGTTTAAACTTTGGCAAGTGACAATGTATTCCTCTACAACTCTGAGAACAGTTCAATAAATCACGTAGTGGATTGGGCTACGACGAGACCAACCTACAGACTCGCTCCAAGAAGAGACATGATAAAAAGAAACTCAAGTCTTGTAACATGGTGCTTCTTTCTCCGATGTCCGAAGAAGAAGCCAGGACTGGTACCAGGTCTGGCAAAGATTAGCATAAAACTTATGAATTTATCTCGAAAGATATTCCTGACAATCTTTCTAGTTTTCCAACTCCTGTTGCTCCAGTCACAACCAAAACTGGTCCTTCGAAGCCTACTATGACAGAGAAAGAGAAGCAAAAGGAAGTATGCTTCGACAAATCTCTGAAGAAGAATATATCCCAAGGAATTGAAAAACCCTATAATTTTGAAATATTGGCATAACTGGCCAATACCCAAGCCCAGCTTTCCATATTCGAGTTACTTCGTTTGTCTAAGGAGACTCGTAAAGATTTGAGCAAAACTCTGATACACGCAGACTCATGCTTAGCTCAACTCAAGGCTCTTGATGAAGAGCCATTAGCGTGTCCTCAATGCCACAGTATGATCGAGAAGATTCCTAACATCACCTTTACGCAAGATGACATGATACTCAAGGATAATCAACATGACAAACCTTTGTATTATACCGTTTATATCAGATCTATTAAGGTAAACCAGATTCACATCAACCCTAGTTTTTCACTCAGTATCATTCATAAAATCCTTCTAAGAAGATTGAAGATACCAATGCACAACATGTCTTCTACTAGCACTACCATTCTAGGCTTCAATGTTGGAAGGAGTAAACCGCTGGAAAAGATACGACTAAAAATTAAAATAGACGATCTACGTACTGAAGTCACATGCTATATGATTGATTCTGACGTATCCTACAACATTTTGCTGGGACGACCATGGATACATGAGCATAAAATTATACCCTCCACCCTACATTAATGCTTCAAATATGTGAAGAATATGGAAGAAGTCAAAATAGAGGTAGCTGACCTCAACCCATTCAAAGGTGTCGAAGCCTATTTCGCTGACTCTACACTCTATACACCGGAGTATATGAAAAAAGAAGCTAATCAAGCTAGAGATGAAGCTAAAATTACCCAAAAGAAGATCCTTTGATAATTTGAGTCAAAGGACGTACTACTCGTCCAACTCCTTCGAAGCCTCTTAGCATCAACCTGTACAAGTCACCTCCATTGATCATCAACCTTCGATGCAATGAACAACTGACACTAGAGAATGAGCCCTTTGATATCGAACTTCGTCGTTATAAGCAACCAACATCAGTGAATCAAACCTTAGTCATCAATTTTGCCAAGCCTCCTATCAAGGCTGAAGATTCTGCTGACTATGTGGAAGATAAAGAAATTTTGTATTTCATGAATTAAGAAACACTACTTTGCACTACGTTGATATTGAACCCTTTGCTGAAAAATTCTTAGAGGCTCTTCATCTGTACGAACCTCTGTCCATAGCCGTAAAATCTCCATTCCAATATAGTTCATTATATAAACAATATGAGGATGGATACTTTCTAGTCCCAGCAAGACAGGACAAGCAACGTCAGATAATTTTTGACAAAGCTAGAAGCAAAAAAGGCATGCAGACTAATGATTCTAATGAGAATATTGGAAAGATACAATGTATCATTACAGCCAACCGGCTAAGACTACTATGCAAGGGATAGGCTACAACTTAAAATTTGGTTTGGAACTAAATTATGGAAAAGGCAGACAGACTCTTATACATTATTTCTCTCCAAAAGACAAGCCAGGAAATACAAACAGCTGACTGGTCATGGTTTTGGATACGTTATACCACCAACAAGTCCAGAAAGTTCATAATCGAAAGAAGAGATGCATTCTCATTCCTCTGACTCATCATTGTGAAATTCTGACAAAAGTATAGGTGATGTATTTAGACAGGCTTTCTCTATAAATATGGTATCAACTGCCCCAAATGATAAAGACGTTGATGTTTGCCATTAAATACGAAAGTTGGAAAAAACTTGATTAAATTGAACAAACTAAAAAAAGTACAAAGTAAAGTCCTAGAAGACAATCTAAGTACAAAGTTATTTTCTGGGGGTTGATAATGGAGGGTTAGGAGTGTAGCAACTCTCTTTACTCCGTAGACGATCTAATGTAGAAGCTCTTCTCTCTTGCTTGAGTGTAGATCCGCAGATAGCCAATATTTTTTTCTTTAGGCCCGGTCCCAAAATATGTAGGACTAGGAATACGTACACATACGTATGATGTATTGTGAATAACAATTCACAAGTGGTACAGATTTATGTCATAAGTCACAGGGCATAACTAAATCTCATCCACAGAAATCATAACAAAATGAATAACCAATCAACTATATATAATTGAATCAAGTATAAAATGCTTGATAAGAACAAGTAATTGGGTGGAGATAAATTCACTACCAAACTAGAATATAAGAGAAACAAAATAAGTATATCTAATGAACAATGAGGCTCGAAGAGAAGACCTCCTCGAAAGAGAATAAAGTAGCAAGTCCTGATAATTGCTCCTATGAATAGTCATAATCGTCTACACCTGGAAAGGGACCAGGTCCTCGAAAGAGAATAAAGTAGCATGCCAATAAAGTACTGAAAAATAAACATCTAAGGGTCGTCTAACCGTTTATGTGAATGCACTTTGAGAATAACTTTCCAACACGTGGGCTATCTGGCTAAAATAGGATTGGTATGATTCTTTCGGAGAATCAGGGACCTAAAAAGTATGACATCTTTTGAACGTCAGAGGACGCCTGTAAATAATATAGGGGTCATCATACCACGTATCTCCGATAGAGTGTGCGGGTTACACAAGAAAAGTGCAAATGAGCCCAAACGCCTTACTTGTTGTTCTCCCCACCCCATGCTTTATTCATGCCATATCCATGACACGATGGTACCTCTAATAACTGGTAAGTCTTCTAGCATACAAATTTATTAGCAGTTATTCCCTATCGCACATCCTATACGTACATGTGGCCAGCCCGTCATGCAAGTCCGTGTTCTACATGAGACTCACACTTGTGTAACAGTTGTGTCACGGCCAATAAAACCTAATGATGCCTCTAAATCATGTGGTGGTCTCGAAAAGCTAGGTCGACATGCATAATATATAATAAAGACAAAATACGACGCCACCGTCGTTGCACCCAAGTTATTCTTGGACGCGCAGTTTATATAGCAGTTTAAAATATATGAACTAAATAACAGAAATAAAATACATGCACCATATAGAATATAAATTATAGTACAATGGCAAGGTATACTTGCCTGGCAAGAAAGCTGCGTAATATAAACGTCCAGGTGTCAAGTACAGATGATTAGAAACTATGGCCTCCGAATGAACATCTCTGAATGCTGAAATAAATATCACCAACGTTCCCAGAATCAGCGAGATAGTCAGAAAAGTCTACCCTTTTGTCCAATTTGGACAGAGGGGCAAAACAATAATTTTGGGTCAAAACAATAATTTTGGGTCAAAATGGGTCCACAAGTAGGCCACTTTGCACCAAAATACGTGTCAGAGGTAAAGGTCTCTAAATGGGACAAATTATAGTCAAACAAATTCTAAACGATGATACGAACTCAATGGTATGTCCAATTTTGAATTCCGGTAGGCCGATCACAAATTCGCCCTTCAAGTCAAACCTTAGGGCCCACGAATAAACAGCTTGGTCAACTGTCTCAGAATCGCGTAAAACTTGGGTCACAGGACCAGCGTGATACCACGAATCCAATGGCGCAAGTTTTATCGTATTACGACGAGCGTACACAAAATGGGGTGGTAGTTTGCAAAAATTGCGATATGGAGACTTTTTACGGATACGTGTTAATTTCGACGCGCACACACGTCCGAATCAACTTTCGCGAAAGCCCACACATCAGGATATACCATACGCACCTTTCGGTGCAATTGGTATGTGACGAGGCGGTCTTGTTTGGCGGGACGCACTCTGTATCACAAAATTTTAGTTTTAAAAGATCAAATTTTTGGTCGTTTTGGAGGCCGAATAATTAAACAAATAAAATAAATTAATAAAAACTAAAAGAACAGTTAAATTCTTGGTTATATTGAGAAGAAAACCTTTTAATTAGATTTTAAAAATATTAAACGGGTTGGTAGCAAATTAGGCATGAACACGGGGGTTTGGGTTAAAATTTTGGACTATTTTTGGTCAGTTTTTCGGCCAACTTTCGATCGATTTTTTGACCAATCCAGGCACAAAAACTTGTCCCGCATGAAGAAAATCCTAGAGGGTTAGGTTATGAACGTACACGGATAAATCGCTCGAGAAAAGGACGAGAGATGAGAGAGATATCATACCGCAAAGAGGGGCTCGGAACTGTTGTTGCTGTGCTGTGCGCGCGCGCGAATGGGGGCGGATGGCGGCGCGGTCGCCGACGACGTAGGGCGGCGGCTACGATCGGTCGCCGGTCGAGGCGGCGGTTGGCCGGAGGTGGAAGGAGATTAGGGTTAGGGTTAGGGTTTAGGTTGAGTTTTGTATACATATATGTATATATATACAGAAGGGAGAGAGGGAGGATCGTGGGCCGCGGGGAAGTTTGCTGTGAATGGGTTAGGATTAGGAAATTGTTAGTTTAGGAATAGGTTTGGGTTTGTATATTATCTTCTTTTCTTTTCTTTTTCTTTTTCTTTTTCTTTTCTTTTCTTTTCTTTTCTTTTCTTTTATTATTATTATTATTATTATTATTATTATTACTATTATTATTATTATTATTATTATTATCTTTTCTTCCTCTTATTATTATTAATTATATATTTATTAACATATATATTACATATACAGAGACGAGGTTAAAAAATCCAAAAATAATATTTGCACACAAAATAAATTCTAGAAAATTTTACTTTATAAAGCTTTAATAAAATACTACACCTAAAATATTTTATGAAATATTTTATAATTAATAATTAGATATTTATCTATTTATATAAATTAAATAATTGTATTATCTAATTAACTAAGTAAATAACTAAATGGATATCCAACAAAATAGGTAATAGTAAATAATATGCAATCTTACAAAAATGGAGAATTGACTAATTTGGCATGTAGAATTATGGGATGCTAATTGTAGAAATATTGGAATTAAAAAATAACCACAACTAAATTATATATATAAATAATCTAAATATTTAACACTGAATCTATGGTTGTTACACTAATGTCATACTAATGCTAATGGATCGAATTTTTGTGCCACGAAAAGATCCTACAGGTAGTGTCTCCTGTGCAGGCTACTTTCTATGATGGGCGATACAGATTTTGGGGCTATCATATATCATTAATGTCCAAACCACGGTAAAGTATCCTAATAAAATTATTGGGTTTTATTTGATTAAAAAAATAATCTAAAACAAATACAAGAAATATAAAATACACACAAGATACCTATTTTTGGGTGAGGGAGTTTACAATCTACCCAACTTAAAAGAATTTTGTCCTCAAAATTAAAAATAAGACAAGATTTGGTAAATCCTTCACATTCGTATATAAGACAAGTCTATCGCAATCTCTTCCAAAAATTTAAACAACAAAATCTATTCAAATCTATTGTAATCACTTCAAAATTTAAAATAACCACTGTTTAAGTCAAAATTCAACCTGTCGTAATCTCTTCTCCATTTTTAAATAATCAACATCAAAATCTAACTCAAATCTATATGACATCCCACATCAAAATTTACATCACAGTTTTCAACTATCATAATCTCCTCTAGACTTTGAATAATAAACAAGATCCTGGCTTTCGTGCTTTGGTGAGTCGTCCGAGATCCTTTCGATGAAATTGCTTTAGGTCGGTTACCGATGTCAGTAATTGGGGATTACTCAATTCAAACAGTTATGAATTCAACTCAAATCAAAATAGACAAAAGTAAACCCCCATACAGCTCTAGTTTCTGGTTGGGCAGGTTCAATTATAATCAAATCTTATTCCTATTCTCAACTTAAAAAATTTGTACTCTTAAAATGTTTAAACTTAATTTACATCCTCAACGTTTCAAATAGGTGATCCAACAATCAAAATTCAACTTTTAATTCAAATCATCAAATTATAAAATTTTAAATCTAATTCACCAATTATTCAAGTCTAAAATTCTATATTTATACTCAAAATTTAAATCGAGGTAGTCCAAAAAAGCTCGATAAAAGAATAAGTACGGGCCCACACTGATTCTAATTTAGATAATTTATTAGTGTGGGCCCGCAATAATACATATGTCATGAACAAGCTCGATAAAATAATAAGCTTGTAAATCTAGGCTATAATAGCAGCATAAGTCGAGGTAGTCCAGAAAATATAAGTACGCTGGATTATTTTGAGGGAAGGTACAAAATAATTCAAGTTCATCAAGAAGATAAGACTCGTCCAGTGTTGTGCCTCTACAATTGCCATACTAACTTCTTGTCTAAGTCTTTAGTCGACCAAATAGGGGAATGGGCCTCTAAGTTCTACATTATCATCTTATGCTAGCATATAGTTAATGTCATTCAATTAAACTTCATTAATGGATCAAAAGGACTATGTGATACTAGGTTGTAAGGCATACTACCCAACTTACAAGAATTAACTAATACTGTAACTGCCTTAAGGGGATTCTATAAAATAATCTTGTCCTTATAAATAAAGTAGAAACTTTTATTGGGATATACAAGGAAAGGATCTTGGTACTTATTAAGGTATCACATTGCATTATATAGGTAATGGTCATCTTAAGTCTTAATTATAGTGTTTATAGAACAAAAGTATTAATATTAAGAATGGAGAAGTTACTGGCTCTCAAGTGAAAGAGGATATAACCTATATTAAGATATGGATATAAATTATGTGATTTGAAACTAAAGTATAATCATAAAATTATAATCTAAATGAACAACCCAACTATCAAGTTCTAACTACTAAGCACATAATTTCAAAATTCAAGATTAACAACTATAATCCTAGCAAACTATATATCCTAATATAAAAGAAATCACTTGGCCTACAATCAGAACGGTTGGGTGGCACGAATTGAAAGATGAAGAAAAAAATTTAGTCGTCGCACAAATAGCGAGCGTTAAGGTTTCGGAGGAACAAGATATAAAATTAAATAGAGAGACACTTGATAATATCATGGTTTCTTAAGGAAAATGTGGTATGCTAATCTCTGTGTTCGAGGTATGATCAAGAAAAAAATGTTCTATTCATTCCTCTTAGTTTCCTAAGGTACAATTTTGCTAATATCAAGACAAGAATCTAAATTTATAGTTCTATAATACTATCTCACTATGAAAGTTAGGTTTAGTCCTAATATTCAACCTTAGATTTCTATTGGTTCCTCAATACTAGGGTCAAACAATATGGTCAAATTTCTAACTAATCCTAGTAGTGTATATACTACTCTCAAGTCCTTCATAAATATATCAAGGGATAGTGGTCAATTAATCTACAGGTAAGGGATGCTAGGGTTTATTAGGTATTCTAAACTTAGTGATGTACCAATATTCTAGTTGTATTCTTAGTATGAATGTTACCCTAATTATTATTCTAACAACAAGGATTCCTATATTCTAGCAAAAGGCTATACTCAAGAAACTATTAGAAAAGTACATGAATCAAGCAGGATACAATTTTTTAGATAGAACAGATTGGAAGGAAGGTGAGTCATAGTCAAATATGGATGAGACCTAAAACTCTAATCCTAGGTGCATGCCCGCTCAGTACAGTTACGTAACCGAAATAACTAACTCGACCTGCATGGGTCACCACAAAAATATGTCATGCCCCAGTCCCAAAATACGTAGGACTACGAATACGTAAGTATGCCAGCCGTATGTATATGGCAACTCCAATATATGGAAACCATAACACATACGTACGCTGTATTATGAATAACAATTCACAAGTGGTACAGATTTATGTCATAAGTCACAGGGCATAACTAAATCTCATCCACAGAAATCATAAAGAAATAAATAACTAATCAACTATATAGAACTGAATCAAGTATAAAATGCTTGATAAGAACAAGTAATTGGGTGGAGATAAATCCACTACTAAAATAGAATATAAGAGAAACAAAATAAGTACATATAATAAATAATGAGGCTCGAAGAGAAGACCTCCTCAAAAGAGAACGAAGTAGCAAGTCCTGATCCGTGCTCCTGAGAATAGTCATGATCGTCTATACCTGGAAAGGGACCAGGTCCTCAGAGGGACCTAACAAGATACATAGAAGCATGCCAATAAAGTACTAAAAAATAAATATTCAAGGGTCGCCTAACTGTCTATGTGAATGTACTTTGAGAACAACTTTCCAATACGTGGGCTATCTGGTTAAAATAGGATTGGCATGATTCTCTCGGAGAATCAGGGGCCTAAAAAGCATGACGTCTTTTGAACGTCAGAGGCCGTCTGTAGATAATATATGGGTCATCATACCACGCATCTCCGGCGGAGCGTGCGGGTTACACAAGAAAAGTGCAAAGGAGCCCAAACGCCTTACTTGTTGTTCTCCCTACCCCATGCTCTATTCATGCCATATCCATGACACGATGGTTCCTCTAATAACTGCTAAGTCTTCTAGCATGCAAATTTATTAGCAGTTATTCCCTATCGTACGTCCCATATGTACGTGTGGCCAGCCTGTCATGCAAGTCCGTGTTCTACATGAGACTCACACTCGTGTAACAGATGTGTCACGACCAATAAAACCTAATGATGCCTCCAAATGATGTGGTGGTCTCGTAAAGCTAGGTCGACATGCATAACATATAATAAAGACAAAATAAGATGCCACTGTCGTTGCACCCAAGTTATTCTTGGATGCGCAGTTTATATAGCAGTTTAAAATATATGAACTAAATAACAAAAATAAAATACATGCACCATATAGAATGTAAATCACAGAACAATGTCAAGGTATACTTGTCTGGCAAGAAAGCTGCATAATGTAAACGTCTAGGTGTCAAGTACAGAGGATCAGAAACTATGGCCTCCGAATGAACATCTCCGGATGCTGAAATAAATATTACCAATGTTCCCAGAATCAGCGAGATAGTCAAAAAAGTCTACCCTTTCATCCAATTTGGACACAGGAGCAAAATGGTAATTTCGGATCAAAACAGGTCCACATGTGGGCCACTTTGTATCAAAATACGTGCCAGAGGTAAAGGTCTCTAAATATAATAAATTATAGGTTAAACAAATTCTAAACGATGATACAAACTCAACGGTATATCCAATTTTGGATTCTGGTGAGCCGATCACAAATTTGGCCTTAAGTCAAACCGTAGGGCCCGCGAATAGGCGGCTTGGTCAACTGTCGCAGAATCACGTAAAACTTGGGTTACAGGACCAGCGTGATTCCATGAATCCAATGGCATAAGTTTCGTTCCATTCCGACGAGCGTACACAAAATGGGGTGGTAGTTTTCCAAAATTGCGATATGGAAACTTTTACAGATACGAGTTGATTCCGACGTGCACACACGTCCGTATCAACTTTTATGAAAGCCCACACGTCAGGATATACCATACACATCTTTCGGTGTAATTGATACAAGATGAGGCAGTCTCGTTTAGTTGGGCGCACTCCGTATCACAAAATTTTAGTTTTAAAAGATCAAGTTTTTGGTCATTTTGGAGGCCAAATAATTTAACAAATAAAATAAAATAATAATAACTAAAAGAACAGTTAAATTCTTGGTTATATTAAGAGGAAAACCTTTCAATTAGATTTTAAAAATATTAGGCTGGTTGGTGGCAAATTAGGCATGAACATGGGGGTTTGAGTTAAAATTCTGGACTATTTTTGGTCAGTTTTTCAGCCGACTTTCGGTCAATTTTTCGACCAATCCAGGGCACGAAAACTCGTCCCACTTGAAAAAAATCCTAGAGGTTTAGGTTGTGAACGTACACGGACAAACCGCTCGAGAAAAGGACGAGAGATAAGAGAGATATCATACCGCGAAGAGGGGCTCAGAACTGTTGTTACTGCACTGTGCGCGAGCGTGAACGGGGACGGACGGCGGTGCGGTCGCCGGCCGCTGCGGTGGCGCAGGGCAACGGCTGTGGTCGGTCGTCGATCGAGACGACGGTCAGCCGGAGGTCGGCCGGAGGTGGAAGGATATTAGGGTTAGGGTTAGGGTTAGGGTTTAGGTTGAGTTTTGTATGCATATATGTATATATATAAAGAAGGGAGAGGGGGAGGATCGTGGGCCGCGGGGAAGTTTGCTGTGAATGGGTTAGGATTAGGAAATTGTTAGTTTTGGAATAGGTTTGGGTTTGTATATTATCTTCTTCTTTTTCCTTTTCTTTTATTATTATTATTATTATTATTACTACTATTACTATTATATAATAATAATAATAATAATAATTATTATTATTATCTTTTCTTCTTCTTCTTATTATTATTAATTATATATTTATTAACATATATATTTACATATATAGAGATGAGGTTAAAAAATCCAAAAATAATATTTGCACACAAAATAAATTCTAGAAAATTTTACTTTAGAAAGCTTTAATAAAATACTACACCCTAAATATTTTATGAAATATTTTGTAATTAATAATTAGATATTTATCTAGTTATATAAATTAAATAATGTATTATCTAATTAACTAAGTAAATAACTAAATGGATATCCAACCAAATAGGTAATAGTAAATAATATGCAATCTTACAAAAGTGAAGAATTGACTAATTTGGCATGGAGAATTATGAGATGCTAATTGTAGAAAGGTTAAAATTAGAAAATAACCATAATTAAATTATATATATAAATTATCTAAATATTTAACATTGAATCTATGGTCGTTACATAAATATCATACTAATGCTAATGGATTAAATTTTTGTGCCACGAAAAGATCCTACAGGTAGTGTCTACTGTGTAGGCTACTTTCTATGATGGACGATACAGATTTTGGGGCTATCCTATATCATTAATGTCCAAACCACCGTGAAGTATCCTAATAAAATTATTGGATTTTATTTGATTAAAAAAATAATCTAAAACAAATACAAGAAATACAAAATACACACAAGATACATATTTTTGGGTGAGGGGGTTTACAGGTGATAATGGAGGGTTAGGAGTGTAGCAACTCTCTTTACTCCGTGGACTATTCGATATAGAAGCTCTTCTTTCTTGCTTGAGCGTAGATCTACAGATAGCCAACATTTTTTTTCTTTTTGGCCCGGTCTCTCTCTGAAGCAGAAAAAACCGACCTTTAGAACGTTCAACTTCCTCCTATTTACAGCCATTATGCTGAAGGACTATGGGTGCCGCATATGCCTCTATTTGGTGGCCGCATAAGGCTCCTTCAACAGAATGCGGTTGCAACTATTGCTACATGCCATGCCACGTGTCTTCTCCTAACAGAAAGGAGTTACAACTGTGCACAAGAATTTGGGCTTCAGCTGTCACGTGGATATTTGTTAAGATTTTCTTGTTGTCTAATATCTGGATTGTTCTTATTTGTTGTCGCGACTTGGTCAAATGGATACATGGCTGCTATTTGGTTGGAAAGAATCACTCAGTTGTAACAGCAAAATTTGGTCGATATGGAATCTGGGACACATATGGCCAAAGACGCACAAGATGTATGGAGTCTGGAACGCATGGGGCCAGAGACGCATGGGACACATGGAGTCTGGAATGCAGGGGGCCAGAGATGCATGGACCATATAGAGTCTAGAACGCATGAGTCAGAGTCACATGGGATGCATGGAGTCTGGGACGCATGGGCCAGAACCGCATGGGACGCATGGAGTCTGGGATGCATAGGCCAGAGCCGCATGGGACGCATAGAGTCTAGAATGCATGGGGTTAGAGACGCATGGACCGCATGGAGTCTAGGACGCATGGGCCAGAGCCGCATGGAATCTTTTATCGTATTGTACAAGTGGCTCTGCGCTAACCTTGGGACTTCTATCTCTTAGTGTGTTCTCGTCCTTCGATGGGATCAGGAAAATCCTTTTTGTCTGGATTCTGTGTTAGGGCACCATATTTGTTGTCAGGATGTCATGTCAGGTCGACCTACGGCCAGTTATCAGGATGCTTGTTTTGACCGTATGGGTGTCCCTTTTCTGGGCCGTATGGCGTCTTTGCGGTCCAATATCTGTTGAGTTTTATTTTGGGGCTTTAGACGAGTCTCTTGGCTGCATAACTTCTCTGCAGCATGACTAGAGGTAGGCTTTAAGGTCATATCTTCTGGCGCACGGACTTTAATTTTTTATGCTTCTACAAGACCCCCATCAAAGTTTTTAAAACTTGAACAAGTTTTGAAATACTTTTAAAAAGTAACATAGAAGAGAGTTTTGACTTGGTCAAGAAGGTGAACATTCTACTAGAGGTAATGTAGAAGTAGTAGGATATTGCATTCTCTCAGAACATTCCACTAGAGATTTTTGGTAGACTTATTATCCATGACATACCTAAGATCGGGTACGGATAATAAGTTAAAATGACTGACACTATCAGGGGTCTTATGGACATGATGGTAGAAAGTCGATAGGCAAGAATATTTGCTCTGAGGTAATATGGACATGGCAAACCCTTGAGTTATGACCGTACTGGGGATGGTGGAGTATATCTGCTAGGAGGTAATATGGACGTGGCATAATATAACCTGATTAGAACTCCGCGGGAGGATTTCAGTGGACTTATCATCATAGGCATACTTAAAGCTAAGTATGGATGACAAGTTGAAACGACTGACACCATCAGAGGTATTATAGACGTGACGGTAGGAAGTCGAAGGACAAGAATGTTCGCACATAGGTAAGATGGACATGGAAAACTCTTGGATTGTGGACTTATTACCCATGACTTACCTTAAGTACGGATAATAAGCTGAAACAACTAGCACTATTAGGGGTTATACGAACGTGATAGTAGAAAGTCGACGAGCAAAAATTTACTCAAAGGTAATATGGACATAGAAAAGTTTTGAAAATATCTTACTCAGAGGTAATATGGACATGGTAAGATATGATTCTGTAGGGATAAAAATAAATAAGATAAAGGTGATATAGACGTGACTGTTTTCTTATGGTGATTGATTCACTCCCCTGGGGAAAGTGAAGAGACATAGTTCAGAGGTAGTATGAACATGAACTGATCGATAGTTGTACCGAGAGGTTAGGTATGATCCCAATATTTTTGGTGGAAGGAAAGGAAATGATCCAGAGGTAATATGGGTGTGGCTGTTTTCTTTGGATTGAGAACATCCCGCTGGAGGACTTTTGATAGACTTATTATTCGTTGTGTACATTAATGAAAATAATAAGTTCAAAAATAATCTTTATCAGAGGTAATATGGACCCATTACTTTTTGTGCATGTTAATGCAAGTAATAGGTTTGAGACAAGCCCTGCCAGAGGTAATATAGACGTGGCAGTTTTTGTGGACTTATCAATACTGGCATACTCCGGATTGGGTACGGGTGATAAGTTGGAAGATAATCGATATTAGAGGTAATATGGACATGATGATCTATGGTCAAGGCCAGAAAGTTTGCTTAGAGGTCGCTTGGACATGGCAAACTCAGCCGGGGATAGATATTAGGACAATAGTTCAAAGGTAATATGGACGTGAACCAATGTCTGAAAAACTCATTGATGAGTGATTTGCTGAGTGTGGTCTATCCAAAAATGAGGATAGACCTGAGGGTTGCTCCGGGGATATTGATGGGACGATAGCTCAAAGGTGATATGGACATGGCTAGCGTCTAAAGAGATTGGTTTTTGAGTAGTCACTGCGGGATTGTGCGAGTGGACTTGAGGACTGCTCCACTGGGAAGACTTTGGGGACCTATCATCCGTTGCATATCCAGGGTTCCAGGATACATATAATGGATTTTACGAGAATTTATAAAGAAGGGGAAAATATTGCACTTAGGCACTTTCTGTGGATGAAGCTCCAAGAGTTGATTCATATATCTGGGTTGTCCTATTGGGATGAGGGGTATACAAGTCTAGTTTAGACATAGTACTTTCTTTTAGGAACTTGCCGTTGATAGACATCATGAACAAGTCATCGTTGGGTTTCACTAGCCTGAATGCGCCGTTGGGAAACACGATTTCCACAATGGACGGGCCCTTTCCTTTAGGTTGGGATTTGCCGACCGTCTTATGAGTTATAGCGCGTACAAGCATCTCCATATCCTAGCCCTCTATGAGTGTTATTGTAATAACTGTCGAATTATAAAGGAGTACGCCATCCTTTGCCAAACTTCATACCTTCAGCTTTTTGGAGGTTGTATCCCATCTTTTACATGAGATGGAGTGATTGTTGGCTGTAATGATAGAACTGGGTAGCTCATCATTTGTTGTGTTGAATATTGTTGATGAGTTAGCATGTGTCGAATAAGGAGCTTTGTGCACAGGAGCACTGCCACGTATACATGACATAGTTGGCTGAGTTGTGCATGTAGGTTCACTACCGCGTGCATACGATTGTCTACCATATCGAGGACCACCGCTTGTTGCGCGTTTTTGTATATCGCGCAGGGGGACACTGCCTGTTACCCATAAGGTTTTATTACGAACAAAAGTACTATCGTGTGCACATAAAGTATGATACATCCTTGTGTTAAAGACCTGCTCAGCTGTGTACAATAGAATGATGCCTATCATGCGCCATAGCTGCTGAGTTATGCGAGACTTAGCTTTTGTGCACAGGGAGACTTGTTGAGCTGCACTGAGCATCCGAAGTCTAAAATTTGTGTTTTTTGAGGAAATGATCTTGTGGCCCGGGCTGCATTGCTTTTCCTTTGACCTGGTCATTGAAGGTGCTTTAACGTTGGGCGCCTCAAAATCCCGCTGGTAGGCAAGGCCGACCTGGTTGCCCCTGTCCTAGCCTCCTCAGTGGGAGAAACCATACAGCAAGACTTGGTTTTTCGTATTTTAGTCCTAACGGCGGAAGGTGCTGCTTGCTGCGTCAAGTGTGGGACAAGATCCGGGTGGACCCACATGATTTTGCCCCTAGGTATAGTAAGAGGTGTCAGTCTGACTGTTTGCTCGTGAGCTGGGGGATGATTGACTACCTCCATTGTTGCCCTTGGGATCAGTGTGACTCCTTCCTGAGTTTCCGTTGCGGGGGTATTTCCAAACTGGAGGGACACCATGTTGGCGGTGACCATCACATCGTCGAAGTACAGGGAAAGAGCCTTGGTATCTATCAGGCATTGGATGTACCACTTCAGAGTATAGCACTCCTGCGTCAGGTGATGGACGTAGCGGTGGAAGTGACAATACTTTGGGTTGGCCATTTTTGCCGCCTCAGGCTGACGTCTGACATCGGGGAGCCAGATTTTGCCTCCCTATATCAGCATGTCGAAGATAGGTTTGACATCAACATCTTTGAAAGAGTAAGTCTCCTTCAATTTTGGAGGCTCTGTCGGCTTTTGCTCAGGCTTCTTGGTCAAAGTAGCGACCATAGCCTATTTTCCCTTTCCATCGCGCCTGCTATTGCCGCCATTACTATTGTTGTTGTTGTTGTTGTTATTGTTGCTGGTGCTGGAATGCTTGCCCTTTTCCTCAGTAGTAGGGATATGGATCCCCAAGTGCCGAGCGTCCTTGAGCTTCTTCTCAGCGTTGACATCACTTACAATGAATATTGTCCAGTCTTTGAACTGACTCTCGCCCATCCAGAGGCTGACTGCCGGGGGCATATTCTTCTGGATTATCTCCATTAGTGTGGCCTCCAGATTGCCAGGAGGTAACCTTAGCATGGCTTGTCGGAACCACTCGATGTAGTTTTGTGACAATTCTTTCTCACCCTGGGCGACGTCCATCAAAGAATACATCGTCATATCATTTTTTGCATCATAGAATCGGTTAAGGAACAGACGCTTGAGGTCATCGAATGATGAGATAAAGTTATCTTCGAGATTGTAAAACCAACCGAAAGCTACCCCCGCCAATGACCCGATGAAGATCCTGGTAAGGATAGCGTCGCTGCGGGATAAGTGTCCCATTGTAATCTCTAAGTAGCTCATAAAGCGACGAGGGGAGGACTTCCCGTCAAACATGTTTATGTTGAAGGGCTTGTACTTGGGCAGATACGGTATATCCCTCCACTCTATCGGGTTTGGTTGCCGTACCCCGAGATCACGGAGTGAGTCCCGATTGCTCATAGAATCTAAGCGGGTCCGAAGTTCTCAGACTCCATCCTTGCTTCCTTAGCTTTATCTCCTGGAGAAGGTACAAATGAGCCAGGTAGGAGAGGATCACTGCCCGCTGGTGGAGCGATCGTATTTGAATTTCTGTTGGTCCCAGGGTCCAAGTTTTCTTGCCCAGAGGTCCTTGCTGGCTAGGAGGCCATGTTTGCCTTGATTTCCAGCATTGTCTGGGTCAAAGCTTGTATTGATGCACTCATTGTATGCATCATGTCCTCGAGTATCTCGAGATGCTGTCGGTCACTGGGGCCTTCATGGCCATCTCCGGCCATTTATATCGTCCTCACATGGGGAAAAATGGATGGGGTAGTGGATGTCGTGCTCCCTGTCTCATACCCTTGTAGTGAGTAGTGTTCAAGGAGGGCGGGAGCCTTTGTGTCTTCATCAAATTCGAAGGAAATTCTACCCCCAACTTTGGATACTGCTTTGTCTTGTTGAGGGAGACTACCCCCAGACATGTTATTGTTTGGTTCTTGGGAATCACTGTCCTCATGGTATGACGGATTTGTGTGGATCACCAGAAGATTGCTACTCCATGCTTGCAGAGTAACTGCGGGCCCTGACGGTGGCAGAACCATGTTTGCCTTGATCTCCAGTATTGCCTAGGCCAGAGTCTGCATTATGGCACTCATGGTGTGCATCATTGCCTCAAGAGCATCGAGTCGTTGGCGATCGCTGAGCCCTTCCACCTTGGGTTCCTGAGTCACACTGTCCTCAGGGAATACATGCATCACTGCATCATCTTCAGACTCAAAGGAGATGCTACCCCCAGCTTCAGATGAAGCTCTGACTATTCGAGGGTGACTCCTCCCAGCCTGTCATTGTATGTTCCTTGGGAGTTGCAGTCTCCAGGGGAGGTAGGCATCATCGTACCGTCTTCCAATTTTGGAGGATTGCTACCCCCAGCCCTAGATGCTGCATTAACCCTAGGCACGTTGCTGTCAGCTTTCTTGGAATCGTTGTCCCCAGGAAAAGTTAAAAGTGCTACATCTTCTTCAGACTCGAAGGGAATGTTACTCCCAGCTTTGGAAGGTGCATCTTCTTGATGAGGGTGATTACCCCAAGAGAACTCGACATCTGTCCCTTGAGATTCACTAACTTTACGGGATACTAGGTTATTGCGTATGTCCACAGGGACACTACCCTAAGCTTGGGCCACCCCCGGGGGTTCTGAAAAAGAACTACCCCTAGGGGCTGACAGTTTCTTCCTTGAGCGGGTGCCTTGGAAGGCGCCTTCCGCAGGGGACATCGTTAGCCCTCCAGGTAGTCGCCTTCACGATGCAATGGTAGAGAGCGCCAGACTGGAGGTGTTTGACTTATTTCTTCCCTTGGTGGCGGGAAGCTTTTCAGTTGAGTAGTATAAGGCAAAGGAAAACTCCTTCTCCTCTAATACTTGCACCAGATCTCTAGGTTTTTCTCGGGTAGGTGCTTTCTGGTGCAGTCGCTGGAAGGCCGACTGCCTGTCTGTGGATATTGTCGCTTTATTATAACTGTAGTTGATAATGATGTTGGCACAGCTGTGCCTTGGAGAGGGTACGTCACACGCCGTAGTTATTTCCCTTACTTTGTGCTTGTGAGTAACTACGTCACACAAATCATGCGAAGGGTGTTTTACCTTTTCATCCTCTTTGTGAGTCCAGGTATCCCCGACACACCGATGCGTAGGTGCTGTATTTGCTCCCTGGCTTGGGGTTCATACACGAACTTGCCCCAAGGTACCAGTGGAAGACTTTTAAGATTGACCCTGTCCATTGGTCTCTGTGGGCTGGACGTATGCTTTAGTCCTGTACAAATTTCTGCCAAAGGCTCGCGTAATAGTTAGCGATGCCTATTGGTGGTTGGTCGTATGAGCAGTTGCTTAAGCTTGACGGGCTCGCACTGCCCTAGGACTTCTTCAGTTAGCAACCACAGGCGCATAGTATGAAGAGTCCAGATTTGAGTTGCCACCATTCTCAGTGGGTCGTATAGGATCTGCGCCGCATGAGATACAGTAAAAAAATAGAGGCTTTGTTGCTATCTGTACCACATGCGACCTGCTGTCTGCGGTTGTGAGTTGATGCCACTTAGACAGGGTTATGCAGCCTTCTTTTTGGTCACATAGAAGCTGCCTCAGCACTAGAATGTCAAACATCGTGGTATTTTCCTCTGCCAGAGTCTGGGTGCTGAACAGTTTCTACGTCAGCCCAGGATATCGCATAGACGTGGACGTTCTGGGCGTTCGTCCGACGACCGTAATTGACAACAGAGTGAGAGGCTGGAAGTATCTGCTCCACAGCTGGGTGGGGCACAGTGGCCTTGGCCACCCACGTTCTGCGGGTCTTCTTGGGCTTGGCTATCCTTGGCGAAGGATTAGCACTTTCTTCGGAGAGCATATCCTCGAATGTTTGCTGGTCGAAGCGGACCACCAGCATCTTTTGCATCGAGCCGAGCTTGGCCGCATTAGATTGTGTCACCGACTTCTCAACAGTAGAGAATGACGTCCCTAGCAGGGTCGCCATCGTGTTTGCCATTAAATAAAAAAGTTAGAAAGAACTTGATTCATTGAACAAACTAAAGAATATACAAAGAAAAGTCCTAGAAGACAATCTAAGTACAAAATTATTTTTTGGGGGGTGATAATGGAGGGTTTGGAGTGTAGAAACTCTCTTTAATCCTAGGATGATCTGATGCAGAAGCTCTTCTCTCTTGCTTGAGTGTAGATCCATAGATAGCCAGCCTTTTTTTTCTTGGTTCGGTCTCTCTCTGAAGTAGAAAAAGCCTACCTTTAGAATATTCAAGTTGCTCCTATTTATAGCCATCGTGCTGATAGGCTATGGGTGCCGCATAGGCCTCTGTTTGGTGGCCGCATAAGGCACCTTCAATAGAATATGGTTGCAACTGTTATCGCATGCCATGCCACGTGTCTTCTCCTAACATAAATGAGTTACAACTGTGCACAAGAATCCGGGCTTCAGCTGTCACGTGGATATTTGTTAAAATTTTCTTGTTGCTGAATATCTGGATGGTTCTCACCTGTTGTAGGTGTGATTTTGTCAAATAGACACGTGGCTGCTATTTGGTTGGAGAGAATCACTCAGTTGTAACAGCAAGATTTGCTCGATGTGGAATCTGGGACACATGTGGCCAAAGACGCATGGAGTCTGGAACGCATGGGGCCAGAGACACATGGGACGCATGAAATATGGAACGCATTGGGCCAGAGATGCATGGACCCCATGGAATCTAGAACGCATGGGCCAGAGCCACATGAGACATATGGAGTCTGGGATGTATGGGCCAGAGCCGCATAGGACGCATAGAGTCTGGAACGCATGGGGCCAGGGATGCATAGACCACATGGAGTCTGGGACGCATGATGCAGAGCTGTATGGGATCTTTTGTCATGTTGTACACGTGGCTCTACGCTATTCTTGGGACTTTTGTATCTTAGTGTGTTCTCATCCTTCGAGGCAATCAGGAAAATCCTTCTTTTAGAATTCTATGTCAGGGTGCCATATTTGTTGTCATGACGTCATGTCAGGTCGACCTGCAGCCAGTTGTCAGGATACTTATTTGAACCACATGGGTGTCCCTTTTTTGGGCCGCATGGTGTCCATACGGTCCAACATCTGTTAAGTTTTATTTTGGGGCTCTAGACGAGTCTCTTGGCTGCATAGCTTCTCTACAACATGACTAGAGTCAAGCTTTGAGGTCATATCTTTTGGCGTATGGACTCGGACTTTCCATGCTTCTACAGTTGAACTATTGGAACCAGTCGAGAATGATCCATGGGTATACAAAAATGGATACTCAATGGGAGCTTCGATTTGAGGAACATGTGTAGAAGCATAAAAAGTGCGCCTCAGATAGATGACATAGTTTTCTATAAATAAATCGAACAAGTAGAAGAATGTCGCACTTTCTACTTGTTCCAGAAGAAATTGCGCATTCTCTTACTTTGGCGCATTCTTCATTAATTTCAGAGGATGGCACACTAATTCAGAGAGTAAAAAAATGGCACAATTTCTTAATGTTAAGAAAGATGACGCACAAACAATCTTCTCTCTCAATATTTAATGCAGCAGACTGACAACTGACAAAGGCAGAAACCGAAGATTTAGAAGTCATCATTAAAGCAGAGATAAAGCACGCAAACCCAGGTTGTCGTTTATAGACCCAACCACAATGCCAACTCCTTCAAAAGTGCGCCATAGTGTCATTTCTCTCAAAAGTGCATCGTAGTGCCATTTCCCTCAAAAGTGTGCCACAATGCCATTTTTCTCAGAAGTCCGCCTCAATGCCATTCTCTTCAAAAGTGTGCCACAATGTTATTCTCCTCAAAAGTGTGCCACAGTGCCATTTCCTTCAAAAGTGCACCATAGTGTCATTTTCTCATAAGTGCGCCACAATGCCATTTTTCTCAGAAGTGCGTCGTAGTGCCAATCTTACTGAAAATGTGCAGTCTCCAGACGACTTCAAAAGTGTACATACTATACTAATCGACAGTAAGCAGTTATGAATGCATGTCTTACATGCCGTACTTCTCGTGAAAGGTGTACAAATAACTGTCCTCTACGACCTATGCTTTCCTCGTATAGGAAGCTACGTGTCAATCAGGCAGCAAGTTATGCACCCACTTATGTGAAACATGGGGTGTTAATCCACCAAAAGTGCACACATAATGGTAAAACAGTGTTGAATGTCTATAGTGTGTGCACACTCGTAACCGCTCCTAAACTATATAAATATAGGCAGCGACTACACACAAAAGAGGATACACATAGACAGATAGAGAGAAAAGGGGGTTAGAATTCTCAAATCTTTGAAATTCAAGAGCAGAGTAAGAGAAAAATAAGCTTCTCGTGCCATTGTGCCAGAGCTTTCTTATTGTTCAACTCTCTAAGTTGTTCACAGTAATCTTCAAGTCTTTGAAATTCAAGAGCAGAGCAAGAGAAATAGAAGCTTCTTATGCCATTGTGCCAGAGCTTTCTTATTATTCAACTCTCCAAGTTATTCATATTATTCCCTATATTTCTCTGTCATCGTGTGCATTTCTTCATCGTCAATTGGTCCAAGGAGTAAAGTGAGTATTTACGTATCAGATCTCTACAACTATACTTTTCCAGAATCAATTATACTTATATTCCTGTTTAGGATCTTTTTTTGTATTTTTTAACAGTATCTAACACAAAAGTTTTGTATAAGGCTTTTTGACGCAAACAAAGATGGCGACTCTGATGGGGACTTCCTTCTCCTCTGACAAGAAGGCGATAACTCAACTTAACACTGCTTCGGTTGGCTTGACGCAGAAGACCTTGGTCGTAAAGTTTGACCAACAGGCATATGAAGAAATTCTTCATTCTGGGGGTAGTGTTCACCCCCTCATCCGCACTCAAGTCAAGGAAAACTCGCAAAGTATGGGTGCCCAAATCTCGTCATGCATATCCCAAAGTTTTTGCCAATAAGGCAAAGAGCAATCTGATCGATGAGAGTTAACCTGTCAATTCTGTTCAGATTAATGACTTGGTAGACTATTCCCTTGCGTTAAACAAGGGATACAATTCACGCGACTCTTACAATTTCAAGCAAAGGTTGATCCACACCCAAGCTTCTGAATCTCTTGCCTTAAACAAGGTATATAATTTGCACAACTCGTGTAATTTTGAGCAAAGGGTGATCCACACCCAAGCTCCTCAACTCGCACATATTTGCCGTAATATGCGAGGCAAGTGTAGTGCCCCGTTCCCCCTATTTGGGGAGCGCGACTAAAAATATTTGGTATCGTTCGATCGGGACAGATTGAATCAAGATACTTTCCTCGTTATGGATTGGTTTCTTCGGAATTAGGTCCCACATTTAGCAGATCGTGCCTCAAGGAAGGACTCCGCGACAGAGTCGAGTGGGGCATTTTTGTTGCGCTGGTTTCCTTGCCCATTTTCGAATGTCGCTTGGTTGCTTTCTTGTTAGTTTTATGACTTACATTTTCTTGAGCAATTTTGATGGATTTTATTGTCTTCGTTCTTTGAATTTCATATTTTGTATCAAAACCTTGGAGACTGAGGCAGGATATATTGATCATATGTTGGTGCGTGCAGGTGATCGTGTAGGCAACACGCAAGCGGAGTCTTAAAGATATTTTCTTTCTCTTCACCAACTTGTGAGTGGCTTTACTTCCGATTAGTGCCCTTCTTCCAAGTCTTCCTGCTTAATAATATGACTCATTTGTGTATTTTGGTCAATGATACCATAATAACAAAAATTGTGTTAAAGACAGAAAGAAGAAGAAGTGGACTTGATATACTTAATGCTTGTCACATGCACAAACTTACTGTACGATCACCTCGTTGCGTGCTTGTCTACTATGCATATGCTTAATTTTGTTTCAGTTGTAGCTAGAACTTATTTATTTATAACTGTTCAATGAGTAGTGCAAATTAAAATATGGCATTGAGCAAGGTAGCCTATACTATGGAATATGTATGAAGTTTATTTCCTTATATTGCCTTGAATTGCTTCATTTGATAAATTAGTTCGTAGATGATGCATGGTCAAGGACAACTTATACACAAGAGTAAAGTTCTATGAATGGTCGCTGAGGTACTAGGACCGCTTCAGCCTACGTAGAGCATTTGCTAGCTGAAGTACTAGCACGGGAAGAATCGGGACGTCCGCTAAGGTCTGGCTATCCAAGGCAGAAAGACAGCCGATCATCCCTAATATGACCAGTGATATGCTATGTATATTTAAACTGTACAAACTAATTATATCTTCATGGAAGGGAAGGTCATGGTAAGTTTTGTACAGGTGATTCAGACGGTGCAGATAAAAGTCACCATATGATGGCACATTTTGTTATGTCATTCCATTCTATCATATATATAAAGAATTGAACTAAGGCAAGATAGAAAGATCACATAATAATAATGTTGCATATTCACATGAATACGATATTGATTTGGTATGTTGGGTTAGCTCGCCCTCAACGGTACTTTTTGAAATACTGACCCTCGTTGCAGCAGGTTCCCCGAGCCAAGACGATGCGACAAAAAGCTGAAGCTTTTCCCAACCTATCACTGATCTGGCCCGTTCATGTTTGTGACTTTTGGAGCACAAGTGCATAATCTCAAAGGAGCTCGCACATACCTTTTTGAAGCTCCTAGGAGATGGTGCTAACAACGCACCCAATGTGGTTTGCTCTTTTAAAATATTAGTAAGGGATGTAATATATGGATCGACTATCTCATTTTGCGTCCATGTTGTAAGCCCGTGCGACATCCTTTTTATGTTTTGACTCAAGAGTATATAATAAGATGTTCATTATCAATAAAGAGAACTTTTCTATATTTTATTGTATTATATCTCATTGCATACTCTGTTATATATGTTTTTAAACTATATCATTATGCCTAAGCCTTGTGTACGAGCGCATTATGTGCGAATGGCATCACGTCCGGGGGACGATTATCGAACTATTGGAAATCGGGGCATGATATATTGGTATCAAAGCAAGGCTTCAGATCCTTTGACCTCTGTGTCAGAAGAGTTTTCTTGAAACGACCCTATCCCTCCTAGTTGAACACTTGAATTCGCTTGGCCAAAAAAAGATGCATTCTATACAGTGAGTCCATAATATGTTTTGAGACTGATGTAAGTTACTTTTCTTTCAAGGTACGGAGAGCTAGATACATAAGCGCAGGTAGTGGCGCAGGTGCAAGGAAAAAGCTCTGGCACTTCAGGCAGCTCGAAAATTCAAGCAGCCACGCACTCTGTTGATCCGTTCGAGCGGATGATGCGTTTGATGCAAACGCAGTAGAGGTAGGAAGAATTACGTTAAAACCAATTCGAGTCCCTGATTGAGGCTCAATTTCAGGCACATCAGACTCATGCCAAGGCACAACAGGAGCAGATGAATACCCTGCAAATGATTGTGACGACGCTCATCGCCAACAACCATTCTACATCAACGACAACCGCGACATTGCCAGTTGTAGCTGAGACCGCGGGACTTCAGGGATCTCAGGAACCTCCGCCCTCAAACGCGAAGGGTTCCATCCTCCAAATATCAGAGTTTAAGATGTGTCATGCTACCTTTAAAGGGACTGAGGACCCCCTATGTGGCGTTAGATTGGATGGTTTAACTAGAGGACCATTTTGAAGTACTTCGCATAGATGAGACGAAGAGAGTTGTTTATGCTTAGCTCCGACTTTATTTGAATGCACATGATTGGTGGGATGTGTACAAACAGGCTATCTTGAGAGACGATGACTATCTCTTGGCCCGTATTTCGTAAAGCCTTCGATGAGGAGTACCTTCCACCAACCGTTCATCGCGAAAAGGAAGATGAATTTACACATCTTCAATAATAAGATATGATAGTGCAGTAGTATGCCACAGAATTCAATAGTCTTATAAAATTTGCCAAGTCTCATATCGATGACGTCGAAAGTCGAGCTCGAAGATTTGAAATAGGACTGCGACCTTCTATTCGTGCCCACATTATCGTCCCTCAGTACCGTACCATACGGGAGTCTCTAAACCATGCCCTCTTCCTAGAGCTGCAGTACCCCCCCAGTTCGTACCGGTGCTGTACAAAATTTTTATCACAAGCGCCCTAGCAACCCGGGAGGTAAAATTGCTCTAAAGCGTCCTAACAACGGTGGTTATCAGGGTGCATACCTGGGGAGGAACAATGGGCTCCACTATAACAAGTGCAATCGTAGTGGACACCTCGCTAAAGACTGTCCTATACCAAATGGAGGATGCTTTCGATGTGGTCCCCCTGGCCACATGCTGCGGGATTGTTGGAAGGGAGGACCAAACCAACAACAACGACTATATCTTCTGCCTCAGGATCCGGGTCAAGCACCTCGAGCGAACAATACGGCACCACAGAATGCTCAAGTCTGGGTCTATGCTCTGACTCGGGAAGATGTGTTCGCATCAAACACGATGGTGTCAAGTATATTACTTTTCAATAAATGTACCTGCTCGAGTATTATTTGATTCTTGTACTACATATAGTTTTATTGCGACAGATTTTGCCGTCGAAAACACATTTTCTATGAATTCGCTAGACCTAAACCTTAGCGTCAGTACTCCATCGTACATAGATTTGCTGGCTCACTTAGTTTGTCATAAAGGTAACATTTGCATCGGAGGAAGGAAATTATCACTTGATGCAATAGTCTTAGACATCAGGGACAATGACATCATTCTAGGGATGGATTCGCTCGGCGCTTGCTCGGCTACCATTGATTGTGCAAAAAAAAGTCGTATTTTGTCTTCTTGGCTAGATCAAATTTTGCTATGTGTGCAGTTCATCGTCGAGAGCGCCGAATGCCTGCATGGTGATCTCTGCAATGTCTGTTCGGCAGATGATACATTCTGACTGTGAAGGATACTTGGCGTCCGTTCGAGACAGTCAGCGAGATTGTGCAAACATAGAGTCTACTTTCATTATGGCCAATTTTCCTGATGCGTTTCCAGATGAGTTGCCAGGCATGCCGCCCGACCGAGAGATAGAGTTCACTATTGATACATTTCAAGATACTCGATCGATTTCCAAAGCTCCGTATCAAATAACCCTGGCAGAACTAAAAGATTTAAAGGACCACTTATAAGAATTGTTAGATCATGGGTATATTCATCCAAGCGTGTCTTCATGGGATACGCATATATTGTTTGTAAAGAAAAATGATGGCTCGATGTGGCTCTGCATCGACTATTATGAATTGAATAAGACTACTATTCGAAACAAGTACCCCCTTCCCAGGATCGATGACCTCTTTGATCAACTACAAGGTACGATGGTATTTTTAAAAATTGATCTTTTCTCGGGTTACCATCAGCTCACGATCAAGCCGGATGATATGCCGAAGTCAGCCTTTCGCACTCGCTACGGCCACTATAAGTTTTTGGTAATGCCATTCGGACTGACCAATGCCTTTGTCGCCTTTATGGACTAATTGAATCGTGTGTTCCAGCCATATATCAACAAGTTTGTAGTAGTGTTCATTGATGATATCGTGGTATACTCAAAGAATAGGGAGGAACATGCAGAGCACTTGCGGACCGTGCTACAGACTCTTCGGGACAACAAGTTATATGTAAAACTGAGTAAGTATGAGTTCTGGCTGAGCAATGTATATTTTCTCAGGCACATCATTTTGTGGGTGGCATTTCAGTCGATCCAAAGAAAGTTGAAGTCATTATCGAGTGGAAGCGGCCTGCATCCATCAGTGAGATTCGAAGCTTTCTCGGGCTAGCGGGCTACTACAAGCATTTCGTAAAAGTCTTTTCCAAGTTAGTATCACCTCTGACTCGCCTCACACAGAAGGGAGTCATATTCGAGTGGTCCACCGACTATGAAGCCCCGTTTAAAGAGTTAAATCAATGCCTCACCTTTGGTCCGCTACTTGCACTTCCATACGAGACCTCGGGATTCCAAATATTCAGCGATGTGTCAGGGCATGGCTTGGGATGTGTATTCATGCAGCAGGATAAGGTGTGCATCCAAACAATTGAAAAAGCATGAAAAAAACTATCCTATGCATGACCTGAAACTATTGGCAATTGTGTTCGCGCTAAAATTATGGCGACACTACCTCTATGGAGTGGCTTGCCGAATTTACACTAATCACAAAAGCTTCAAGTACCTATTCACCCAAACGAACCTTAACCTACGACAATGGCGTTGGCTAAAATTGATCAAAGACTATGACTTGACGATCGACTATACGCCTGGCAAAGAAAATTTTGTAGTGGATGCGTTAAGGTGAGTGTTTGCGGGATCCCTGTCCATTGATCACAGGTTATAAAGAGACTTTGAGGAAATGGGCATTGAACTCCGAA
Organism: Iris macrosiphon; assembly: GCA_036927795.1. Lineage (NCBI taxonomy): Eukaryota > Viridiplantae > Streptophyta > Magnoliopsida > Asparagales > Iridaceae > Iris > Iris macrosiphon. Next base: position 124,957,812 of record JAYESA010000001.1, read on the forward strand.
TTTGATACTGCGGAACGCGAGTTGCTCAGATACGATTTGTACCCAACCTGTTAGAGAGAGTCACATCTACTCAGAGGGACGACTCATACCTAAGGGAAATATGCAAGCAGATTCTAGCGAAGAAGGCGAAGGACTTTGAAGAAGATGAGAATGCAGTGTTACGAGTAAAGGGAATGCTATGCATCCCCAATGACGCAGAACTCAGAAAGAAGATTATTGCAGAAGCTTACTATACAGCCTACACAGTCCATCCCGGAAGCACAAAGATGTTTAGAGACCTTTGCATTATTTTCTGGTGGCACGACATGAAGAGAGATGTGGCACACTTCGTGTCACAATGCATAACCTGTCAGAGGGTGAAAGGACAACATCAGAGACTGGGCGGAGAGATACAAAATCTTGCTATTCTGGAATGGAAATAGGAGCACATAAGCATGGACTTCATTGTTGGCTTGCCAAAGATGCCACGGGAAAACAACACAGTCTGGGTCATCGTCGATTGTTTAGCCAAGTCAGCGCACTTCATTGCCATTAAAGTTATTTAGAGCATCGATCGTCTCGCCCAGACCTACCTTGATGAGATAGTTCGGCTGCACAGAGTGCTAGTTTCTATAGTGTCGGATCGGGACAGACGATTCCTATCACGTTTCTGGGAGAGCCTTCAGTCAGTGATGAGAACCAAGTTGAAGTTCAGCTCAGCCTACCATACTCAAATCGATGGCCAAACAAAGCGGGTGAATCATGTACTCAAAGACATGTTTTGTCTTTGTGCAATCGATTCAAAGTCAAGTTGGGACGTCCATCTACCGTTGGCCGAATTTGCATACAACGATAGTTATTAGTCCAGCATCCAAATGGCTCTGTATGAGACTTTGTACAGGCAGAAGTGTAGGTTACCGATCTGCTGGAATGAAGTTGGGGAGCGTCAAATCCTTGGGCCAGAACTAGTTGAACAAACAGTCCAAAAGGTTTGGTTGATCTGAGAGCGACTAAAAGTAGCACAAAGCCGGCATAAGAGTTATACCGACATTCATTATCGACCCCTTGAGTTCTTCGAAGGTGACCATATATTTTTGAAGGTCTCGCCCATGCGAGGAGTTATAAGATTCAGAATAAAGGGAAAATTAAGTCTGAGATTCGTTGGCCCGTTCGTAGTCCCCAAGCGAGTTACTTCAGCTGCCTATCAAATTGTATTACCACCAGCCCTGTCAGACGTGAATGATATTTTTTATGTGTCACAGCTTAAGAAGTACGTGCATAACCCAAACCACGTGGTAGATTTTTGTCAGCTAGATCTGCAGGAAGACTTGTCGTACATCGAAAAGCTCGTTCAGATCTTGGATCAGAAAGAGAAGCAGTTACGAAATCTTACAGTCTCGCTTGTGCGTGTTCTATGGCGGAACCACGCGGTCGAGGAGTCGACCTGGAAAATCAAATCAGACATGGATAAAAAGTTTCGCTCATTATTTTCTTAGGGGTAGGTTTTATTCCTAAGTTTCGAGGACAAATTTTTATATTAGTTGGTTAAGTTGTAGTGCCCCATTTTCCCTATTCGGGGAGCACGACTAAGAAAACTTGGTATCGTTCGATCGGGACAGATTGAATCAAGATCCTTTCATCATTATGGATTGGTTTCTTCGAAATTAGGTCCCATATTCAGCGGATCGTGCCTCAAGAAAGGACTGGGCGGCAGAGTCGATAGTGGCATTTCCGTTGCGCTGGTTTCTTGCCCATTTTCAAATGCCGCTTGGTTGCTTCTTTGTTGGTTTTGTGACTTGCGTTTTCTTGAGTGTTTTTAATGGATTTCATTGTCTTCGTTCTTTGAATTTTATATTTTGTATCGAACCCTTGGAGACTGAGGCAGGAGATATTGATGATCTGTTGGTGCGTGTAGGTGATCGTGTAGGCGACGCGTAAGCAGAGTCTTAAAGATCTCCCATTTCTCTCTTTCGATTTACCAACTTGCGAGTGGCTTTACTTCCGATTAGCGCCCTTCTTCCAAGTCTTCCTTCTTAATAATCTGGCTCATTTGTGCGTTCCGGTCAACGATGCCATAATAACAAAAATTGAGTTAAAGACAGAAAGAAGAAGAAGTATACTTGAAATACTTAATACTTGTCATATGTATAAACTTAACGTATGATCACCTCATAGCGTGCTTGTCTGCTATGTATATGCTTAATTTTGTTTTAGTTGTAGTTAGAACTTATTTACCTATAACTGTTCAATGAGTAGTGCAAATTGAAATGTGAGCATTGAGCAAGGTAGCCTATAGTATTGAATATGCATGAAGTTCATTTCCTTATATTGCCTTGAAGTGCTTCATTTGATAACTTAGTTCATATATAATGCATGGTCAAGGACAACTTATACACAAGGGTAGAGTTCTATGAATGGTCGCCGTGGCACTAGGACTGCTTCGGCCTAGGTAGAACATTTGTTAGCTGAAGTCCTAGCAGGGGAAGAATCAAGACGTCCGCTAAGGGCTAGCTACTCGAGACGAAAAGACAGCCGATCATCCCTAGTCCGACCAGTGCCATGCTATGTATATTTAAACTATCCAAACTAATTATGTCTTTATGGCAAGCAAGGTCATGGTAAGTTTTGTACAGGTGATTCAGACGATGCAGATAAAAGTCACCGTACGGTGGCACATTTCGTTATGTCATTCCATTCTATCGTATATATAAAGAATTAAACTAAGACAAGATAGAAAGATCATATAATAATAATGTTGCATGTTCACATGAATACGATATCGATTTGGTATGTTGGGTGAGCTCTCCCTCACCGTTATTTTTGAAGTACTGACCCTCGTTGTAGCAGGTTCCCCGAGCCAAGACGACACGACGAGGAGCTGAAGCTTCCCCAACCTTTCAATGATCTGGCGCGTTTATGTTTGTGACTTTTGGAGCACAAGTACATAATCTCAAAAGAGCTCACACATACCCTTTTGAAGCTCCTAGGCGATGGTGCTAACACGCACCCAAGATGGTTTGCTCTTTTAAAATATTAGTAAGGGATGTAATGTATGTATCGACTATCTCATTTTGCGTCCATGTTGTAAGCCCGCGCGGTATCTTTTTTATGTTTTGAGTCAAGAGTCTGTAACAAGATGTTCATTATCATTAAAGAGAACTTTTTTATATTTCAATGTGTTATATCTCATTGTGTACTCTATTGTATATGTTTCTAAAGTATATCATTAAGCCTAGGCCTTATGCACGCACGCCTTATGTGCACACGATATTGACGATTATCTAACTAGCAAAAATTGGGGCATGACAGCAAGCAAGGCATGGATGCTGTTGTCCAAACCAACCAGCGCACAAATAAAGTATTGGTCAGGGAGAATCATTCCTAATATCTTGATTATGTGCACAATGGAGGGAAAATTATGCGCCAGGTCAAGACCTCCGTACAAAATTAAATTCGTGTAGACAAACTGTGCCAACTTTAACTACACCACATAATATGCGCCAAACAGGAGAAATCTCTACACAACATGCTGATTGTGCACGTGTGCATAAAAGGACTGTTAGAGACAACTTTCTCTCTTCTCTGAAGTGCAAAAACTCGGGATATGATGAATTATTTGCCAATCAAGCCAGGACATCACTCTATACACAAGGGTTAAAAAATGTGCACAGAAGATTCAATATTTCTCATGTAAAAAGGCAGATTATGTACTCTTCCTCCTTTTCTCTTTCCTTTTTTGATTTACGTGAGCTTATTATACAAAAACGTAAAGAAAGTGGTCCCTCTGACATTACAACGGTGTTTTCTAATGAACATTGTTGTAATTATCATAGAGTTGTATTTGAATGTTGATGTGCATCAACAAAACGGTTTGTGTTTGACCGATTGACTTACAGTATGTTTCCTAAGCCTCAACATACAAAGCAAGTTGACAACCAGGAGCATGAAGATGAACTGCTCTTTGCTTCAATATATATGGCTTTGCATCTTCCCCGTGGTAGGAGACAATCAAGACAAAGTTCTTCAAGAACACCCAGCCAGAGGAGATTTGACTAACTCGTCGACTCCTTTGAAGGAGTATGCCAAAATACTCGTTCTCGAAGACGGGACCTCGTTTGTCACGAGAATCCCCATTCCTCAGAATTCGAACTGGGGATAGCATTTTTCTCGATTCTGAAACTGATAGTGTAGACTCCAACTACACGGTTCTTTCTACCAATCCCTCTGTCGTACATAGGGATGTTATCGTTTACGCCGTCGGGGATGAACTAGAAGCTTCTCCAACAGAATCCACCGCACAACACCTTAACTCATTAGTGGCCGCTCTCAAGGACATGCACACCATGATACAAAATATGCATCTAATGATGACATCCCAATATTCTGATACACCAGTACCCGTCCAAGTAGATTCATTCATACCTACGCAATCTACTGCTGGAACAATGTCTATGCAGGATAACACAAATCCAGAAGCGGTCATGAACCAAGAGTCAGAAGCACCAAATCTTAATCCTCTCAACATTGGGGGTGGATCTCCGCCGGTATTGATTCCTATTCAACCAGGATCCTATCAGTCAACCGTACCACTCCGACCAGAAGATTCTCTCGAAGCTATCTGAGAGTTATGTTCACAGGTCGATGTTTTAAAGAATAAAGACCAACTCTGCAAGCTGGGGGTGAAACAACCTTATCGTCTACATTGGGATAATATTTTTTTCCTCCTAAATACAAATCCCAATCGATAGTCTTGTTTGAAGGTAGGACATCACCGAGCCAATATATCAATTGCTTCAATATGATGATGGCTCATCTACAAAAAGATGATGCTCTCCTTACCAGATTATTCATGGGATGCTTGGTCGGCATAGCCTACGATTAGTATCGCAGTTTACCTGATAACTACATAACCTCATTTGATGACATGAAGTATCTTTTTCTCTCACGATTCAATGAGGGAGACATGGATATGACGATGTCTTTACTCATCGATATCAATCAGAAGGAGAAAAAATCTGCTCGTGAATTCGTTGAGCGTTTCAGGCAGGCAACTCTGAATTTATCCTCCGGTATTCCAGACTCCGCATTCATTGATACCTGCAAAAAGAACCTACTTCCTATAGTAGTGCTCTGGACAGGTCCAACTAAATTTCAAGACTGGACGTCGTTCATCATTGGGGCCTAAGGAAGAATATTTCTTTGACGAGAGCGACATCCCCTATATTTTTGAATGTTTGATAAAAAGCAACAAGCTGCAGTTGCCTAAAGTCAGGTGACCAAATAAGGTCAGGAAAACAGATGACCCAAAGTAATGCTTGTACCACTGATACATAAATTACCCTACAAAGGCTTATTATGTCTTAAAAAGGAAGATACATCAGTTGATAGATGCTAAAGCTATCACCCTTTACAACGAAGAAAAGATAGTCACTGCCTATATGGTATCTTTTTAATTCGGTGACTTTCCAGCACAAGAAGTCCCGAACGGTATTATCCCAATACCTCGATCTACGATGGAAGTGGTAAATCTTCCGCCGCCTAGAAGTCAAACAGAGAAATTGGTGCCTCTTACCACAGATTATGGCGAGACTATGTGGATTCATTCCGATCTGCTGTCAGATTGGGACCAGGGAGTAGCATCTTCCAATTCAAAATCTAAGAAGGGTAAGAAGTATAAATTATGCAATATGATTTCTTCGAATCCTTATTCAGACAGAGATCAGGACCAACATCAGGAAGATGTTCTCTCGATATCAGATTTCAAAAGCTAAACATTTTTCCACTAAGCTCTACTCGCAAGCTTCACTTGATGCATCGACAATGGTCCATGATTGGCATCATTCTGCTATATAGTGCACAACAAATCTTCAGTGCATATGAAGGTGTTCCTACACAAATTTCTTCTTCTTCTTCTGCAACCATTAGAGCATCGTCCTCGACTCAGGTTCTTGAGGAGGATCGCCCCCAATTTCATCAATACAACCAACAAGTTGTACGTATGGTGGAAAAAATGGGGTATAATTTCCAGAAAGCTGAAGGTTTAAACTTTGGTAAGGGACGACGTATTCCTCTATAACTCCGAGGACAGTCCAATAAATCTTGTAGTGGATTGGGCTACGATGAGACCAACCCACAGACTCGCTCTAAGAAGGGACATGATAAAACGAAACTCAAGCCCTGTAATATGGTAATTCTTTCTCCAATGCCGAAAGAAGAAGCTATGACTGGTACCAGGTCCGACAAAAATTATCATAAAATTTATGAATCTGTCCCGAAAGATATTCCTTACACTCTTCCTATTTTCCCAACTCTTGTTGTCCCGGTCACAACCGAACCTGGTCTTATGAAGCCTAATACGGCAGAGAAAGAAAAGCAAAAGGAAATACGCTTCGATAAATCTCTGAAGAAGAATATACCCCAAGGACTTGAAAAGCCCTATAATTTTGACATATTGGCATAACTGGCCAATACCCCAACCCGACTCTCCATATTCGAGTTGCTTCATTTGTCGAAGGAGACTCATGAAGCTTTTTGAGTAAAGCTCTGATACATGCGGACTCATGCTTAGCTTAACGCAAGACTCCTGATGAAGAGCCATTAGCGTATCCTCAAAGCCATAGCTTGATCGAGAAAATTCCTAACATCACCTTCACGCAAGATAACATGCTACTCAAAGATAATCGGCATGACAGGCCTATGTATTATACCGGTTACATTGGATTTATTAAGTTGAAGCGGATTCACATCGACCCTGGTTCTTCACTCAGCATTATTCCTAAAAGTCTACTGAGAGGATTGAAGATACCGATGCACAACCTGTCTGCTACTAGTACTACCATTCTAGGCTTCAATGTTGGAAGAAGTAAACCACTGGAAAAGACACACCTAAAAATTCAGATAGACGATCTACGTATTGAAGTCACAAGCTATGTGATTGACTCTGACGCATCCTACAATATTTTACTGGAATGACCATTGATACACGAGCATAAAATTGTACCCTTGATCCTACATCAATATTTCAAGTATGCGAACAATAGAGGAGAGGTCAAAATAGAGGTAGCTGATCTCAACCCTTTCAAAGGTGTCGAAGCCTATTTCTCTGACTCTACACTCTATACACTGGAGTATATGAAAGAGGAGGTTAATTAGGCTAGTGATGAAACTGAAAACACTCTAAAAGAAGAACCTCCGATAATTAGAGTCAAAGGACATACTACTCGTCTAACTCCTTCGAAGCCTCTCGGCATCGACCTGCACAAGTCATCTCCAATGGTCATCAACCTTCGATGCAATGAACAACAAACACTGGAGAATAAGCCACTTGTTATCGACCTTCATCGTAACAAGCCATCAACATCAGTAAATCAACCCCTAGTCATCAATTTTGCCAAGCCTCTTGTCAAGGCCGAAGATTCTGCCGACTATGTGGAAGATGAAGAAATTTTTATATTTCATGAATAAATAAGACTCTACTTCGCACTACATTGATGTTGAAACCTTTGCTAAAAAATTCTTAGAGGCTCTTCACCTCTACTAACCTCTATTCATACCCATGGCATCTCCATTCCAATATGGTTCATTATATGAACCATATGAGGAGGCATACTTTATAGTCCTAGCGAGATAGGACGAACAACGTCATATAATCTTTGGCAAAGCTAGAAACAAAAGAGTCACACAGAATAATAGTTCTGACGAGGATATAGGGAGGATACAACCGTATCTTTACAGCCAACCAGCCAAGAATATCACCCAAAGGATGGACTACAACTTAAAATTTAACTTGGGACTAAATTATGGAAAAGGCAAACAGACTCCTATACATCATCTCTCTTCTAAAGGCAAGACAGAAACATACTACCAATGGACTAGTCGTGGTTTGGAATATGTTACACCACCAACAAGTCCTGAAAGTTCAAAATCAGAAGAAAAGATGTATCCTCATTCCTCTGACTCATCATTGTGGGATTCTGATGAAAGCATGGATGGCGTATTCAAACAGGATTTCTCTATAAATATGATATCAAATGTCCCAGATGATAAAAATGTTGAATTATTGGAACTATTCGAGAATGATCCATGGGCACAACAAATGAATACCCGATAGAATCTTCGATTTGAGCAACGTGAACCACCTAGAGAGGATAAAATAGTCCAAATTAACGTAGAAGAAGAATCTTTCCCAAGACCAATCTTCATTAGCAAGAGTCTTCCTAAAGAAGATAAAAATGCTTTACTCCAGCTAATAAAGGAGTATATCGATGTCTTTGCCTGGAGTTATGAGGATATGCTTAGTCTAGATCCTTAAATAACACACACAGGCTTAATATTCTTTCGAATGCTAAACCGATAAAACAGCAACAACGATAGTTTTGTCCAGATATGATGGATATAATTGAAGCAGAAGTCAAGAAACTCATAGCATGTGGTTTAGTTCGAGAAGAGCAACATCCAGACTGGGTAGATAATGTCATTCCAGTCATAAAAAAAATAGAAAAGATTAGGTCTGCGTAGATTATAGAGACCTGAACTCGGCCTGTCCAAAAGATAAACTTTCTCTTACCATCACAGATGTCATGATCGACAATACATGTGACTTTGAACTTATGTCCTTCATGGATGGATTCTCAAGGTACAATCAGATCAAGGTATCACCTGATGACAAAAAATATGCCTTTTTCTGTATACCATTAGGAGTTTATTGTTATATAAATATGACCTTCGGCTTAAAGAATGTGGGTGCAACGTATCAACGAGCCATGAGTACAATTTTCTAAAAGCATTTACGAAAAATAGTAGAATGCTATGTGGATGATATCGCTGTCAAGAGTCGCTACAAAGATGATCACCTTCAAGATTTGAAGACTGTATTCGAATTGATGTGCCACCACCAGTTGAAGATGAATCTAACTAAATCCTTTCTGGGAGTCTCTAGTAAAAAGTGTCACTACCACATTTTCTAGGAAAGAGTATTTTAGTAATTTCCTATTTAATTAAATATTGTGCATGATGAATAATTATTTGTTGTATTAAATAATTATTTGTTGTATTATTTAATTATTGTTAGATGTTAATTATTTAATTTGGACTTGTGTTAGTGGACCTAAATAGTTAGTTTAGACCCATGGACCAACATGAATTAATTGGTAAAATTTAGCCCATTTAGAAAGCCCATTGTTAAGGAGATGGATTAAATTAATTAAATCATTATACTAGAAGGTTTCTTCCTTAATTATTTCTTCATGAGAGGCCCCAAAGGGTATAATAGACATTTTATAGTAGCTTAAGGGAGGTAAATAGGGGCCGGCCTATTTATAAAAGGGGGGGGGGATTCTCTCTCCTTTTTTTATTCCAAAACTAGATCTAGAATTTCCCTCAACCAAATTCCTTCATTCCCATTATATTTTCCTACCAAATTTCATTCTAATTCTTTCCCAAATTACCATTATAGACTTGAGAAGCAAGGATCTAGAAGGAGGAAGCAAGGATCTACAAAGAGGAGCAAGGATCTACAAGTTGGAGGCAATTTTATCTCAATTGGAGATTTCATTTGGAATCCATCTCCCAATAGGTACAATTCAGTTTTCCCCCTTAAATTAGGTTCTAAATGTAACACCCAGTTCTGTTCTAGCGGACTGCAGTCTCAAACGGCAATAGTACAGCTGTCCCGACCCGCTTTGCCTCGATCAAGAAGCAAAGGATATCCAGACTTGTCCCTACAGGAATTCGGCTTCGGCTTTCAGAGGCTCGCTCGGCGTATCGCTCTACCGAGGCGAATCATCGCTAAGGTGGGTGGCTACGGTGAACTTGTCTTTGCTTAGCCAGCACACATAAAATCTGGAGTATTCATGCTAGTCGCTAGGTGATTCACCCCCTGCATGCTAATAAATCCAACACACCTAGCTAAGGGAATAATCCCAACTTGTATTGCTTGCTAGAACATGGAAATTGAAATACTGCTTATATTCAGACCCTCGCATGCTAAGTCCCTTAACGGTTTCAACTCTCGGCTTACCTTCGGGTCCGAGCAACGTGCCTGCTTATATTTCTTAGAAACGTATGCTTGTCTGCTTTCGAACGTCTAGCGTTATTGTGTTGTGCATGCATTCTTGTTTAGCCAGGAGACTATCAAATAGTCCTTCTGTGCATTTAAACCTGCAAGTATCCGGGACCGTTAGGTTACCATGGCATATTCTCGAACCAGGGGAATGCATCAAGCAAGAATGGATATTTGAATGTGAATCACACTTGAATGATAATCATGCCATGTTTGGATCTGAACGAGGATCGTGTTTGTACTGTTCGAATCCCAGCTCATGGAGCAATGTGCTCGTTCAGAATAAGTTTGTGTGTTCCATGATTATCATGTCAAGCTTTGGATTTGGATAGACCCTGACCTGCATGTCGCGGACAACCTGTGCACAAGGATTTTTGGCTTCCGCGGACGGTCACCGGGGCACTGGGACCGATCCGATCCGGGCAAAAGAGTTTGTATGGTCGTTAGTCACGGACGGAGTGTTATATAGTGGGGCTCGCCACCTGCGTTGCTATCGCTCTTAGTCCCGAGACAATAACCCGTCCATAATGGCTATGCCAGCGACTTTCGTCATATAGATAAGTCATCCTCGCTTAGCGGCTATCCGCGTGCGAGTCATTGTATAGCATCAATGAACTAAATACCTAAACGATCTGAAAATAACGACCCTCATGTTTGCATATGCTATGCTCCTGAATGTTTATACTTGCTCGTGCATGAATTAACAATATTTGCCTTGGACAGGGAAGGAGAAATGGTAAGTTGGTAAGTCTCGCCGTGTTTCCTCAAACATCGCACGGCTCACTGCCCGACACGTTAGGCTATTCAATGTTTGCATGAAACTGATCCTAAGGCAACTAGAAAGACAACTTAATAGTTGTGCACAGAACCTGTATTACGTGTTTGGATTTGTCGAGCGGGCGAGTAGCTTCCCCACCAGTGCATTCAATGTACTGATAATCCACCAGTTTGTATGCAGGGTGCGGGAGAACCTCGTTCGGTGCGGACACCTCCAACGTGCGTGCTAAGGCATGAACATCACTTCGAAGCAACGGTGCGTCCGGAACAGAAGCACATATACAAGACATAATGTTGTGAACATAGCCCGAACTCGCCTGTACAATCATTCCACAGTTGTAGCCACTTGGCACGCTTTTACTGTTTCGGAGAGAGAGGCTTGAGCGACTTGTAATCTCGGCTATACGCCGCCTGTAACACATGTTTATATCAATAAAAGAGTTTCTTTATTTCAACTTGTGTTTCAATGCTTCCGCTATATTTGTCAACTCAGTGAACCTGTTACCGATCGCCTATGCGTTTATGACTCCGCTGCACTCGGACAATCTGTACGACTCTGTGGCTTAGAATCCTTGCCACCAGCCAATGAACCATGGCCTTGCACGGGCGTGGCTCACGCTCGTGCGGCATCATGCCCGGATGGGTTAAGCGATCGTTCCACGGGAGCGCTGGCGAGGGTGATTCCCGCCTAGCGGGAATGGCCGATTGCCTGCGGGAGATCGGGGCGTGACATGTTGGTATCAGAGCCTGGCTTCTACGCCTTTGGCCTTCGATTCGATATCTCTGTTTCGAAAGCTTGTTCGTGGGTTATGTGCACGCTCTCTCTCAATGCCTCGATGGGATATTCCAACAATAAGTCTAAATACTTTTAAAATGCGTTTTGAATGTAATTATATGCTTGCTTGTCTGGTTGTATGCTGCGAGTGGCCTTTGTGCCAACCTGTGCGAACCCTTGAGAGTATCGCTAGTAGCTTGTCCGATTTTCACTAACTCTAAGTTTGGTTTAATGCATCTATTCGAGGGACGCCTTGAACTAGTGCACCATCCAAGACTTAAGAAACGGTAAAACTCGAGTGCTAAGACTTCGCTATCACTAAGCTGGTTGACGTGTTCACGCTAGAGGGGCCCTTCGAAAGTGCGCACGATCCAGTCTAAGCGATATGCTGATTTTGAAGCTTGTGCAAGTGAAGATCCAAATGAACAAGTACAACGACTTGTCTAGGATTGCCTCAACCCTAGATTACTGCTTGTCCTTAGTAAGTCTCGAGGACGAGACTGTTTCTGAGTTGGGTAGGATGTAACACCCCGTTCCGTTCTAGCGGACTGCCGTCTCAAACGGCAATAGTGCAGCTGTCCCGACCCGCTTTGCCTCGATCAAGAAGCAAAGGATATCCAGACTTGTCCCTACAGGAATTCGACTTCGGCTTTCAGAGGCTCGCTCGGCGTATCGCTCTACCGAGGCGAATCATCGCTAAGGTGGGTGGCTACGGTGAACTTGTCTTTGCTTAGCCAGTACACATAAAATCTGGAGTATTCATGCTAGTCGCTAGGTGATTCACCCCCTGCATGCTAATAAATCCAACGCACCTAGCTAAGGGAATAATCCCAACTTGTATTGCTTGCTAGAATATGGAAATTGAAATACTGCTTATATTCAGACCCTCGCATTCTAAGTCCCTTAACGGTTTCAACTCTCGGCTTACCTTCGGGTCCGAGCAACGTGCCTGCTTATATTCCTTAGAAACGTATGCTTGTCTGCTTTCGAACGTCTAGCGTTATTGTGTTGTGCATGCATTCTTGTTTAGCCAGGAGACTATCAAATAGTCCTTCTGTGCATTTGAACCTGCAAATATCCGGGACCGTTAGGTCACCAAGGCATATCCCCGAACCAGGGGAATGCATCAAGCAAGAATGGATATTTGAATGTGAATCACACTTGAATGATAATCATGCCATGTTTGGATCTGAACGAGGATCGTGTTTGTACTGTTCGAATCCCAGCTCGTGGAGCCATGTGCTCGTTCAGAATAAGTTTGTGTGTTCCATGATTATCATGTCAAGCTTTGGATTTGGATAGACCCTGACCTGCATGTCGCGGACAACCTGTGCACAAGGATTTTTGGCTTCCGCGGACGGTCACCGGGGCACTGGGACCGATCCGATCCGGGCGGAAGAGTTTGTATGGTCGTTAGTCACGGACGGAGTGTTATGTAGCGGGGCTCGCCACCTGCGTTGCTATCGCTCTTAGTCCCGAGACCATAACCCGTCCATAATGGCTATGCCAGCGACTTTCGTCATATAGATAAGTCATCCTCGCTTAGCGGCTATCCGCGTGCGAGTCATTGCATAGCATCAATGAACTGAACACCTGAACGATCTGAAAATAACGACCCTCATGTTTGCATATGCTATGCTCCTGAATATTTATACTTGCCCGTGCATGAATTAACAATATTTGCCTTGGACAGGGAAGGAGAAATGGTAAGTTGGTAAGTCTCGTCGTGTTTCCTCAAACATCGCACGGCTCACTGCCCGACACGTTAGGCTATTCAATGTTTGCATAAAACTGATCCTAAGGCAACTAGAAAGACAACTTAATAGTTGTGCACAGAACCTGTATTACGTGTTTGGATTTGTCGAGCGGGCGAGTAGCTTCCCCACCAGTGCATTCAATGTACTGATAATCCACCAGTTTGTATGCAGGGTGCGGGAGAACCTCGTTCGGTGCGGATGCCTCCAACGTGCGTGCTAAGGCGTGAACATCACTTTGAAGCAACGGTGCATCCGGAACAGAAGCACATATACAAGACATAATGTTGTGAACATAGCCCGAACTCGCCTGTACAATCATTCCACAGTTGTAGCAACTTGGCACGCTTTTACTGTTTCGGAGAGAGAGGCTTGAGCGACTTGTAATTTAGCTATACGCCGCCTGTAACACATGTTTATATCAATAAAAGAGTTGCTTTATTTCAACTTGTGTTTCAATGCTTTCGCTATATTTGTCAACTCAGTGAACCTGTTACCGATCGCCTATGCGTTCATGACTCCGCTGCACTCGGACAATCTGTGCGACTCTGTGGCTTAGAATCCTTGCCGCAAACCAATGAACCATGGCCTTGCACGGGCGTGGCTCACGCTCGTGCGGCATCACGCCCGGATGGGTTAAGCAATCGTTCCGCGGGAGCGCTGGCGAGGGTGATTCCCGCCTAGCGGGAATGTCCGATTGCCTGCGGAAGATCAGGGCGTGACACTAAATCTGAGATTTAACCATGAAAAATCAACCCATATGCATAGGCTACCCATAGGATTTGGTTTTTTGTTCATAGGAGGCCTATTGAGAAAGTTATGGAACTTTTGTGTCAATTTTGAGAGAATTCCGAGATTGACAATTATTGTGTGTGTCAATTGATCCTATAGATCAATTTGGCATGTGTTTGTGTGCTTAGGGCTAGTGTCGTGTCCATAATTGGGTACGTGTAGGTCTTATCCCAATAATTTGGTGATACGTGTTGATTTGGGGGGTTTTCCCTCCGACACGGGACTTTATACATGTCATATTTTGATACGGACACGTAGATCTATATTTGACTCTTCGTATTGTTCATAAATAATATATGTGACTTGTTTGTGTCCTTCGGGGTACAAATGGATGTGTGGTGGACTCGAGTCACTTGCGTATCATAGATCTAGTGGGATACGGTGTGATGCTCACCATATGTTGTGTAATTATATGTAGATCTAATTCTTGTGCTCTTAATTCATAAAGATTATATATATATATATATATATATATATATATATATATATATATATATATATATATATATATATATATATATATATATATTTATATTTATATTTATATATATATATAGATATAGATATAGATATAGATATTATATATATTATAGTATATATAATTGTGCTTCTTGTATCCTAGATCTATGTATTATGTATGTACTAAGAGTATATATATTATGTAGCCATTCTTCTACATGTATAAATACATATGTTATAGTATATGTGTTATGTGTTAATATGTATATATATTGTTACAATATATATATATATATATATATACATATATATATATACATATATATATATATATATATATATATACATATATATATATACATATATATATATATATATATATATATATATATATATATATATATATATGTGTGTGTGTGTGTGTGTTTGTTAGGTACATATATTCTATATGGTTGTAACAATACATATATATGATACTATGTTGATTATAGGTGATATTGTGTAGTATATACATATTGTAGCATGTATATATATATATATGTATATTTAATTGGATAATTATATTATATCTAGTTGCTATATGATTATAAATATATGCATATATGTATAATTATCAATATATTTATGTGTGTGTGTTGTTGCTATATAGTATTTATGTATATAACACTAGGAACGGGTGTATGTATAGTTATTAGTATATATTATGTTTATAGATGTATATATATACTTTGAGGGTGATATATATATATATGTGTGTGTGTGTGTGTGTGTGTGTGTGTGTGTGTGTGTGTTATATACTATTAGTGACAGCAGGAGCAGCTAATCAGCGAGGGCAGCAACCAATAGGCGACAGTAACAGCAAAACAACACAGCAGCAGCAACAGCTAATTAGCGACAACAACAACAACATTATCACTGAAGGGCAGCAGCAGCAGGGAACAACTACATCAGCCAGCGACAGTTTAGGAAAACTGTCACTGAAACAGCAGCGTATCAGCAGCGTATCCGGTTTCAGTGACAGTTTTAGCGACAGTGCAGGAAACTGTCACTAAAACAACAATATATTTATATATCAACAGCTTTCAGTGACAGCAGAATGGTTTTTAGTGACAGTTAGGCAGTTATATATATATATATATATATGGTTGTCTCTCCTAAATTGCTAATTTATTATTGTGTATGTATAATATATTAGTGTAGTATATATGTATTATGTATATTACGGGTAGTTAATATAACAAAGTATTAGGAATTACCTTGAGGAACCAAGGTAATTGGGGATACCCAAGGTATTGAGTTTGAGTACCAAGATTTGATTTAATATTGTGATACCAAGTTGGTTCAAAACTACGGTACCTAATTAATGTTGTAATTTTGATTCTATATTATTATAAATAATTACTTGATATATATATAGTGATGTTCTACCTTAAAATTTACGTATCCGGAGATACGGTATCATAACATTTAAGATATGGTTTTGTGGCTTAGAATTTAGTATCTTGAACCCAATATTTTGTGTTAGACTTGTGCAACCTAGAAATAGATAGTTGACCATAGATGACCATAGTTGACCATAGTTGACTATAGTTGACCATAGTTGACCATAGTTGACCGTGGTTGACTTTTGACGTAGAATTGATTTATTGACCTAGAAGTTGACTAGTTAACTTATTTTTTTCCAGAACCTTGTATTGATGTTGTATTCCATATCTAGGTCTTCGTGGCACCGTGACAGACATCGGTGAGACTATTCATTGGACTTCAGGCGAGTACATTCTCTGATAGTTTCTCATTTATGATATCCTCTATGTTCATTGTATCTAGTATAGATATCCATATTTTTCTTGACACGATGGTTACACGGATTGGTATATCCGGATCTCGTCATGAGATTTTATTTCTTGGTATTTGGTGTATCTTGTGCAAGCCTTGTTTTATTGATTATCTTGTACATGTACATACACTAATTCTCGGGAAGACTAGCTATCTTCTTGGGTAATCCTTTGCCATAGCGTACCATGGTTGGATCTATTATACCAGTCGGGGGTGGGGAGTATGTAGTGTAGATATGTGATCATACCCATCTTGTATCTTGAATAGTGTTAATTATACACCGCATGTATGATTAGTCAGGCCATAAATCTTGTATCTTGTATCAAGTTCCCAAGCCGATCACATGTTAAAGCTAGTACTCACACACTTAGACATTAGTATTCTTGCTCATTGACATATTGATCATTATTGTATTATTTCCAGTATTTCCTTACTGTATATATATCTCTTGTATCTATTGTCCATCTTGTATATTCACATCTATTTACCGTTATATAGTTTTTATCATTGATTAGAACTGCTGTTAGAGATGTACTCTGCTCCTTTTCTGACTGGATATATTTTTTAAGATGACACTGATGAGTGGTACCCTACCTATTATGGACCTCAGGATGTTATGGGTTTAGAGTCTGAGACCCTGGCTCAGGAGGGACTTATCCCAACTGAGACAGTTGACCCAAGAGTAGTAGCTTCTTAGTATTCTTTGTACTGGATTTGTCTCCAGCTTATTTTGTTATTTCTTTCAGACTCATTGATGTATTATTTTAGACTCATGAGTTGTATTGTGACTATTCTATTCTTTATCTGATTCGTGCTCATTTTTATCTTAGTTCTGTGATTGAGTATATTATCATTGTTGGTGGTTCATTATATTGTTAGATAGATTATCCAGACAGTGTTCTACCGCCGATTCTGTGACGTAGGCTGGGCGTTGTTTCTGACTTGTACCCTTACACCGGGTGTGGGTTGTGACATATTTTTAGTGGTGGCCCATGCAGGTCTAGCTTCGTAAAGTATGTGATGTCGTGGTAATGCGATAATTTAGTTGTACTACTGCGATCCTGCGATAGGATATAGGATATAGGCTGAGATACTCAATCACATCTAGGAAAATTCTTTTGATTCAACTATTCTTCTTTGATATTGATACTTGATCTCTTAATATGTCCTTTCCTTGAATGTCTTACATCTTGTGCCATATTGATACGAAGGCCATGAACATGCGATCTACTATCTGAGTCGCATGATGGTCGGCGCTGAACATCGATACAATCCGGTAGAAAAAATGTATCGCTTTGATGTTTGTTATTCAGAAGACATAATATTATATGTCAGGACAAACCATTTATGTCATATCCAGAGTAAATGCCCTCAGGGTATTGATGAACAACCCGAGCACACTCAATTCTCGGTTGACTACATGGACAATGTTGCCATCACCTTATAACATGGTATATATCCCACAAAAAATAGTGAAGGGTCAAGCGCTAGCTAATTTTCTGGCAGCTCATCATGTACCGCAAACTTCCAAACTAGACGATGACATCCCAAATAAAGTCTTAGAATATAATATGGCAATGAGATATAACACCTGACAACTATTCCTTGACGATGCATCAAGAATAGGACCCAAAGGCAACATAGTAGCTAGAGTTGGCATAGACCTAGTATCTCCTGATAAACTACTAATTCATGGAGTATATTCTCTCAGTGAACCATGTTCCAATAACGTGGCAGAGTACAATGCTCTTCTCACCGATCTCCAATTAGCTAAAAAATTGGACATAGAATATCTTAAAGCCTATCTATACTGATAGTCAATCAGATCAGATGAGAGTATGAGGTTCGGCATGAAGACCTCATCCCTTAACATCAAGCGACAATCGAACTGGATTTTACTTTAAAAGGATTCTTTATCGAGCATGTGCCTCATTTATAGAATATGGAAGCTTATGCTTTGGCCAGCCTAGCAGCATCATTGGTTTTTCTCCTAAAGAGATGACACTCAATTATGATAACATGACGAGAGTTGTTCTGTATAAAAAAATAACTTGCACGTTGAACATAGTTAGGTCATAACTTCAACTTCCATAGATAAAGATTGGAGAAACCCTTTTATAGACTATGATGCTTATGGAATTCTTCCAGAAGATCCGAAAGAATCGACTTCCATCAAAAGACGCTCAGTCCTATTCTACTATGGCGCCTCATCAAAAATATTATATTATCGTTCTTATGATGGATTGCTGCTACGTTGTCTTTCCAACCCTGAAGCGAGGTAATCACTCCGTGAGGCCCATGATGGCATCTATGGATCACACCAGCTGGGTCCTAAATTACAAGACTGCCTCAGATGAATGGGTTACTATTGGCCCACTATGGTGGCAGACGCCGTACACTACGCCCGTAAATACAAATCATGTCAAATTTATGCTAATTTTATCCCCAACCAGCAGAGTTATTATACCCTACAGCTGCCTCATGGCCTTTTGAGTCTTGAGGAATGGATATTATTGGTCCAATCAACCCTTCTTCTTCTAGAGGACATCGATTTATACTTGCAATAATCGATTACTTCTCCAAATAGGCAGAAGCAGTCCCGCTTATCGAAGTTAAAATGTCCAACGTAATTAACTTCGTCAAACACCATGCTATCTATCATTTTGGTGTTCCCCGGAGGATAATACATAATGGGCCATAATTTTCCAGTTAATCATTCTAGCGGTTCAGTGACAGGAATCAGATACAAAATATAGCATCTACGGCCTATAATCTAGTAGCCAACGGCTTAGCAGACGCCTTCAACAAGACCATAATAAAACTCCTTAAAACGTTTGTCTCATCCAACAAACGTGATTGGAATGAGAAACTCGGGGAGTATTTATGGGCTTATCGTATGATAGTTCAAAATCCAACATTCTGTACACCATTCTCTCTGGTCTATGGATGTGAAGCGGTCATTCCCCTCAAAATCCAGATAACTTCTCTCAGAATAGCTATTTCTAATGAGCTAACAGTAAAAAATAATGATCGATCATACCTGCAAGAATTGGAAGCATTGGATAAAAAGTGCCTGCACGTTCAACAGCGCATTAAACTATACCAAGCACGCATTCTAAGAGTTTTAATCAAAAGGTCAAGGAAAGAATATTCCACGTCGGTGAATTGGTCCTTTCAGTGAGGAGACCTATGATCACAGCCCATAAGAGCAAAGGCAAATTCCAAGCTAAATGGGAATGTCCTTATGTAGTGGAGACAGTATTCTCCAACGGAGCCAACATGCTTGCTAAGCCTAATAGAGATTTGATAATGATGCCTATCTACGATAAATTTTTCAAGAAGTATTATGTCTAAGCACGACATATTCTTCCCCATCTCTAGCAGATTAAAATAAAATATACAGCAGATATATTTTGTTTAATCCCCAGCAACTCATAGCCTACACGACCTCTCGAACCATTATCTATATGTATTTTTGAATAAGAAATGGGTAATGGGTCCTCAAAGTTCTCCAGCGGGACAATACTCAGATCCTACGGAACACTCTCGTTGAGATCTTCTAAATAATTGTTTCCAACCAAAATATTTCATTCTTAAAGACCAGTTGTTTTAAGGATATCATATTCCTGATCCCAGTTGGGTTGGGAATAATCTCATGTCACGCCCCAGTCCCAAACATGCAGGACCAGACACATGGCAATGGCCAACTAGTACGACTACGTAGGGCTTTCCAATTTAATGGACCCGACGAAGTACACTTACGCTGTCCACGGTCAAGTGATCAAGCTAAATATCTAGTTATAACATCCAACAACTAAACTAAATCTTAATCCACGATAAATAAATCTCAAGAAAGAACGGTACGCATCATTAGTCTGCGGCACAATAATACATCTGTTCGAATAAGCCAAGAGAACAACATAGGCCTCTAAACACTAGGCTATAAAAGCACAATCATAATATAAAGTAAAACATAACTATAATAGATGAAAGATATAAAGATACCTGAAAAGATTTTTAATACTCCACTAGATCAAGCATCATGCAACATGCTCAAATAACCTGAAAGGGAACCAAGTATTCAGAGGGACATAAAAAAATATAAAAGTATATGCCATAATGTAAATACTGAGTAAAATAAAACATGATAAACTATCCTTCTAAGTGAATGCAAATTGGGGACAACTTAGTGCGTATGGAAAGGCTAGGCTAGACATATGCTGACGTAATTTACCAATCGTCGGTACTGGCTAATATATGCCACATATGGCCACTATCTTAGGGCAATTTGCATGTAATAATAGCCATAACACTATAAAGAATGCAACATCTGCATATAAAACGTCCGTAATACTCCAAAGAACGCGGTATCTGCATATATAATAACGTCGGTAATGCTCCAAAGAACGTGGTATTTGCATAAATATATAAAGGTGGGTGTCCCATATGCCTACTAGTCGTCCTCCCCGCCCAGTGCCAATGTACAAGTCTTAAGTACGACGTGGATATCTCGTAACTATAATGCAAGTTACCTAGAGCAATACAACTATACTAAGTAGCATCACACGTGCTACTCGCACCGATGGCCAGTCAAATGCTTAAGTCTGTGTCCTATCATGAACTCACTCCGTGACGTGAAAATGATATGTGATAAGACCTCGGAGTTATAATAATAACTCCTCAACTTTAGGTACGTCACTAAAAATAAGGTCGAACACAAGTCCTAACGTCAACGCCTTCGTCATCTGCACCAGAGTCATTCTCAGATGCGTACAGTTATATAATATTTAAAGCAATAAATATGTAAACTATAATAACTGAATTTAAATAGTACAACAAGATAATGTATATTTTTATGGAATCTAGGCGAAGATTCGAACACGAACTCGCTAAGAAAGTAGTACAACAAGAAGTGGGCTGGAGCAGATGTCTCCGGATGCTGTCAAAAATATCACCAACAGTCTCGGAATGATTGATATACTCAAAAAAACAAATCCACACGTCCAATTTATACACAGGAGCAAAAAGACAGTTTCTGGTCAACATGGGGTCCATAGGTGGGCCCTCGTCTTGCACCGAAAATATGCTAGGAAAAAAGCTCTCTAAACTTAGCATATTATTGGTCAAACAAGTTCTAAACGATGATACGAACTCAACGGTATATCCAGATTTGGATTCCGATCAGCCGATCACAAAAATGTCCTTTGGAGCAGATCGTGGGGCCCGCAAAACGATAATCGTTCACTGCCTCAGAATCAGACAAAATTTGGGTCGCAGAATAAGTGGAACGTTGTGAGTCCAATGGCGAAAGTTTTGTCACGATATGTCGATTGTGCACAAAGTAATTTGGTAATTACAAAAAGTTGCGATACGAGAATTTTTGACGGATACGGGTTCGTTTCATTGTGCACACGCGACCGAATTGAATTTCGTCAAAGACCATACATCGAAAAATACCTTACGTGTCTTTCGGTAAAATCGGTATGCGATGAGGTTGTCCGGTTTGACAAGACCAACTCCGTATCGAAGATTTTTGAGTTTATAAAACTATTTTTCTTGATTTTTAACACAAAAATAATCTAGAGTTTAATGCAAATTAAAATAAACTAATTGTAAAGAATTAATGCTGGTTATATAGGTTTTGTACACGAAAAGGAAAAACAAGTTTTGGTTCAATAGATTGGAAGATATCGGTTTCTAAAAAAATCTAGTTGGGACAGTTTTTTTAAGGTTCTAAAATTATATTTTTCGTGATTTTGGAACTCAAATTCCTTCTAATCTAATACAAACTAAATTAACTATTTAAAGGCGCTGGAAGAGGGTTAGATAGAGATTATACCAGAGAAAGCGGTTCTAGATTTGTTTGAGCGAGGAGAAAGTCATCACCTCGTGAAGAGGGGGGTTGGCCTGCTCGGTTATGGACTGGATGCTCGACTCCGTTGTGCGACGGTCATGCAGTGGTCAGGATCGCCGTAGGAGGGTTCGCCGGCGGTCGGGGGTTCCCTAGGGGGGCCTTCGGCGGTCGATGGGTCACCGTGGAAGGGGTCGCCGGTCGTCGGGGTTCGCCGGAGGGGGTCGGGAATGGCAGCAGCAGTAGCGAAAACAGCAGGAGTAGCAGTAATATATGTAGGAGCGACAGTATCATAACAAATAGCAGCATGGGAGAGGAAAGGGGAGGTGGTGGTGAGGTGGTGGTGGTGGTGGTCATGGAGTGGTGGAGGTGGTCGTGGAGTGGTGGTGGCGGTGATGATGGTGGTGCTAGGTGATGGTGGTGGTTAATGGTGGTGGTTAACGGTGGTGATGGTGGTGGTAGTGGTGATGGTGGTGGTTAACAGTGGTGATGGTGGTGGTTAATGGTGGTGCTGGTGGTGTCGGAGGTAGAATAAGGAGGAGGGGAGGTAGTGTCGGCTGTAGAAGAGGGCAGAGGGAAGGTGGTGTTCTCGGTTTGAGGGGAAAAGTTGAGTGAAGGTTTGAGGGAAGGAGAGAGAGAGAGAGTGTATTGAATGAGGAGAGAGGGAGAGAGTTGCCTAGGGATTAGGGCATGCTCCCCTTAGTATTTCTAGGAGAGTTATTTTCATGAAAAAATGGGTGGTGGTGATGGAATAAAGTTTGAATGAAGGGTTATGATGGGTTGTAGGCAAAATTGGTGCATAGTACATTACAACAAAGAAGGGGGAGTGGTGTGACTGGTCAAGCCTCACCAAAAGAGTTTTTTTATTTGGTTTTACTCCAATAGGAGGTGGACACCTAGCCATTATATCCACACAAGTCCCTAATAGTTTAGGAATTGCACAAAAGAAGGAAAATTAGATTGGATGTGGGTAGAGTCCATATTTGGTGTGTTGTAGTAGGAAAAATTGGTGTATGATATTTTTTATGAGCCATGAGGGTGTGAGTATGGGTTTGGGTTGGTGTTTGGTTTAGATTTGGGTTAGGTTGAGTCGGTCGTCTCAAAATAAATAAAAAACGTGTCATAGCTATTCTTTAATTAGTTGGAAGTACATGAGATCTCAATTGGGGGTGACATAAGTGTCATAGACATAGTAGACTCGGAATAGATCATCGTCATATATTGGGTTGCAAGAAATGGGTCAAAGTTGTGTCTCCAATTTCGATTGGAATGGACATAGGTGCAAAGTTTGGATTTAAAATTAGATAATTGTGACAAATATTGTGCGATTAAAATAAAGTACAAGAGAGTGTAATTATGAGTGACACAAAGTTCAGGATTGAAGATTGGCTTGTCTAGGTCAAGGGTATAAATTTTGTTGGAAGGCAAAATTTAGTGTAGTGTGCTCTAGATATTTAAACGACGGTAAGGTGCAACAATTGATTCAAAATCAAAGTAGTAAATTATAACTCCAATAATAATTCCAGAATAATTCTAAATAAATCCCTAAACCTAAATTTTGGGTCAGAGGGTTTACATCTCACATGTTTATTCACCAGTCAATAAGTGTAATGTGATTCATGTCCATATTACCTTTGAATCATATTTTATTATCCCCTAAAGAGGAGATAATAGTTCACCCTTGAACTACTCTTTCTTTTCTTCCCCGGTGGAGTAAACTAGTGAACTATCACGTCCATATCACCTATGATAGTATTACATCCTATAAAAAATTATCATTTGTACTCAGCACGAGTATGCCTCGATTGATACATCTACCAAATTCTACCACAGAATTATTCTGCCATGTCCATAATACCTCTGAGCAGATATATATTTACTGGGTCTCGATTTTAAAGTATCTCTAAGGTAAAACAAAATTTTGTTATTGATAAAAAATGAGGAAAGGACAATGTTGGTCCGAGGATTCCCATGTGCACATATTTGTCTAATTGACAGAAAATATTACATAGTGCGCATGACCAGACAAGTTGCAAGAATGCGTGCGATGAACCACAAAGTGCATTTATGCGCGTATCAGTGGGATGGCAAAGGAAATTCAATATATTCAGTCTTTTCTGGCGTACTTTGACCAAATCTTCAGTCAGTAATACGCATACAACACAATGAAGTCAAAACTAAAATTTTATTGATTCTTAATCATGATTACATATGATGGAGATCTGTCACAGCTAGATTTTTATTCTAAAAAAAATATGATTATACATATGGAAATCTATTACATCTGGATTTTTATATGATGGGTATCTATCATAGAGCAATCCCTATCTTCGCGTATCGTCTGCTTCCGATGCAGATGAACTGAGGCGTAAAAGAAATAGGCTCCTCAGTAAAAACCACAGTTGTCACACCCCAGTCCCAAAATACATAGGATTAGGACATGTAAGCATGCCAGTCGCATGGATATGGCAACTCCAATATATGGAAACCAAATCCATACGTACGCTGTAATATGAATATCAAATCCACAAGTGGTATAAAATGTAATACAAGTCACAGGGTAAAATCTAAATCTCATCCACCAAAATCATATAGAAATAAATAACCAGTATCTATGAAACTAGATCTCAATAAGAAGTATCTAAGGATGATAGTTGGATGGAAACAAATCCACTACCAACTTGAATGGAAAAGTACAACACAACAAATACAATATAGGAATACCAGCTAACGACCATGGGCTCGAAGAGAAGACATCCTCGGATCACATGTCACCATCCAAATCTGTGCTCCTGTAAATACTCAAGAACAGATACACTTGGCAGAGGACCAGGTCCTCAGAGGGACGTAACAAGATACAAAAAATATGAGCCAATTTGAATATGAGCCAATTTGAATACAGTAAACATGCATATTATTTGAAAATAATAAGTACGTTGTACAAGACAATATATATGAATGCAAATGAGGACAACTTTTCGATGTATGGGCAAGGGTAGGCTACTCGATCTACCTCACAACTCACACACACGTCAATGGACATCAGAAATCGATATACCGCGGGGGTAGCGACCATCGAGACTCCAGAAATCGACATACCGTGGGGGTAGCGACCAGCACGACACACGTCCGTAGTACGAACTATATACTACGGTTTACCAGAGTGGTCAAAAGCCCATACGCCTAATGATTGTCCTCTCATGATACTAAGTGCCAGGTGTGTGTCAACATATCTAATATATAGTATGACTGAAAGAAACTACACATGCAATAAATAAACAGAAATGCAATAAATATAAGGAAATATACTAAGCATGCAAAATACTGTAAGCAATTTGGCAAGGTATCTTGCCTGGGGTCCTGCTGCTGGTATGAATCAGAGTCCAAGTCACAGTCCAAATAGCCTATGTATTACAAATTTATCACGTCAAAAGATAATTTATTTTAATTTATTTAATTCTGGAATAATTACTCTAAAATCCTATTTTAATCTTATTATTCTGATTTTTATGTTAATTCCTAAATTTTGTCCAAAGAAACTAAATTTTTTTAACTCGAGACTCATGGCACGCAAATCGAGGCGATCTGTTGACTGAAATGTCAACCGACACAAACTCAACTTTTATGCATGATTTCCTATAGATTTCAGCGTTAAAAATATGTTGGAATTTACGGCTCGTCTGAACTCAAATTCGTTTGGGAATTATGGCACATACAAATTTTGTATTGTGCACCGATGGTTAAATTCTAACCTAAAAGTTCTACAGAATTAGCAGTATATAAATACTTCGAATTAAATTCTGGAAAAAACATATGTCAATGATCTCGACATTAGCTTTCCGAAACTTTAAACGGTTCATGATTCTGATTTCTGGTTCTCCCGAAATCGCGAAAATATTGAATCACGTATATTTTCGGACATATTGTGCTCTACGAATTTTCCAGAATTTAATACTCATAATTTCGTAAAATAAATTATATAATAAGAAATCTAACCTCAATATCTTTCTAACGCAAGAAACTAGGCCTTGTTTGGAGTACGGAGCTATGCGCGGCAATTCTTCAAAATCTCTCTCTCTAAAATAATGGGATAATTAGGGTTATAATAAATATATATATATATATATATATATATATATATATGGATGTACCTGCGGCTGAATGGATATTTATAGGCTGACACGTGTCAGAATCTGATTGGATGGTTTTTGTTATATTATTTGTTTTTGATTTGCCTTTATCAAAATATTATTTAAGTCATTTTAAATCTAAACAACTCCAAATAAATATTAAAAATAACCATAAAAATCTGGAATAATTACATAAAATATATTTTGAACCTATAAACCCTAAAAAAATATTTGGGATAATTTTATATTCATAAGTTTACTACTATAATTAGGAGAAGCTCTAAATATTAGTTTTATCCATTTAACTAAAAATAAATAATAACATTATTCCAAAAATTCTGAAATAATTCCAGAAAATATATAATAATATTATAAACCTTAAAAAATAATGTGGGTCCATTCTATATTCCTGAGCTTGCACAATAAATTCTACAAGTCCTAAAAATTAGTTATTAGTCTAAATAACTCCCAATAAATACTAAAAGTATTCAAAAATTTCTCAGAAAATTCTGGAAAATATATTTGACTATTTAGAACCTAAAATAAAATTTTAGAATATTTTTAATTAAGTTTGAACATAAAATAAATTCTTCAAAGTTCTAGAAAATTAGTGTTACTAGTTTTTAATTAACTAAAAATTATGGAAAAATCTCAATAATCTAAAATAGCCTAAAAATAATTCTAAATAAATATTTATATAAGTAAATATACTATTAGAAAATTTATTTTTAAATTAACTAAGAGAATACTCTAAATAAATTCAACATCTATAATAAATATAATAATATAAAATGTACACAAAATACCTATCTTGGGTGCGGGAGTTTACAATCTACCCAACTTAAAATAATTTCGTCCTTGAAATTAAAATAAGGCATAATTTGTTAAATCCTTCACATTCGTACATAAGGTACGTCAATCGCAATCTCTTCCAAAAATTTAAATAACAAAATCTATTCAAATCTATCGCGATCATTTCAAAATTAAGATAACCACTGTTTAAATCAAAATTCAACCTGTCGTAATCTCTTCTCGATTTTTTAAAATAATCAACATTCAAATCTAACTCAAGTCTATATGACATCCCACATCAAAATTTATATCACCATTTCCAACTATCATAATCTCCTCTAGACTTTGAACAATAAACAATTCTAATCAAATCTTATTCCTATTCTCAAATTAAGAATTTTGTACTCTTCAAATATTTAAATTCAATTTACATCCTCAATATTTCAAATAGGTGACCCAATAATCAAAATTTAACTTTTAATTCAAATCATCAAATTGTAAAATTTAAATCTAATTCACCAATTGTTCAAGTCTAAAATTCTATATTTATCCTCAAAATTTAATCGATTATTCATCCTTCAATATTCAAAATTTAAATCATGTGCTCAAAGTATAAATATTTGGTCCGCAATATCAAGATTTTAAAATTCGTTAAATCCTCATTATCTTAATCCTTCTTTTAGAATTTCTCAAAATTAAAATGACTTGAATCTCCCAATCTAATCTTACTTGATCACAATCTAAAAGAAATTCCTCTCAAGTTGGCAATGCACTGCTACCCAACTTAGAATTTACCCATCTATCATAGAAGGCTATATACTTTAAGAAAAATATTCCTTAATTTATTTACTCATGTCATTCAATCCTCAAAACTTCAACGCCGATTATATCATATATGATATGTCCTTAATTACAAAAGAATAATCCTCAAGTATGTGATCGACCTACGGGGTATATCTAGTACTCTCTGTGTATTAAACTCATACCAAGCATGAGGTTTCATCTTTCCGAAATAAGGGAAGACAGAGACCAATAATAAAGAGTTCAAGGGTGAGGTAATAGAATAGAAGTATCGGGATCAAGGAGTTTAAGGAATTCAAATGGGAATTGTCAAAGCAGTTGTGGATTGAAATCCTATTTTGGTAATTCTTTGTTCGCATGCTCGTATTAGTACAGTTATGTAACCGATACGATCCGCTCAGACATATCTAGGGGCAAGTATATTCGTCTACCAATCACTACATATCTCAATCCACGTAAAGTAGTATTACGAAGGGCGAATCAAGCACACTAAGGTTAGCTAGACCTTAATACACTGATTCTGAAATGTATTAGTAGGCGTCCCCAATAATACATATCTCATGATCAAGCTCGATAAAAGAGTAAGCTTGCAAAACTAGGCTATAATAGCAGCATAAGTCAAGGTAGTACAGCAAATATAAGTACACTAGATGATGATGAAAGGAGGTAAAAATTAATTCAAGTTCACAAAACAAAACAACTAAGCAACAATAATAAAAGACTCTACAATCCCTACAGTTATCATACAACCTCCTTGTCTATGTCGCTAGTCGACCAAATGTGGGCAAGGACCTCTAACTTCTATTGTCTGAATAACCACTGTCGTCTTATGCTAGTATACAATTAATGTTGTTCAATCACACTTCAATAATAGGTCAAAAGACTATGTGATACTAGGTTGTGAGGTATACTACCCAACTTAAAACAATAAAATAATACTGTGACAGTCTTAAGGGTATCGTAGAAGCTCCTGTTAAGGTCTTCGAGAAGGGGTCATGGTACTTGTTAGGGTATCCTCTTATATTACATAGGTCATGGTCGTCTTAACTCTTAGTCATAGTGCAAGTGTCAATAGTAAGAATGGGACAGTTACTGGCCTCAAGGGAAAGGAAATATAACTCGTATTGAGGTGTGGTACAAGTTACGCAATTTAAAACTAAGGGATAAGCACCAGGTCTCAATCTACAAGAATAACTTAACTATCAAGTTCTAACTACTAAGCACACAATTTCAAAATTCAAGATTACAACTATAATCCTAGCAAACTATGTGTCCTTAACAAAGAAATAAATTACTTGGCCTACTATCAGAAGTGTCAGGTGGCACGAGTTGAAAGATAAAGAAAAGAAGAACGTAATTTTGGTCGTCGCACAATTAGCGAACGTTAAGGTCACAGAGGAACAATATGTGAAATAGAGGGGCACTAGGTAGCATCATGGTTTTCCAAGGGGGAGTGGTATACTAGTTGAATGTTCGAGGTTTGATCAAGGGAGAAGTGTTGATTGCATTCCTCTAGGTGTCACGCCCCAGTCCCAAATACGTAGGACTAGGGACACGTAAGCATGCCAGCCGCATGGATATGGCAACTCCAATGTATGGAAACCATAACCCATACGTACGCTGTAATATGAATATAAACTCACATGTGGTATATATAATGTCACAAGTCACAGATATGCTAATCTCATCCACACAACAAGTCATAGAAAAGAAATACTAAACTAGAATAAGGAGTCTGAAATATCTAAAATAATAGTCGGGTGGAGACAAATCCACTACCAATGACTATATCCAAAACTAAAATGAGAGAGGAGTGTAAAATCTCCAATATAAAATAATGTAAAGACAGAAGTGTATCAGCTAAAAGAATCCATCGCCAGAAAATCAACGATGCTCAGAAGGTAAGATCTCCTCGACAGAAAATAATGCGTCAGGTCCAGTCCCGTACTCCTGCAAATACTCAAGAGCAGATACACCTGGCAGCGGACCAGGTCCTCAGAGGGACGTAACAAGATACAGAAAATACGAGCCAACTTGAATACAGTAAACATGCATATAATTTGAAAATAAATAAGTACGCTGTACAAGACAATCTATATAAATGCAAATGAGGACAACTTTTCGACGTATGGGCAAGGGTAGGCTACTCGATCTACCTCACAACTCACACACACGTCAATGGACATCAGAAATCGACATACCGCGGGGGTAGCGACCAGCGAGACTCCAGAAATCGACATACCGCGGGGGTAGCGACCAGCGGACACACACGCCCGTAGTGCGAACTATATACTACGGTTTACCAAAGTGGTCAAAAGCCCATACGCCTAATAATTGTCCTCTATGATACTAAGTGTCAAGTGTATGTCAACATATCTAATATATAGTAATGACTGAAAGGAAAACTACACATGCAAGAACTATACAGAAATAAAATAAATGAACAGAAATATAAATAGCATGCAAAGTACTGTAAACAATTTGGCAAGGTATCTTGCCTGGCAAGAAGGCTGCAAAATGTAGTGTCCCAATGTCAACACCAAGAGTCAGAAACTACGGCCTCAGAATGAACGTCTCCGGATGCTGAAATAAACATCACCAACGTTCCCAGAATGAGCAAAATAGCTAAAAAGCACATCCCTTTCGTCCAATTTGGACACAGGGGCAAAATGGTAATTTCGGGCAAAAGTGGGGTCCACGTGTGGCCCACTTTGCACCGAAAAGCGTGTCAAGGGTAACAGTCTCTAAATGGGACAAACTATAGGTCAAACAACTCTAAATGTCAATACGAACTCAACGGTATGTCCAAATTTGGATTCCGATGAGCCAAACAAAATTTGGTCCAAAAAGTCAACTGTGGGCCCGCCAATTGGCGATCTGGTCAACCGTCTCAGAAATGCGTGAAAATTGGGTCATAGGACCAGCGCGTTACCACGAGTCCAGTGGCGCAAGTTTCGTCGCATTCTGACAACCGTGCACAAAATACACGCGAGTTCCACAAAAGTGGCGACACGAGATGTGTCCGCGGATACGGCCTGATTCTGGCGCGCTCACGCGTCCGAATCAGTCCCCACGAATTTTCACGTGTCCCGTTATGCTGCGTGCACCATTCGGTACACTTGGCACACGACGGGGCGGTCCCGTTTGGCGGGGCGCGCTCCTATCTCCCACTTTTGGAAAACCGGAAAAAGTGGGTGCGCGCAATTTTGTGACGAATATATTTCTGTCCACAGCGACTAATAGCACAAAGTTATAATACAGAAAATAAACTAGGTCATCTAATCTACAGGTATCAAAAAGAATCACCGAATTCGGATCTCTGTGGTGGGAGATACGAACTCGGCAACATTGGTGGTCAATATGGAATTCTGCGATTGCAGAATTCTGTCTGTTCGTCCAACTTTGGACGCTGTTTTTCACCTAGGGGCACATATTTTCCGAGGTAGGCTATAAAACAAATATTTGAGAGGGTTGAGGGAAGATCATACCTATGAAAACGGATCAGCGTTTGGTCGAGCGAGTCAACGGAAAATCACGCCGGAGCGAAGGTGCCTCGAGTGGGAGACTGCAGTTCGCGATGTCGGCGTCGACGGGGTGGTTGGATGGCTTGGGGAGGCTTCTCTGGCTGTGGTGACGGCTCTAGATGGGAAGAGGAAGTCTGGGAATATTAGATTAGGGTTTTAGAGAGCTATCTATATATATATATATTATATTAAGAGAGGGAGAAATATAGGATCGGGTTTGGCCGTGGGAAAGATCGGGTTTAAGGGAATTACGTTGTTGTTGAGTTAAGTGCTGTAGACAAGGGGGCGGGTCCCTTAGGCCGCGTGAATGAAACTAAAATTTCTAAGTGGCTTAGGGGCGGCTGGCTAAGCATGAAGCAAGTGTTGTAGCAAAACTTAAAGGAAAAAGTCATTTGCATTACTATAAACATTATTATTATTATTATCTTATTATACTTATTTCTTATTTAATTCTTTTCTTTTCCTTTCTTTCTTTAAATAAGATATATATACATATATATATATATATTTGTATATACATATATATATATATATACTCATAAGAAAATTTATATAATAGGGTATTGCACATCGTTAGGCTAGCAACTGCTCAAAGGGCCTCCTACATGGAATAAATTCCGAAAAAATTCCTGAAGGTCCCATAAGTCATCTAAGTGCCCGAACACCTAACATAAAAATTATTAAAAATCTATTTCTCCTATTTAGCACATAATTACCTTAATTAAATTATTAATTAATAAAAAAAATACAATTTTTTTTTTTTTTGAAATAGGGGTTTTACATTCTACCCAACTTACAAAAATTTCGTCCTCGAAATTGACACTAACCCATATTCATAATGATAACTATAACTATTACACTACATTGGTATCTAGTAGGACTCCTAAAACTCATGGTTTTCCATTTTGACACTTTCTCATCTATTGTCCATACACTATTCTATCATCCTCTAACTTGTCTACACTACCCAACTTACAAGAATTCTACTAGTGGTCACCTTCTTTGAAGCTATTGTCTAGATTGTAAGACAATTATATTTATTGTGTCGAGAATCTTGGGATACCTGTCTAGAATCTCATAACTATGACTTTTTCCCATAACCGTCAAGTATCATAGTCTAATACTGCCTCGCCACCTGGCCAGTATGGCTGCAAGTAATTCGACTACTCTACCATAATCGCCTGGCGGCAACTGTCGCTACCTTGCCAGCGATTTGTCATAGTCATCAGTTCGTGACAAGTGCCTTCAACTCTTTCCTAGGCATAGTCTAAGTTTTAGGGAACACTTAAGGTCTTGACTAACTATTAGGGGTATGATCTGCCTTAAATGATCTAACAATTACTACTATGCTACATGGTGCTACTTAAGGGTTAAACTACTAAAGAATACAGATATTGCTATAGTGCATATATATATTAAGAACTCATCCTTAGTTATCAAGCATTACTAACACCTTTATGTTTAACTAACAAAATAGGGGTGAGGTTGACGTAAATCAACAATTCATAATGGCACGAAAGATACGACTATGATAGGAAGAGTTACGCACGAGATAAGGAATGAATATAAAAGGAGAAAATGAGTCACCCAAGAGGACGAGATAAGGATAGGGGAAGAATACTACTACTGCTACTCCCGTCATCCATTAGCATCGCGTGTATGCCATCTGGATAGAATATGCATACCTCCTCATAACTGCTAAGCTACCATATATAAAATTCTACAGCTATTTGTACATCTAAGATCTTGTGTCACAATGGGGTTATGAGTATGCAAAGACAATTATAACTAAAAGGTCGTACCTGTATCTACGGCTTCCTGTGTCTGCTCTCTCATACTTGTCATAATGAGTGCTTGACCTTGTCCTTGATTGTTCAACTGGGGTCTAGTCCCCTCCATTTGTGCAGACTGTAGAAGCAGTGGTGGGTCACTTTGGTCTTCTATACTTGAGGGTGTTTGTGGTGTTCCTGATTCTAATGCCATAGACCTCTGGTTCTGCTGAGGACATCTTCGGGTTTGATGGTGACTTGATCCACATATCATGCACAGCCCCAATCGACGATGACAGTCTCTATGAATATGACCTATCTTACCACAAAAGTGACAAGTACGGGGGTCCTTGGTTGGATATGGTGCGACATTATCTGGTTGCTGGCGTGTCAAAGGGTGTCGAATGGGTCCTCCTTGCTGTGTCCTTACTGGTCCTTGATAAATTCTCTGTTGAATTCCGTTTCCCTTGCTGATGGCCTCCTGGATCCTGGCCTCTGTCAATAGCTCGGCATAAGAGATCCGGGACTGGGAGCTAGTGTAGTGCTGGAGCTCCTGAGTCAGCCCGCGGTGAAACCTCTTAGCCTTCTCCAAGTCATTAGGTATTAGGACTGTGCCATACTTACTGAGACGGCTAAACTCTGCGTCATACTCATCAACCGTCTTGTCCCCTTGCTCTAGATGGAGGAACTGATCGTACAATGCGTCCCTTACAGTATCCGGGAAGTACTTCCTCTCAAAGCACTCCAAGAATTGTTCCCAAGTCTGGCGCGTCCCCAACTGGCGCTCCATTGATTCCCACCAGTGATGCGCGTTGCCTTCTAACTGAGTCCTCACGCCTATCATCCATAGGTCAGAAGGTAATTGTGATGCCTCTAACAACTTCTTGGTATTGGCAATCCAGTTCGTGGTCTCCTCTGGGCTCTCATTACCCTTATATGGCTTAGGGCCCATCTGCACAAAGTCCTTGACTGAACCAACCCGAGCTTGTGGTACTGAAACTAGTGCCTGGGTTGGTTTAGGGGCTAGTGCAGCCATTCTCTCAAGTGCTGCCAGAAATTCTAGTCTCTGCTCTGCTGTTTGCTGCCTCTGCTCTGTTGTTTGCTGCCTCTGTTCTTGCATTATCATCTGGAAGAGTTGGAACAGCTGCGCTTGGCCATCTTGCGGTGCTAGTGGAGCTGGAAAAGTCCCATTAGGTATCGTGGAAGGGGTTAATGGGATGGTTGGATTGCTAGTCGGTCCATCCGGTCCGGGAAGAAGAGGTGTCGTTGAGGTCACTCCTAGTGGTTGGTCGTCGTCCCCTGGAGACGTGTTGTCCCCGGTGGCGGCATGCCCGTTATGCAAATTCATCTCTCTGCAAGAGATGGACGAAGGATTAAGAAGAGTACATGAATCAAGCAGGATGCAAGAACTTAAGTAGGACATGTTGGAAGGAAGGTAAGTTATAGTCAAGTGTGGATGAGATCTAAAATTCTAATCCTAGGTACAGGCCCGCTCGGTACAGTGACGTAACCGAAACGGCTAACTCGACCTGCATGGGCCACCACAAAAACATGTCACGCCCCAGTCCCAAATACGTAGGACTAGGGACACGTAAGCATGCCAGCCGCATGGATATGGCAACTCCAATGTATGGAAACCATAACCCATACGTACGCTGTAATATGAATATAAACTCACATGTGGTATATATAATGTCACAAGTCACAGATATGCTAATCTCATCCACACAACAAGTCATAGAAAAGAAATACTAAACTAGAATAAGGAGTCTGAAATATCTAAAATAATAGTCGGGTGGAGACAAATCCACTACCAATGACTATATCCAAAACTAAAATGAGAGAGGAGTGTAAAATCTCCAATATAAAATAATGTAAAGACAGAAGTGTATCAGCTAAAAGAATCCATCGCCAGAAAATCAACGATGCTCAGAAGGTAAGATCTCCTCGACAGAAAATAATGCGTCAGGTCCAGTCCCGTACTCCTGCAAATACTCAAGAGCAGATACACCTGGCAGCGGACCAGGTCCTCAGAGGGACGTAACAAGATACAGAAAATACGAGCCAACTTGAATACAGTAAACATGCATATAATTTGAAAATAAATAAGTACGCTGTACAAGACAATCTATATGAATGCAAATGAGGACAACTTTTCGACGTATGGGCAAGGGTAGGCTACTCGATCTACCTCACAACTCACACACACGTCAATGGACATCAGAAATCGACATACCGCGGGGGTAGCGACCAGCGAGACTCCAGAAATCGACATACCGCGGGGGTAGCGACCAGCGGACACACACGCCCGTAGTGCGAACTATATACTACGGTTTACCAAAGTGGTCAAAAGCCCATACGCCTAATAATTGTCCTCTATGATACTAAGTGTCAAGTGTATGTCAACATATCTAATATATAGTAATGACTGAAAGGAAAACTACACATGCAAGAACTATACAGAAATAAAATAAATGAACAGAAATATAAATAGCATGCAAAGTACTGTAAACAATTTGGCAAGGTATCTTGCCTGGCAAGAAGGCTGCAAAATGTAGTGTCCCAATGTCAACACCAAGAGTCAGAAACTACGGCCTCAGAATGAACGTCTCCGGATGCTGAAATAAACATCACCAACGTTCCCAGAATGAGCAAAATAGCTAAAAAGCACATCCCTTTCGTCCAATTTGGACACAGGGGCAAAATGGTAATTTCGGGCAAAAGTGGGGTCCACGTGTGGCCCACTTTGCACCGAAAAGCGTGTCAAGGGTAACAGTCTCTAAATGGGACAAACTATAGGTCAAACAACTCTAAATGTCAATACGAACTCAACGGTATGTCCAAATTTGGATTCCGATGAGCCGAACAAAATTTGGTCCAAAAAGTCAACTGTGGGCCCGCCAATTGGCGATCTGGTCAACCGTCTCAGAAATGCGTGAAAATTGGGTCATAGGACCAGCGCGTTACCACGAGTCCAGTGGCGCAAGTTTCGTCGCATTCTGACAACCGTGCACAAAATACACGCGAGTTCCACAAAAGTGGCGACACGAGATGTGTCCGCGGATACGGCCTGATTCCGGCGCGCTCACGCGTCCGAATCAGTCCCCACGAATTTTCACGTGTCCCGTTATGCTGCGTGCACCATTCGGTACACTTGGCACACGGCGGGGCGGTCCCGTTTGGCGGGGCGCGCTCCTATCTCCCACTTTTGGAAAACCGGAAAAAGTGGGTGCGCGCAATTTTGTGACGAATATATTTCTGTCCACAGCGACTAATAGCACAAAGTTATAATACAGAAAATAAACTAGGTTATCTAATCTACAGGTATCAAAAAGAATCACCGAATTCGGATCTCTGTGGTGGGAGATACGAACTCGGCAACATTGGTGGTCAATATGGAATTCTGCGATTGCAGAATTCTGTCTGTTCGTCCAACTTTGGACGCTGTTTTTCACCTAGGGGCACACGTTTTCCGAGGTAGGCTATAAAACAAATATTTGAGAGGGTTGAGGGAAGATCATACCTATGAAAACGGATCAGCGTTTGGTCGAGCGAGTCAACGGAAAATCACGCCGGAGCGAAGGTGCCTCGAGTGGGAGACTGCAGTTCGCGATGTCGGCGTCGACGGGGTGGTTGGATGGCTTGGGGAGGCTTCTCTGGCTGTGGTGACGGCTCTAGATGGGAAGAGGAAGTCTGGGAATATTAGGTTAGGGTTTTAGAGAGCTATCTATATATATATATATTATATTAAGAGAGGAAGAAATATAGGATCGGGTTTGGCCGTGGGAAAGATCGGGTTTAAGGGAATTACGTTGTTGTTGAGTTAAGTGCTGTAGACAAGGGGGCGGGTCCCTTAGGCCGCGTGAATGAAACTAAAATTTCTAAGTGGCTTAGGGGCGGCTGGCTAAGCATGAAGCAAGTGTTGTAGCAAAACTTAAAGGAAAAAGTCATTTGCATTACTATAAACATTATTATTATTATTATCTTATTATACTTATTTCTTATTTAATTCTTTTCTTTTCCTTTCTTTCTTTAAATAAGATATATATACATATATATATATATTTGTATATACATATATATATATATATACTCATAAGAAAATTTATATAATAGGGTATTGCACATCGTTAGGCTAGCAACTGCTCAAAGGGCCTCCTACATGGAATAAATTCCGAAAAAATTCCTGAAGGTCCCATAAGTCATCTAAGTGCCCGAACACCTAACATAAAAATTATTAAAAATCTATTTCTCCTATTTAGCACATAATTACCTTAATTAAATTATTAATTAATAAAAAAAATACAATTTTTTTTTTTTTTTGAAATAGGGGTTTTACACTAGGCTTCCTAGGGTGATGTCTACTAATAACAAGACAATGATATAAGTTTATAGTTCTCCAATAATATCTAACTATGAGGGTTAGGTTCAGTCCTAATATTCTCTTTTGGTTTTCTATTGGTTCCTCCATACTAGGGTCAAACATTATGGTAATCTTCTAACTAACTCTAGTAGTATCTATACTACTCTTAAGTCTTCATAATACATCAAGGGATAATGGTAAACCAATCTATAGATAAATAATTCTAGGTTCACTAGATATTCTAAACTTAGTGGTGTGTCTATATCCTCGTTGTAATCTTAATAGGTATGCTACTCTAATTATCATCCTAATAACATGGGTTCCTATATTCTCAGCAGAAGGCTATACTCAAGAAACTATTAGGGAAGCATATGAATTAAGCAGGATACAATTATTCAAATAGAACAGATAGGAGGAAGATGAATCATAGTCAATTGTGGATGAGATCCTATACTCTAGTCCTAGGTGCAGGCTTGCTCGGTACAGTAACGTAACCGAGACAATATGCTCTCGACCTGCATGGGCCACCACAAAAACATGTCACGCCCCAGTCCCAAAATACGTAGGATTAGGACACGTAAGCATGCCAGCCGCATGGATATGGCAACTCCAATATATGGAAACCAAATTCATACGTACGCTGTAATATGAATATCAAATCCACAAGTGGTATAAAATATAATACAAGTCACAGGGTAAAATCTAAATCTCATCCACCAAAATCATATAGAAATAAATAACCAGTATCTATGAAACTAGATCTTAATAAGAAGTATCTAAGGATGATAGTTGGATGGAAATAAATCCACTACCAACTCGAATGGAAAAGTATAACACAACAAATACAATATAGGAATACCAGCTAACGACCATGGGCTCGAAGAGAAGACATCCTCGGATCACATGTCACCGTCCAAATCTGTGCTCCTGCAAATACTCAAGAACAGATACACCTGGCAGAGGACCATGTCCTCAGAGGGACGTAACAAGATACAAAAAATATGAGCCAATTTGAATACAGTAAACATGCATATTATTTGAAAATAATAAGTACGCTGTACAAGACAATCTATATGAATGCAAATGAGGACAACTTTTTGACGTATGGGCAAGGGTAGGCTACTCGATCTACCTCACAACTGACACACACGTCAATGGACATCAGAAATCGACATACCGCGGGGGGTAGCGACCAGCGAGACTCCAGAAATTGACATACCGCGGGGGGTAGCGACCAGCGCGACACACGCTCTTAGTGCGAACTATATACTATGGTTTACCAGAGTGGTCAAAAGCCCATACGCCTAATGATTGTCCTCTCATGATACTAAGTGCCATGTGTGTGTCAACATATCTAATATATAGTATGACTGAAAGAAACTACACATGCAATAAATAAAAAGAAATGCAATAAATATAAGGAAATATACTAAGCATGCAAAATACAGTAAGCAATTTGGCAAGGTATCTTGCCTGGGGTCCTGCTGCTGGTATGAATCAGAGTCCAAGTCACAGTCCAAATAGCCTATGTATTACAAATTTATCATGTCAAAAGATAATTTATTTTAATTTATTTAATTTTGGAATAATTACTCTAAAATCCTATTTTAATCTTATTATTCTAATTTTTATGTTAATTCCTAAATTTTGTCCAAAGAAACTGAATTTTATCAACTCGAGACTCATGGCACGCAAATCGAGGTGATCTGTTGACCGAAAAGTCAACGACACAAACTCAACTTTCATGCATGATTTTCTGTAGATTTCAGCGTCAAAAATATGTTGGAATTTATGGCTCGTCGGAACTCAAATTCGTTTGGGAATTATGGCACATACAAATTTTGTATTGTGCACCGATGGTTAAATTCTAACCTAGAAGTTCTACAGAATTAACAGTATAAAATAATTTGAATTAAATTATGGGAAAAACATATGTCAATGATCTCGACATTAGCTTTTCGAAACTTTAAACGGTTCATGATTCTGATTCCTGGTTCTCCCGAAATCGCGAAAATATTGAATCACGTCTATTTTCGGACATGCTGTGCTCTACAAATTTTCCAGAATTTAATACTCATAATTTCGTAAAATAAATTATATAATAAGAAATCTAACCTCAATATATTTCTAACGCAAGAAACTAGGCCTCGTTTGGAGTCCGGAGCTATGCGCAATGGCTTGTGAAAGATGAAGGAACCCTAGATGGCAATTCTCCAAAATCTCTCTCTCTAAAATAATGGGATAATTAGGGTTATAATAATAATATATATATATATATATATATATATATATATATATATATATATATATATATATAGGGATGTACCTGCTGCTGAATGGATATTTATAGGCTGACACATGTCAGAATCTGATTGGATGGTTTTTGCTATATTATTTGTTTTTTATTTGCCTTTATCAAAACATTATTTAAGTCATTTTAAATCTAAACAACTCCAAATAAATATTAAAAATAATCATTAAAATCTGGAATAATTACATAAAATATATTTTGAACCTATAAACCCTAAAAAATATTTGGGATAATTTTATATTCATAAGTTTACTACTATAATTAGGAGAAGCTCTAAACATTAGTTTTATCCATTTAACTAAAAATAAATACTAACATCATTCCAAAAATTCTGAAATAATTCTAGAAAATATATAATAATATTATAAACCCTAAAAAATAACGTGGGTCCATTCTATATTCCTGAGCTTGCACAATAAATTCTACAAGTCCTAAAAATTAGTTATTAGTCTAAATAACTCCCAATAAATACTAAAAGTATTCAGAAAATTCTAGAAAATATATTTGACTATTTAGAACCTAAAATAAAATTTTAGAATATTTTTAATTAAGTTTGAACATAAAATAAATTCTTTAAAGTCCTAAAAAATTAGTGTTACTAGTTTTTAATTAACTAAAAATTATGAAAAAATCTCAATAATCTAAAATAGCCTAAAAATAATTCTAAATAAATATTTATATAAGTAAATATACTATTAGAAAATTTATTTTCAAATTAACTAAGAGAATACTCTAAATAAATTCAACATCTATAATAAATATAATAATATAAAATATACACAAAATACCTATCTTGGGTGAGGGAGTTTACAACAGTACATGGAAAAGTAATTTATTCTATGGGCGAGGATGCTATACAGGACTGGGCCTATTTAAATTAGCACGACCCTATTTCTGTCGGACTCGATGGAGGATATGGCGAGTTGAACGGAAGCTATTCCGCTATCGCTATCTAGTGCCACCGCTAGAAGCCGTAGTTGGAATTCTAATCCCAACCCTATAATCAACACATGGGCCATATTAATAGATTGATTCCAGCGAGTTAGGTTTGAAGACAACGAATAGTCTTCTAGGTAATTCTTTTGTTCAACACGAACAACAAAGCCTATGATATCCTTTCATGCTCCATCAAACATAGAGCTCAGTGGTAACAATCTCTATACGAGCCTCCTACCCATCATTGAGAAGTGTCTCATCTTGCGTCTTCTCGGTGGACAACAAAGCCGATGGAACCATATTGATATTGTCATCTTCATAGACTCGCACTTAACAGTGGCCATGCTCGAGTCTCACAGCAAGAAAGATATAAGTCTGGGAATACTTGGTAAAGCTTTGCTCCTATTTATAAGAGAAGACATGCCAAGTATGGCATAGCTCTCAAAAATTGTTCCTAAAAAGTTGCCTGCATCTCCGGAAAGTCTTCTGCGTCTCCTCAAAGACAGCATCAAAACCAAAAAAGTAAGCCAAAGATACGTGAATGTTAGCTACGTTAGTAAATTTGTTAGGATTCTGTCTAGAGTGCGTGCACAAAATATCTCAACAACTTTTATGCTTCTAATTCAAAGTAATTTTGAATTCATCTGAACGAATTCAAAAACTTTGAAGGGGGTCTTGTAGAATCATAAAAAATGTGCCTCAGATAGATGGTGCAGTTTTCTACAAATAAACCCAATAAGTAGAAGAATAATGCACTTTTTACTTGTTCCAGAAGAAAGACGCACATTCTCTTACTTTGGCGCATTTTTCATTAATTTCAAATAATGGCGCATTAATTTAAAGAGTAGAAAAGTGGCGCACTTTCTTAATGTTATGAAAGATGGCACATAAACGACATTCTCTCTCTCAACATTTAATGTAGCAGACTGACAACGAACAAAGGCAGAAACCGAAGATTCATAGGTCATCATTACAACGGATATACGACACGCAGACCCAGGTTGTCATTTAGCGACCCAACCACATCGCCAACTCCTTCAAAAGTGCGCCGCAGTTCCATTCTCTTCAAAAATATGCCATAGTGTCATTTTCCTCAAAAGTGCGCCACAGTGCCATTTTTCTCAAAAGTGCACCGCACATTCTCTTCAAAAGTGTGCCATAGTGCCATTTTCCTTAAAAGTATGCCACAATGTCATTTTTCTCATAAGTGCGCCTCAGTGCCATTCTCTTTAAAAGTGCGCCACGGTGATATTCTTCTCAAAAGTGCGCTGCAGTGCTATTTTCTTCAAAAGTGCACCATAGTGTCATTTTCTTAGAAGTGCGCCACAGTGCCATTTTTCTCAGAAGTACGCCATAGTGCCAATCTTACTAAAAATATGCCAGTCTCCACACGACTTCAAAAGTGCGCATACTATCCTAACCGACAGTGAGCAATTACGAATGCGTGTATCACGTACCGTACTTCTCGTGAAAGGTGTACAAATAACTGTCCTCCATAATCTTGTTTTCCTTGTATAGGAAGCTACGTGTCAAGCAGGCAGCAAGTTGTGCACCCACTCATTCAGAACGTGGGGGGTGTTAATCTACCAAAAGTGCGCGCATAATGGTAAAATAGTGTTGAATGTTCATAGTGTGAGCACACTTTCGTAACCGCTTCTAAACTCTATAAATACAGGCAACGGCTACACACAAAAGAGGATACACACAGACAGATAGAGAGAAGGGGGGCTAGAATTCTCAAGTCTTTGAAATTCAAGAGCAGAGTGAGAGAAATAGAAGCTTCTCGTGCCATTGTGCTAGAGATTTCTTATTGTTAAACTCTCCAAGTTATTTACAGCAATCTTCAAGTCTTTGAAATTCAAGATCAAAGCGAGAGAAATAGAAGCTTCTCGTGCCGTTGTGCCAGAGCTTTCTTATTGTTCAACTCTCCAAGTTGTTCATAGCATTCCCTAGATTTCTCTATCGTCATGTGCATTTCTTTATCGTCAAGTGGTCCAAGGAGTAAAGTGATCATTTGCAGATCAGATCTTTACAGCTATACTTCCCCCGAATCAATTGTAATTAGATTCCTGTTTAGGATTTTTTTTTTTTTGTACTTTTTAACTGTTTGTAACAAAAAAGTTTCGTATAAGACTTTTTGATGCAAACAACGTGAACCACCTACAGAGGATAAAATAGTCCAAATTGATGTAGGAGAAGAATCTTTTCCAAGACCAATCTTTATTAGCAAGAGCCTTCCCGAAGAAGATCAACACGCTTTACTCAATTTAATAAAGGAATATATCGATGTCTTCACCTGGAGTTACGAGAATATGCTTGGCCTAGATCCTCAAATAGCCACACACAAGCTCAATATTCTTCCGAATGCTAAACTGGTAAAACAAATGCAACGACGATTCCGTATGGATATAATGGATATAATTGAAGCAGAAGTCAAGAAACTCATACCATGTAGATTCGTTCGAGAAGAGCAACATCCGACTGGGTAGTCAATGTCATTCTAGTCATAAAAAAAAAGGTTCGGGTCTACGTAGATTATCGAGATCTAAAATTGGCCTGCCCAAAGACGAATTTTCTCTTCCCATCACAGACGTCATGATCGACAATACATGTGGATTTGAATATATGTCCTTCATGGATGGATTCTCTGGATAAAATCAAATTA
This sequence comes from Iris macrosiphon, assembly GCA_036927795.1. NCBI lineage: Eukaryota > Viridiplantae > Streptophyta > Magnoliopsida > Asparagales > Iridaceae > Iris > Iris macrosiphon. The sequence continues at coordinate 125,001,386 of JAYESA010000001.1, forward strand.
AGATATTAGTTGATGATAAAAAATATACCTCTTTTCGTACACCATTAGGAGTTTACTGTTATACAGTCATGCCCTTCGGCTTGAAGAATACGGGTGCAATGTATCAACGAGCTATGAGTATAATTTTCTAAAAGCATTTATAAAAAATAGTAGAATGCTACGTGGATGATATTGTTGTCAAGTATCATTTTAAAGATGATCACCTTCAAGATTTGAAGACTTTGTTCGAATTGATGTGCCACCACCAATTGAAGATGAATCCAACTAAATCCTTTCTAGGAGTCTACAGTGGCAAGTTTCTCGAATTTATTATAACTTCCAAAGGTATTCATATTGACCCCGATAAAATTAAAGCTATCCTCAAAATACAGCTTCCACGTAATCTCAAAGAACTTCATGGTCTGCAAGGCCGTTTGGCATACATTAGGAGATCCATCTCTAATCTCTCGGTACGATGCCGACCCTTCACTCAGTTAATGAAGAAAGGCATATCCTTTGTTTGGAATAGAGCATGTCAATAAGCATTCGACGATATCAAATGATATTTAAAAAATCTGCCAGTTCTGGTGTCTCCAATCGTAGAAAAACCCTTTTTATTGTATGTTCGAGCAATGGATCACTCCCTATGAGCTCTTCTTGCACATAAGAGTAACGAAGGCCATGAACAGACGATCTATTATCTTAGTTGCATGATGGTCGACACTGAACATCGATACAATCCGATAAAAAAAGAATGTCTCGTCCTGATGTTTGCTATTTAGAAGACACGACATTACGTGTCAGGTCAAACCATTCATGTGATATCCAGAGTAAATCCTCTCCGGATATTGATGACTAAGCCAAGCACACTCAATTCTCGTTTAGCCACATGGACAATATTGCTATCACCTTATGATATGGTATATGTCCTACAAAAAGCAGTGAAGGGTCAACTGCTAGCTGATTTCCTGGCAGCTCATCATGTACCAGAAACTTCCAAATTGTACGATAATATCGCAGATGAAGTCTTAGAGTCTAATATGGCAATGAGAGATGACACCTGGCAACTATTCTTTGATGTCACATCAAGAATATGACCCAAAGGCAATATAGTAGATAGAGTTGGCATAGTCCTAGTATCTTCTAACAGACTACTCATTCATCGAGCATATTCTCTCAGTGAACCATGTTCCAATAATGTGGCATAATACAATGCTCTACTCATTGGTGTATAATTAGCTAAAAAAATAGACTTAGAATATCTTGAAGCTTACGGAGATTCCAAGCTGATAGTCAATCAGATCAGAGGAGAGTACGAGGTTAGGCATGAAGACCTCACCTCTTATCATCAAGCAGCAATCGGACTTGCTTTTGCTTTTACCAGGTCCTAAATTAAAAGACCGTCTCAGAAGAATAAGTTATTATTGGCCCACTATGGTGGCAGATGCTGTAGATTACGCTCGTAAATGCATGTTATGCCAAATTTATGATAATTTTATCTACCAACCAACATGGTTCTTATACCCTATAGCTACCTTCTGGCCTTTTGAAGCTTGGGGAATATATATTATTGGTCCAACCATCCCATCTTCTTCTAGAGGACATCGGTTTATACTTGCAATAACTGATTACTTCTCCAAATGGGCAAAAGCAGTCCTACTCGTTGAAGTTAAGACGTCCAATGTAATTAACTTCGTCAAACACCATATTATCTATTATTTTGGTATTCTCCGAAGGATAATACATGACAATGGTCGTAATTCGCTAGTCAAGTATTTTATCGATTTTGTGACAAGAATCAATCCAGAATGTAGCATCTACGGCCTACAATCCAGCAGCCAACGGCTTAACGAAAGCCTTTAACATGACCATAATCAAACTCCTTAAAAAGTTTGTCTGATCCAATAAACGCGATTAGAATGAGAAACTCATAGAGTGCTAATGGGCTTATCATACAACAGTTCAAACTCCAACTGGTTGTACACCATTCTCTTTATATGAAGTAGTTCTTTCGCTTAAAATTTAGATACCTTCTCTTAGAATAGCTATTTCTAATGAGCTAATAGTAGAGAATAATGATCGATTATACTTGCAAGAATTAGAAGCATTGGATAAAAATTGCTTGCATGTTCAACAATGTATTGAGCTATACCAAGCACCCATTTCCAGAGCTTTTAATCAAAAAATAAAGGAAATAATATTCCAGGTCGGTGAATTAGTCCTTTCAGTAAGGAGACCTATGATCACAACCCATAAGAGCAAAAAAAAATTCTAAGCTAAATGGGAAGGTCCTTATGTAGTGGATACAGTATTCTCCAATGGAGCCTACAGGCTCGCTAAGCCTAATGAAGATTTGATAATGATGCCTATCAATGGCAAATTTCTTAAGAAGTATTATGTTTAAGCACGGCATATTCCTCTCCATCTCCAACAGATTAAAATAATATGTATAACAAATATATTTTTAATCCCCAGTAACTCGTAGCCTACACTGCCTCTAGAACTATTACCTATATTCATTCTTGAATAAGAAATGGGTAATGGGTCCTCAAAGTTCCCCGGTGGCATAATACCCAGATCCAACGGAACACTCTCGTTAAGATCATCTAAACGATTCTCTCCAAAAAAAAATACATTCTTAAAGCCAGTTGTTTTAAGGATATCCTATTCCTGATCCCAAGTTGGGTTGAAAATAATCTCACATGTTTATTCACCAGACAATAAGTATAATGTGATTCATGTCCATATTATCTCTGAATCATATTTTATTTATTATCCCCTAAAGAGAAGACAGTAGTTCACCCTTGAACTACTCTTTCTTCTCTTCCCCAGTAGAGTAAACTAGTAAGCTATCACGTCCATATCACCTATGATAGTATTGTATCATATAAAATTTGTCATTTGTACTCAGCATAAGTATGTCTTGAGTAATAAATCTACCAAATTATCCCACAGAGTTATTCTGTCATGTCCATAATACCTCTTAGCAGATATATTTGGTGAGATCCTATTTGAAAACATATTACTTCTATATTACCTCTGATCTCGTTTTCACTCTAAGCTTATCTAATATTAGATACGCAATAAATAAATGGGTCTACAACAAACAATTGTTCTTTAAAAAAACTAATTCATTTTTATTGAAAAACTTACAAGAAAAAGCATAAGATAGGTTTCACTCAGGTAGAGTAGAAAGATCAAGGAGGAACTATGTCAGTTAAACTAGTTGCTGGTCTTTATTCAATGTCGCTCTCCTACGTGCTTCAAGCATTCTAGAGTCATTTGTAGCAAAATGAGCCATATAAGCATATAACTCTATCATCTTGTTTCGAGTATGGTCAAGCTCACTTTTGTTATGCTCAAGATCCAAAAGCTATTCTTTTGCTAAGTCACAACGTACCAGCTCTTCCCGACGTCGGTCCACAGTCACATTCAACTCCTCTCTCACTTGCTTAAGCTAGTCTTCGAGTTTTGGATATGAGTTTTGAGCTGTATTGCCCTGTCATTATGTTCATCATGGACAAAATGATGAACATACAAAGAAGAAGTTACTTCTTTCATAGAAGCATTTATTCAGATAGACTTCTTAGCAAGGATCTTCATATTCTACTGGAAAGGGGTCTGACGCTCCATGAACTTAGCAGAAATTAACTCATATTCAGTCTGAATTAGAGCTGAGATGTCCTTACTATTAAGCTGCAGATATTCATTAATAGGATGCTCAAGTCCTATCAAGATTTGCTCAAGAGAAGCAGCCCTATCTTCATCCTTAAAATTTTTGATGAGTTAAATCATAGGCAAGCTAGCATCTTTCGCATCCTTAAAGGATAAACCTTTCTAAAGCACCATATTTATCTACTCCTTCATTGTTGTATAGAAATAAGATGTATAAGCTTCTACTAAAGCATTAAAATGAGTGTTTGAACTTGGAGTCACGACAATTTTAGCTAATCCTCAACCATGATGTATGAAGACATTTGTCGCAACAGTTGTAGCCTCGACACAGCCTCGACACTAGAGACAAAAGAGGAAGAACCCACTGCTCGTTCTCTCGGGCTAATAGTAGAAGCTATTTCAGCAGCACTGGTCATTTCTACCACAAGAGCAGTTGAAGCTACTCGTGGTATTGATACGATATCCATAGCCGAAACCGTGATATCAGTAACATAAGTTGTTTCAACCTGTGAAACAACCATCTCTTCGGCCCTCTTCGGAGCAAATCCTACCATAATTTTGTCACCTAAAAAGAAAAACGAACAAACAATATGATCAATAAACAATATATTGTAATTGAGATATATGTATGTCTACCTAAGGAAAGAAGTAACACCTTGTGTCACGATCTGTACCCAGTATAGGGGCATGAGTACGTGGGTAGGTCCAGCCTACGCCGCAACATCGGCGGTAAAACGTTGTCTAGGTCAACAATACTATCTAAACATCTCACATAATATATAATGGTACATGTCAATAATATCTCAACTCCAATTGGAGGACAATATAATGGTTTAATTATAATCGAAACTATCACAATATAAAACTAAAGGAAGATAAATGCATGATATATAATAGAAGAAAAAAGTCACAAAAGTCATAATACAATACATCCAAGATTAATAGTCTAGCTACAACACAAGTCTCAAATAATATATACATGCTAATGTCTAAAACTGAAATATATACAAAATGCTAATGGAAATCTAAGTCGTCTCAGTAAATGGCACTAATCCTCAGTCGACTCGCCATCTTGTGGCCCGTAAAAGGTGGGACATATCTCCTCTAACCACTCATCTGAAAAATATATCAAGTCAGGATTGAAGCGAATTACAACCCAATAGCAATTCTAATTAGTTGATAATGACTATAAACAGAAAAAAGAGAATGTAATACAAGACAAGAAATAATGTAACAATATCATACTATGGTGGAGAAGAGACAAATAGACTAGAGCAATATGGTATAAACTGATCACGATAAAATAGAATAAAGATAATGAAATAGGATATGGTGAAGAAATTGTATGTACTCTAAGTGTTTGAAATACTAGTTAGATATATGATCGGCTTGGGTTGAACATTGTCTACTTAAACGTTGGATAAACATTGTCTAACTTAAACATTAAACATTGGACATTGAACATTGTCTAGACTTGATCACATATCTAGCTAATACTTCTTCTTTTTTTCCAACTAGTATAATGGATCCAACGATGACACGTTACGATGCAATATACTCAATTAAAATTGTCTAATATTAAATATTTTCTAAGCATGCGAGAACACGAGAAACAATAAAATAATAAATAATATCTCATGACTAAAGATCCATGTGTATACTAATCCATGTACCAATGTGTCAGGAGTCAAGTAATACACTTCTAAATACTTGCATTATAATAATTATCAAATAATAGAAAGTATCAGAGAATATACTCGCCTGTGTTCTAGAGCAATGAATGTCAAACAGTGTCCGTCTCGGTGTCTCAGAGACCTAAATATGAAATTCTATGTCATTTGGTGGATTGAAATAATAAACAAACTTAATGAGTTAAAATATGGTTTTCTAGGTCAAAACTAGGTCATACTAGTCAAACTGGGCCAATCCCTTAATTTTAGGTTCATACTAGTTAACATCTAAGGTGTAATAGTTAATACTAGTAAATACTAGCCGTATTAACTAACACTAGCTAATACTCTATGGTATATATCATATACAATATACTATAGGCTCTATATAATTGATAACTTATAGTATCTAACATATAACCCATTGTCTACTAGTAATACCTTGCTACCAAGGAGTTACTATCACCAAGTATCACTCTACCCTTCACTACCCTCTCAACACTACACACTCAGATCGCTACATGGTATCAGGGTACCACAACCATATCTAATACCCAAGTATCTTATACACTTGACCTAGATATCTAGACACTGCCCTCCAATCTAACTATCTAAGAATAATTTCCTAAATACCATGATACTATACTCATAGCAATACACTAACCCACATACACCTTATCTCAATTCCTTCATCTCATATTGGTACTCGATGCACTAAAATTCTCACCCATAGATATCCAACACCACCTACACTTGATAAATGGATTTCTGATACCCAGGTAGACATACCCCAGATCACACACCACCCCTTAGCTCCAATCTAAATCTACTGCAGTTGTTGCTCTTCTTGAAATACCCATCATATTGGTTCACACCCAATCCATCCTTGTATAACACTCAAAGACACTAAATTAATCACTTACCCCTCACAAACACTTTAAATCATGGACACTTGTACATGTGCAAGGCTGTGCACACTGGCCTATCCACTCAACTCAAACCTGGCTCTGATAATCCTTCAGTTACACCAATATAACCACACCTTATGCTGTCTATTCTGTAGGTCAACTGCAACAATACTAGGTCCTTCTCCTTCTTTACTGAACACTGCTATCTCTTCCCCCTTCATCAACATCAGACCTGGGAATAACTCTTTCCTCCTTACTACCCTACACACACATAAACCAACACCAAAAGTATTCATGTACACTAATACACTCGAGCATCTCCAAATCTGTTGATCCCTAGCTACTGAGTTCCCCTCTTCTTCACTTCTCATACAACACACTGAACTGAGCCCTCTCTATACTCAAACACCTGAGCACCTGGTATTCCTAGTGCACAGACAGGAATCCCCCATACAAGCATTGCTACTACCCAATTCTCATATTTCAGGAAGTACCCACTCAACTCCCTAAGTCAATGTACACCACACAGATGTACAACTCATGAAAACACTTCCCTCATAATAATGACTGCTCCCAAGCTCATTGGTCAAACTTGCTCCCCTTTGTTCTTGCTAGATGTTGCTTATGCAGTTCAAATTTGCTCTTCATACACACTCACTGATACACTTGGTATCATACCCCTCATACTTAACTTTCCCACATGTAGCACATCTCAACATGGACACAGACCTGGAAATAATCCCCACTGCAGCAGACAGTGCTCACTATACCCTCTGCTAACCCCACCAGACTTGGAGATGATTTCCCCAATACCTCATCTTACTGAATCCTTCATGTGCATCTGTCAGAGCACTAACTTCTCGGTTGCTTGCATTCCTCAATTGGCAAGGCTGCTGCCACATGTGGACTGTCAACACCTTACTGTGAGCAAGATGCACAATATTCTCCCTCACAACCAAACCTGGGAATAAAAGGATATCCTCATTCTAGATACTTCCTCACCACAATGTGCATACATTGAAACACACTAACACACCATGACAATCCAGTCACTTCAAATACACTACAGGCATCAAAACACTGAGATGTATATACTAAACACACACCAATAATTCAACAAACACCTATAGGAAACCCATGATACACATATATATCACATGGATACCCATGATACCAATACCCATACTCCATTCTAAGAGCACTCACACACTTGGATAGGTACACCTTCACAAGACACCAACAACTACTACAATACCCCCCACCCACATATCTAATCCTATATATAAATATATATATAAATATATATATATATATATATATATATATATATATATATATATATATATATACTCTAAATGGAAAGGAAACTCAACAAACACTTATAGTGCACCAATGAGATACTTCATGATACACTCAAGATACTCTATGATACACACTCCAATTGGGTACCAAACACCAAATTCTCCACTAATACCAATAATACCTATCAATTACATAGATACATAACTAATGTAACTAATTATAAAGGAATTTAGGGTAAAAATCACTAGCATGCACAAAACCCCCCAAATAGGCCCCATATCATAACGTATCGCACCGTATCATGATACACCATACTCGTATCCGATTATGAAAATGTATCTAGAATCACACAACCAATATAAGTCTAATTAGATCTACTAAACTTAATGACAAATACTTGGTGCTTCAATCTCGAATTTCCCTTAAATTGGCCACGAAAGTCAATGTAACTTCCACCATAGACCTTATATGAATCTAATTCTTCTTCCTATGGGTAGCCCTTAGCCATGGGTAGGTTCCTAATGATTAAATGCAATAATTAGAATATAAATAGAAATGGAAAGTTAGAATTTACTTATTGGGAGATAGATTTCTAATACAAACCAAAATTGACACAATAGGACACAAGTTTCTAGCCTCAAAGCTCCTTCTCCAAATGCTCTGGCCAATTTCAAGCTTCTAGTCTTGTTAGATGGTGAGCATGAGTGAATTTGAGAGGGATTTGTGAACAATTTGGTGGAGGAATGAACTATTTAGGGAAAAACACTAATTAGGAATTAAAAATGAGATGAATGAATGGAGAAGAGAGGGTCTCCACCCAATATTAGGGCCGGCCACCATAAGTTTCCCCTCCAAGCAATGTGATATGACTAGAATACCCCTAGTGGGTTATCATAAAGAAAATATTAGTTAGAAAGCTTCTCTTCCTAATGAAGGATAAGTCTAAACACTAATCTAATAAGATGGTTAACTAGTTGGGTCTAAATAAACAAGTCTAACTAATTGGTTAAGTTGTCATGTCAAGTTGGTTAGGTCCACTAGGGTCATATCTAAACAAATAGTCCAATCTACCAACCAATAATAATATTAGTCACCAATATATATAACATCAACTATATTAAATAAATTATAATCATAAAATTTAGAATAATACAAAATGACAAAATTATCCCTATTCTAGAAATGTGGTAGTTATACCTTGGTCTGTGCTAGCCGGAGCTATCACTGTATGAATTCGTGACAATGAAGTATGCAACGCAAAAACTTCTGGTATAGAAAGAATAAAGAGACACGTACGAGTACCAGGTGGAACATATTCATCTTCATGAGTCTGCCCCATCAAAGAATTTCTCAGGCCTGTCAACGAAGCCTCCACCTCAGACGAATCGACAATAAGAAGCAAATTATTATAATCACTCATAGTCATGCTCACTTTTGAAACAACAATTTCAGTATCAATCTACTCCGTAGAATCTTCAAGCCCAGCTGTAACTATAACAGATTGAGGCTGATCCTGAATATCCTATCCAGGCATATCTTTGGAGGCTGTAGCAGCAATGTCAGTTTGTGACTCAATCTGCTCACCAACTTCAACCCGATAAGGTAAAATTATTTCTAAACCAACATCTTCTCCGTTTTGGCTGACCCTAGAATCAGAACTTCCTAAAGCAGATTGATCATTTTGATCTACTGACGGAGCAACCTGAATCTTTGGATCCATCAGGGGAGGAGGTATGAATACAATCGATAGAATAAATTGAGCCATAGCATCAAGGATAGGATCTGCAAAATCAACTGTTACATCAACATAGGTGACATTTATTCCTGTAGTAATAACAGAGGGAGGGATAGAAGTGCTAATCCTCTGCACCACTGGAGAAGAGACAGACGGTCCAGGCCACTCCGATGAACTAATCAGTTCGTCAATCAAATTCCTTCTTGAAGGAGCAAAAATCTTTGATTTTGGCTTCCTAGGCTTCGCGACAACAGCCCTCTTCTTGGTGGACCGGCCCTCAATAGGGGACGTAATCTTATGCTTCCGAGATTTTTGAACCACTAAGGCAAGGGCGGGTGCATTTGGTTGTACATGTGGAAGAGCTTCCAATACCTCATCCAGTGGCACATCATCCTTTTCTTCGATTAAAGAAGGTTTTATTGGTTTTGGAGTGACTCCTTCTATCGGAGTTCAGAAACTAACCCGCATATCAAAATTTCTGTGAAATTAGTTGATAGAACAATAAAACTACAATAAATGTAAAGGAGGTTTGGATACAAACAGAGTAAAAGTAGCTCATGTACAACCCATGATAAAATATCTCCATCCTCGGGCACCATCGATTAAACCTCCAGAGTTTGTAAGACATGGAGTAGCATTTTCAACATGCAATTGATCATAGCCAAATTGTCTTGCAAAGCGGCTAGGTAAATATGGTTCAAAAGTGGAACCATTGGAATTTTTATATACCAAGTGAGATGGCCGGATAAACATCAGCCACAAAAAGACCCCTGATGGCAACCTCGATATGGTGGTTCCCTCGTCAATAAAACTTGAACCTTAGTGCTCAGTTGCTACATCGGGAATAGCACAGTAAAAGCTCCAACTGTTCTCCATGTTTAAAACTCGCCTGGTCTGAAAAGGTGTGGTATAGGTCCATTTAGAAAATCTATATCTACAAAGGAAAGGTGTTGTCCCGTCAGCCTTAGTCAAGCTGGGAGACGTCAAACTCTGGTTGTGTAAAATTAACCAACCTATCAGATATTGAAATGGAAGCTCTGTTCGAGAAAATCTCTCTCGTTGAGGATCTACTGCCAAATTATGAGCAAGTTTCCATAAACCAGCGTTCAAACGGCACACCATAGCTGGTAGCAATGCATGTCGATGCTTGAAAACTAGACGGACTATAGGAATAAAATATTCCTGGGGAGACGATCCACTGAGCCTGGACCTCCAAGGACTACCCATCTTTGGAGCCAAAAAGTGAAATATCCGGCCAACAAAGCTTCGAGATCTCTGTATGAGTATGTCTGAGATAGCTAATAGCCGATGTGCCTACTGCAAAACTTCCTACATTATCCTCGAATGACTTATCTTCAGCATTATGACTTGCCATGAGTTCTTTAACTCTAGTAGAATTCAAATGTCGAAGCAGTTGAATCTCTGTACATTCCTTTTCGCTTCTATTGTTGAAGAGGTATGAAACCACTTCTTGATAAAAATAGTGCCATAATCAGTGTTGTAGTAATGGTTGCAATCCAGGTAGTGACACATCATTTTTTGATACACTTCAACTAGATGCTACTCAGTCTTTGCTAAATCTGCCAGTTTCGCGTTGACAGGCACGTACTTCTCATAAAGAATCTTTCCTGTTGGTAGTGCAAATATGTATTTTATTTCGTGTAAGGCGAACCTCAACTCGCCATGTGGAGTGAAAACAGTTCCGGTACTAGAGTTATATCGCTCTAACAAAGCCAAGAACATATTAGCGTTAGGCACAATGTCGTAGCAAGTCGCTAACAAGGCATTATATAAACTCGAAGATACGAGATTCTCGGTATATTGATCCAATATCCATGTCGTTGCTTGATGCCAATAGATATTTTTATTGGTCAACCATCCTAGCAGTCAAATTTTATTTGGAGGATAAAAGCCTTCTACATCAGTATAAGTATTGTCAAACAAAGAAGACTGAATAGGTTGAATCAACGAAGAATCTTCGCTTTGTACGTTCCCGGGATGAAGTTCTCATATTTGAACTAAATATCTATCGCCAGAACCGAAGAAATGACCCTGTTTGTTGCTATTTTTTTCCCGGTGTAGCTCCATTAGTAGGGGGAGTCAAATCCTACTCCATCTTCCGTGGATAAGTAGCAAAGGAGAAGGCATATAGCAAAAAATTTCTTGATATCTCTGGGAGATACATGACCCTACCATGAACATTGAATAACCACTTCTCCTTCTTTTTCTTAGGCTAAGATGATTGATGAATGGCGTCACCAAAAAAGAAATCTGGCTTAGAATATGACTCATTCGCAAAGGAAGTGAGAGGTTCGCCGCTTATCAAAGACGTCAACATTCGTTCCCCTTGCCCGGCTGTCATTAATTGGCGTGTGTTGGATATCTTCTTATCAGATTAAGGAAACACAGTGTGCGATAAGTCTTCTAGATAATTGGTATAGAAAAGTCTAATAGTGGATCCCATCAGTTCAGCCAAAAGATCCATACCCAAGTCAACTGCAAAAGCCATAAACGAGGAGTCAACAAATCTCATGAAGAGGAGTACGTAAAAATAACCCTATTATGAGTCTTTTAAGATTCTAAAAGAGGCGCATTTTCCCTAAATTTTTAGGAACTATGCGTATTTACGAATACTTCAGGGGATAAGCACATTTTATGCGCCAATCTGCTCAAACAGAAGATGAATGCGCCAATCTGTCAAAATAGACGAAAAGTGCGCTGATTCGCCAATAAATTGGAAAAGTGCGTTGACTTGCTAATAATTGGGAAAGTGCGCCAAAATGGATTTTTCACTCTGAATGAGGGAAAGTGCGCCAAGATAACTATTTTTGCTCTGAACGAGGGAAAATGCGTCAAAGTGGCTATTTCTTCTCGGAACGAGAGAAAAGTGCGCGTGTATACGTGTCTCTGTATTCTATGTCTTTGTTCTTCTTCTTTCTTTCATATTTCTGCCATTGTTAAAATCTTATATTGTACATGTAAAAAAAGAAAGAAAATAGGATAGAAGAAGACAGTCGCTATGCCTATCAGAGAAGGATGTGCTATATCTCTTGATGTGACTCTCGACGGCGGGATATTGAGCCATTCTCTAGTGGGCTGAGTCACTGTCGGCCTCACCGACGACCTCACCGTCATTGGCCAAGAAGAAGAAGTCGCTCCTTTACCCTTGTTGTCCTTGGTGCTCATTTGAGATTTTCTTGGGGGCATTGCTAAAAGCTTCGAAGGAAGAAGAAAGCTAGGGTGTTCTTGAGGAAGAAGGAAACGAAAAGATTTAAGAGTAGTGGAAAAGTTCTCTCTCTTATCAACCCGCCTATTTATAGATTGGGGGGGACTCTTTGGCTGCTAAGACTCTTCAGGATTAGCATAAAAAATTATGTCACACAAACAGCCACGTCAGCAATTCGTTAGGATTCTGCCCAAAATACGCGCACAAAATTTTAACAACTTTTTATGCTTCTAATTCAATGTATTTGGAATTCATTTGAACAAATTCAAAAAAATTGAAGGGGGGTCTTGTAGAAGCATAGAAATGCACCTCTTGAAGATGGTGCAGTTTTCTATAAATAAACTTAACAGAGGAAGAATGGCGCACTTTTTCTCTATTTAGAGGATGTCACACTTTCTACTTATTTCAAAGGAGGGCGAACTATTCAGAGAATAGAAAAGTGGTGCACTTTCAAGTTGCTTTCATCAGTGCAGACATCGTACAATTTGTATGTCTGCTTTTTTTTCTTGGAGCATTAAATGCGATGAATCTGACAGGCTGGAATAGAAACCGAAGAGTCAGAAGCCATCATTACAGCTAGACTACGGCATGCAGACCCAGGTTGTCATTTAGCGACCCAGCTAACTTCTTCAAAAGTGTATCGTTGAACCAATTTCTTCAAAAGTTCGTCGCTGTGCCAATTTCTTCAAAAGTGAGCCGTTGAGCCAATTTCTTCAAAAGTGCACCGTTGAGCCAACTTCTTCAAAAGTATTTTATTGTGCCAATTTCTTCAAAAGTGTGCCATCACAGCTAATTTTATCAAAAGTGCGTCCTCACAACTACTTCTTCAAAAGAGCACTTGTATAGCCAATCTTTCCAAAAGTGCAGCAGTCTCCAGACCATTTTTTAAGTGCGCATACTATTCTAACTGACAATGAGCAATTATGAGTGCGTGTCTTGCATGTCATGCTTCTCATAAAAAGTGTACAAATAACTATGCACTATGACCTATGCTTTCCTTATATAGGAAGCTACGTGTTAAACATACATCAAGTTGTGCACCCACTCATTCATAACATTGGGTATTAGTCCACCAAAAGTGCGCACACAATGGTAAAATAGTGCAGACTGTCCAAAGTGTGCGCACACTCTCATAATCGCTCCTAAACTCTATAAATACATGATCGGTAAATCCATTAAAAAATATACAGAGTGATATAAAGAAGGGGGCTGGAATTTTTAAGTCTTTGAAATTCAAGAACAGAAGGAGAGAAATAGAGGCTTCTCATGCCGTTGTTGCCAAAGCTTTGTTATTGTTCAACTCTCCAAGTTTTTTAAAGCATTCCCTGCATTTCTTCATCGTCGTATGGTCCAAGGAGTAAAGTGATCGTCCGTAGATCATATCTCTACAACTATACTTTTCCATAATCAACTGTACTTAGATTCCTGTTTAGGATCTTTTGTGATTTTCTTTCTTTTCAATAGTTTGTAATACAAAAGTTTTGTTTAAACCTTTCTTCGTAAACAGGGGCACATGGGTGTTATGTGGGAGTGTTTTCATAGGAAGAAAAATGATTAACTCCTCAAAGAAAGCATTTATACTTTTTGTCACTCTCTTGGGAAAACTTTCTTAGGAGCTAAGTCCCAAAGGGGCTTAGCGACTCGGACTCGGGCTCAAGGGCACAAAGTGGTGCTTTGTTGGTGTAATTTGTACTTAGCACGTCAGTGTCGATGCTTATGTGCATTTAATGCGCTCATTTTATGCGCGGGTGCATGCATGAGTGCATGCATGGGCGCATGAGTGGGTGTTGAGCGGGTGCTGAGCGGGCACTGCGCTGGCGTATACGCATGTGTTGTGCGGCTTTGCGTTGCTGCACGCATGGATACGTGGGCGCATGGGCTACTGCGCTGCTGGCTTATACGCGCAGGAGTAGTTCGGTTGAGTTGCTGCACACATATGCACAGATAGTGCGGTTGACGTATGATCCTACTGTTTGACGGTTATGAAAAGATATGATCAGTTATTCAGATCCAATTTTTATGGAATTTGAATTTAAATCGTTCCTACCTTTTTGTACCTGCTTGGCGGCTATGGTTTCCACCCTCTCACTATAAATACTCTCTTTTTAGCCTTTTTGAGAACTTACTTCAAAAATAGAGAGACGAAGAGAGATTTTGTTGCTGCCGCCATTGAAGTCCAAAGTGTTCGTACGAGTCCAGTAAAGAGGTGACAGCGAGCATTTCAGAAGTTCTGCATGAACTTGCTGGCTTTGGGGAGCAGATCGTGTGGGACAAATTATGTTTTGAGCAACGGTGATCTTTATTACCCTAGCAAGCAGAGATCATTCTTCTCCTCCCTCTTCTCTTCTTGTAATTTATTTTGTCCGTCTGCAACTGCGATTGCAAGAAAGAACATAGATAGTTTTTTTATTATTATCTTTGTAGCAGAAAGTTGTAATCATAATTATTATATGTTTGATTAATTCAGGGGCAGTGCTGGACTCGAAAATGATCTTTCTGATTCTTGAAGAATAAGGGGTAATCGGCTGTATGGCATATATCTGTGCGTCAAGTGCTTGATTTTCTTTTTTACTTTTTCATTTTCTAAATGACTTTTTTACTTACGATGGTTTATCTGTGAGTCGCGTCGGGCCTGCCGCTCAGTTGAGAGCTATAAAACAAGTCTAGTTGTTCGTTGGATCGAGGAATATCAGTGAGAAAACTTTTGTATAAACTCTTGATCTCAACTTTAACTTTTGGTTCTTCCATCTTTGATTAAGCCTCGGTACTAACAAAAAATAGAATATAAAATTATATGTTTGATCTCTTACATAAGATATCTTCGGAAGTCCATCTCTTACGTAGGATACACTCAGAAGTAAATGGCATCAAAATAAAACTGAATGAAAAACCATAACCAAATGGTTTTAATTCATGATTCAATGGTATTAATCCAAAAATTCATTGAATAAACAGTATAAACATAGTAAAATATTCATCAAATGAGTTTAATAAAATTAATCTAGAAGATATTGATGAAAACCATTACAAGACCTTCACTGAAGTACAAGAAAAATAACTTCGAGGAGAAGTCAAAAGTATGGATGTCTATTCCTATTATGATAAATACTCAGCTGCAATTGATTTCTTCAAATGAAAATATTCAAAATATTCTGATAAATCAGATATATTAGAAGAAGAACCTGATATATAATATACAAACAAATGGAAAAGCAAGTAGCAGTACTATGCTTTTACCAGGATAGCCTCTGGTCAAGTACCCATGACTATGTGACTAGAGTTAGCTATGAATGATGAAGCTATTGCCTCTTCTGGGGTAAGAAAAAAATTATCCAATTATATTTTGTCTTGAAATAAAAACTGGCTGGGTAAATTATCGCTCATCAAGAAAACAAAATCTTTATAAACAGAACCATATATCTGACAGTTTAACATCTAATATTGATAATATTCCATATAGAAAAATAAAGAAGTATATTACCAACTAGAATCAACATATGGGTGATATGTATTCCAAAAGAAATGAATGTAGCATAATTCATTCATTTTGCTACAAGTTACTGGAAAGAAGATGCCCTTGCCATGTTACTTAACCTAGAAATGCAAATCCTACTTTAATTTGAGATATTAAAGCTAAAGCAACTAAACATGAATCTTTAGGAGAATTAATACAAATCCTCTTAGCTGACTTCACATGTGAAGATCTATCGGAAGATACAAATCATAAAAAGTTACCACACAAAATAATGCATGAAGAATTTGTTTCCAAATACAATGGACTAATATTCCATCTAAATTCCACAGACCTAAAGGAATTTTGGATACATTATTTCTTTACCAAAATTCTATGTCAATGGAATAATATTATCCAAGAAAGATATGATAATATTAGAAATAATATTCATGTTACAGGAATACTTAAAAATGCATGTATGGAAACCATAAAAAAAAACTTTTAGCAAGCAAAAGCTCAAAAAAAATTAACAAGATAATAAAGAATTCCAAATTAAGATATTTTTGTTGCTCTAAATATAGTAAAGATATAAATAAAAATTTTGGTTGTCCACCAGAATTTGGAAAATGGACTAAGAAATTATTTTAAAAGAAAAAAAAACCAAAATTTAATGGATACAGGTGGGGGCTCCATGGGGGTACTTGGGACCTGGGCTCCTTGGAGGGAAGAGGTCGCAAGGGTCGTATGGAGTAGGGAGAAGCAGCTTGGTAGAAGAAGGTGGCGGTTGGAATAAAATGGAGAGGAGGAGAAGGATGGGGAAGGCCAAAGTCTTGAACAGATTGGAGAGAGGGGCTCCAGGGACAGAAAGATTTGCCTCCTTCAGGGAGGACCGAGCACCTGGGGTGAAGATGGGGCCAGGAGGTCAGGATAGAGGCATGGTGGGTAAGCAGGGGCCGACTTGCTCAGTATCTGTGATTGGGAGATGGACGATAGCTTTTAGAGGAAAGGAGGCTAATGCTCTAGCCATGAGCAAGGAGTCTGGCCCAGGAAGTAGTCAGAGGAGGAGTAAATCCTGGGCAGAGATCTATCGACTAGGGATGACCAAGCCAAATGTAAGAAGACATGAAAGAAACTATGAAGTATTAGAGGAAAAAGATTATCTTGTATGTTCTGGGGGAATGACTGTTTTATGGATAGATTTGATCATATGCAAATCAAGTATGGAGGCCCAGAGGTAGTATGGAGTTTTTTGCACGAGAAAATGGTTTTTACTTTGTTCAATTTGGGCTGGAGCAAGATGCAGAGAGAATTCTGCACAGGGGCCGTGGACCTTTGATGTATAACTTATTATTCTAAAGAATGGCACCCGAAGGCGCAGTATGAGAAAGAGATCCTTCATACAGTTCCTGCCTGGATTAGGTTGCCCGGCCTACTAATTCAATATTGGAGCATATCAATGATGATAAAGCTTGCTAGTTTGATAGGAAATCCTATCAAGGCAGATGATATCACTGCTTAGAGGGATAGATTGATCTATTCTAGGATATTTATGGAGATAAATGCAAATAAGAATCTGCCTCGTTTGTTGGAGTATGAGACTACCTCGGGCAGCGTCTACACGCAAGTGGTAGAATATGAATGGGTCCCTTTGGTGTGTACTCATTGCAAATGCTTTGGACACTCGACCAAGAAATGCTAGATTAGAATGTCTACCAATAATGGGGTAGGTATTCCAAATACCCAAACACAAGATGAGGTGGGAGAGAGTAATATGGACATTGTCAAAAATATGGTACCGGTGTCAGCTATGCAGACTCAAACAAAGGGGGGAGAATGGAATGGGGAAGACGACTTGAACATGGAGGGCGTCATGCCCCAATTCCGTAGAATCGATAGTCGTCCCCCGGGAGTGATGTCGTGCAAACCTAAGTTGCGATCGCACAGGACATAGGCGTTGTCCTAGGTATCATAAGTACATAGAACACAACACAGGGTGACACAAAGTAAATTTGATCACACATTTACACAGAAGAAAATATTCTTTTATTAATATTGAACATTGATTACATGAGTCCTGGGTACAAATAAAGGGTTGCCGCGCGGGCTTATAATATAAACACAAAATAAGACAGTCATTTAATACATTACATCCTTTTACTAGATATAAAATATAAATATACCTTCTGGCGAGAGTCTTTAGCTACAACAAAAGCTTCAAAAGTTATGCATAAGCTTGCGTCAACAGGCGAGGCTAGCCTTCAGCTTGCTGGCATACCTCCTTGATTTGTCGAACCTGTGAACACGTGGGTCAATACATCAAAATGCACTGGTGAGGGCGAGTTAACCTAATCCAATAAATCAACACAGTATTCATATGAAGCAAGAAATATTATTAGTATGTGGTCTTTCTATCTTGTCTTAGTCCAAGTTACAAGCATACGATAAAAATGAAACAACATAATAAAGTGTGTCACTGAATAGTGCCTTTTATACACGGTCGGGTTATCTGACCTGCACGAGACTTACCATGTTCTTCCTTGTTAAGAAGACATTGTTACCTTGAACACTTTAAGCGAATGTAGAGGGTCACTGGCACCACAAGCCATTTTGGAATTCGGATGAGACGAATATTTTTCCAATCGGATAGCTAGCCCTACTGGACGTCCCGACTCATCATATGCTAGGACTTTAGCTAGCGTCGTTCCACCTAGGTCGAAGCAGTCCTAGTGCCTCGACAACAATTCTAGAACCGTAACCTTGTGCACAAGTTATCCATGACCACATAAAGTCTAAAATCTATGTTAATAAACTAGCATGCAAGACAACATTATCCGAGCATCGATGGCAAGAAATTTCTGATAGCATAGTCTACATGTCACAAGTTATCGCATTGTAAAAATCTATACTACTTGTTGCAAAAATAAAAATAAATAGTTCTATATAAGCAGTAAAAGAAATACATGTACGATATGCAAGCAAGCAACAGTTGGATCATTTTCCATTTCTAAGTAACAAGTAATGTTATTCATGACCACTTTTCTTTTTTATCTGTGTTCACTTTTATTATGGTAACTTTGATTGAGCACGCGACAAAAGAGTCATTTTGTTAAGTGTAAAGACATGGAGAGAAGGGCTAAAGCCACTAACGAGTTGGTGAATTACAGAGAGAAATGAGTTCTTTAGTATCCCGCTCGTGCGTCATCTACGCGATCACCTGCATTGCACCAACAGATGATTAATATCTTCTTTTCTCTTTATCCCAGAATTTGATATGAAAAGTTTGCAGAACGCAAGAAATGAAATCTATCAAAAATATTCACAAAAATGCATTCATAAAACCAACGTGAAAGCAACAAAGGGGCATCAAAAATGACCACGAAAACCAAGCAGTGGAAATGTCCCTCGCGAATCTGCCGCTGAGTCCTTCCTTGAGACACAATCCACTGATTATGAGACTTGATTTCGAAGAAAATAATCCATAACGAGGAAATAATCTTGATTCAATCTATCCCGATCAACCGATACCGATAACATTTTTTAGCCATGCTTCTCCTGCGAGAAGCGGGGCACTACATGGGGGTACTAGGAGGAAAATGATGCTGATAATGGAACATAGATATGGAGGACGATAGTGAGTTAGGAAATAGACAAATTATAGGAAAGAATGAAAAACATGGGGCTCATGGGGTGGACATATGGTGGAATTTTTTTCTTCGGAGAGGAATGGTGAATATAGAGGAAAGGTTACTGTAAGTAGTCGAGGGTTTAAGGGGGTTGTCACTAATTACGGAGATGGATATAACATAATCAGGAAGAGGCATGCAGGTTCCTTACTGGAAGGAGCTAACAAAAGCAATCTTGTGAACACTGGGCTGGTTGAGGAGGAAGTTTGCATGGATAATCCTAAATAGGTTACGATAATACAAATGAGGCCAATACTAATAATGATAGCAGAGACAAAATGGATAGAAGGCAGGAAGAGCTAGTAACTCGATTAATTGTATTCTAGGTCAGAGCAATGAAGCTCTTAGAAGTGGCCCATTTCATACCAGAGAAACCTATGTATGAACAAGGATTGATTTTACTTCCGCACCTAGCTACTCTAGGTTGGGGGAGGGGGTTCCGTGTGAGACTTGTCTTACTATTTTAGTGTTATTGTATTTTATCTGGTATATGTGTGATATAGTTGTATATTGCTTCATGTGTAATTTATGAATTTTCTAGTTGCTTTTATATAATTTCTAGAATTATGAATAATGCTCGTCACCCTTTGATATATATAGCCTTCCCTTTCTCTCTCCTCCTTATTCTTATTCATTTCCTTCTCTTTCTTCATTTTTCTTCTCCCTCTTATATCCTTGGCCGAACCCTAGCTCCAGCCGTGAGCTTGCCATGGGTAGTAGTGGTGGTAGTTTAGTAGTGAATTTAGGCAAGTACATCATACCAATGAGGAAAAACTTGCTAAATTGCACTTATTTAACTTTCTTGTATTTTATTTGCTCTATATTGTTCTCTATGAGTTTCTCTACATGTTTAATTCTTGGTATTTTTAGTTTTGATGTCTTGGTTGGAGTAGATCTAAGTTCCCAGTTTGTAGCTTCCATGAGTTTATTTGTTTTTGATCTCTTAAAACTTGATATTTTCCAAAACTAGTGGTCCTATATTGATGAGCACTTGATTTCATACAATTTTGAACTTTACTTTGCTATATTTGGACTTGTAATAAGGATTTCTTGGAGAATACAAGTTTTCAGACTTGAAGCTTTTTTATATAATTTTTTGGAGAATACATGTGGCTGTATGGAATCTCAAACTGCATGTGTTAGTAACTAGGACTGTGATAACCCTAGTTAGCTAATATTAGCAAGCTGTAGGGCATGATTTGTCGTGATTGCTTGATTTTCAGTCTAGTCTAGTCCTGTCCTTATTTGTTTAACAACTGATCCTGAGATTGTAACCTAAGTACTGATTCCAGATATCCTTATTTAAATGCTCCAGAACTGTTTAACTAATTTCACCTGCTGCACTTATTTAACTGTTTCTTGTGCTATTTCTTACTGATTTGTCTAAATGCTGGTTTTAGTTCCTAAGTTGGTCCCTTGTGGTACTTGCTGTTTTGGGGGTCTGACCCCACTGGTTTTATATGGCCAGATTTTGGAGCAGGACAAAAGGATATATCGTATTTTTCGTCTCAAAATGGTGAACACTCGGAGTAGTTGAGGACATGAGTGGATTTCTTCTTTATTATCCACTTGATCTTGTACTTATACTTTTGAGGTATTTAGCCAACGAGTACGTGTTTAGCTCGTATTTTGGTACTTGAAATTCTAGCCTGCGGGCCTACATGTAAAGCATATTCTAGACTATAGCTAGAGCTGATCATGTAATATTGTACTCTTGCTAGTTCTTTATTTTGTAACTAGCTTCGTGATCATCTATGTATGTATAGTTTGGGATGCCTTACTATTATATGTTTGATAATCATACATCTTGTAACTTGATATTTGCTTGAGATTGAGACACCTAGGACTCTTGAGCCAGGAATGACTGTTGGACTTTAGAGTAAAACCCTCACATGTCTAGACAGTCGTGACTGTATCTCAGAGTAC
The DNA here is from genome assembly GCA_036927795.1 of Iris macrosiphon. Lineage (NCBI taxonomy): Eukaryota > Viridiplantae > Streptophyta > Magnoliopsida > Asparagales > Iridaceae > Iris > Iris macrosiphon. The sequence goes on from JAYESA010000001.1 coordinate 125,022,944, forward strand.
TGGGTACTCTAGTGTACATAGCTGGCTTTATCCTCCTTCACTCTCCAATATTCTAGTTTTGGGCATGACACAGTTTAAGTGGTGACCCATGCAGGTCTGAAAATTCAGAAGTGTGGGGGGTTTACCAGATATTTTAGATGTCTCAATCATGTTACTCATTGATCTTCTTCAGTATCAAATTTATATCCTTGAAATTATGATTCAATATCTGCCTTGATCCTCGATCAATCTTATCCGTACTTTTGATGATCCTTATGTCCTTTATCTTTCAGGGATATTATTTCTAGTCTTTCTGATCATCCCGCCCGAGTTCCTTCAGTAGCCGGATAGCATCCCGACGTCCAGCAAACCCTTAAGGTTTAGCCTCAGCATTCCGGGGCCGGGTCTAGAATGACTCAAAATGAAGAACCCCATATACATCCAGTACCTTCCGTTGCAGCAATTCTACTAGTGCAACCAATACCTGATGCATGAGGGGAAAATAATATGCTAATTGGTATCCTTCGGGAATTGCTGGCATCTTAAGGACATCGAGAGAACGTATTCATTCAGTCAGTACAAGGGGGTTTGAAAAGATACGGACATCGTGCCAACAACTCAGCAAGCAATTTCAAGTACCTCAAACCCTCGTATTTCTATGGCACTGAGGACGTAATTACATCGGATGCATGGATTCATGACACATAAGCTATCCTAGAGGCAGCTGGAGTACCGGCTAGAGAGCAAGTGTCAGTGGTATGACTATAATTGCTAGACTTGGCCCAAGACTGGTGGACAACATAGATAATTTTACTAGCAGTATTCGTCCCTTGGGTTGTCTTCAGTGAAAGGTTTCAGACCAGATATTTTGACGCATTATCGCGTTATGACTTGCAGCAAAGGCTTAACAACTTGAAGCAGATGGGCAGGACTATCGACGACTATGTGACATAGTTCTGCAGACTTAATCGGTTTGCTCCTACCTTAGTGGCAACCGAATTAGATTGAGCAAGAAGGTTCCACCAGGGGCTTCATATGGAAATTATATTGGCATTAGAAAAACATGAGTTCCAGACTTTTGATGCTGTGTTAAGAGCAGCAAGGAGGCATGAATATACCTCCCAGAGAATCATGGAAAGGACTGGGGGACGAAAGAGGACCCACACATCAGGAGGTTCTTACACACATTCTTCAGCACCAGTCCCGACAGTTAGGGCTTTAACCATCGGATCTCCGAGGAGGCCAGTTTCGACAGCCTCAGTTCAGCAAACAGCCCCAACCCGAACTCAACAACAAAGGACATCTTCTTTAGCAGGGATTCTCATTATGGAAATTATGGGCACGTATTTCTAAATATCGCAGAGAATAAGGGTTGTGCTTAGCTTGTGGAGCTCCAGGCTACAGAGTGGGATGTTTACGTATTCCTAGTCCTACGTATTTTATGTAGTGCCCCACTCCGCGTCGACACTATGTATCAAGGTGAGTGGGCAGAACTTCGTTCTCTGATTCTTGCACGCCTTAATAATAAATTTAAGTTTTTGAATGCTTATTTTTATAAGAGAATAATAGAACCTGCCTTGCATGCTAATAAGTGAACTCACCTAGCTTGTCTTTGAAATGAACATGTCTGCTTAACTAAGAGACCCTAAAACATTTGTCTAAAAAGTATGTATTTGCATGAACATGTTCCACTATCGCTTGTGCTTTGAGAGAACCATATCGTGTGCTTGAATGTGTTCAAAGATAAGGCCACTTGCCTCATAAGAAAGATAAATGGTCCGATGGTTTGTCTCGTCTGCATCCTAGAGTTTATTTGATAGTGTTTCATGCATTCGCATCGGTCGGACAATGGCTATTGGTGGAAAGCAACCATGCGTCACGGCTGCTACAGAGATAGTGGAAAGCAACCATGTGTCACGGTTGCTAATAACATCAGATAAATGAGTCATTGGTTAGCTGGATCAACCACTGCCGATCCTGAGATACTTGGGGACCGCACTGCATATAAGCTAGTTCATTGTGTTGGCTTGGATAGAGGACCGCCCCTAGATATGCATTTGTGTCTAGATGTGCATTTGTCCCTAGAGTCTTTGAGTATAGCTCACGAGACACGCTGCGCATACCTTGAAATAGAACAATCGGCTTGTCTTGCTTACTTGCTTATATCGAATATGAAACTATGTTTTCAAAAGATGTTTTATAAAGGAAGTAATATGACTCTGCTATCAAACTGCATGTAATGAACATAGGTAAACTAGAAAGATCACTAGTAATGTAATATTTTATAATATGATTACTTAGTGTTGGTTTTAGTGAATGCTTGCTTCTGTTCAGTTGTTTATACTCACCAGTACTTATAAAAGTGCTGACCCACCAACAGTTTACTTGCTTGCAGGTACTGGATCATCCGAGGGAGCGATAGACGTGCCTCATCCCTAAGACCTAAAAATTTTGGTTTTGAAGCCTCGAGTTGCTATCGTATAAAGGGGTATAATGTACGAAACGATGCCTTTGTATAAAGAGAACCCAGTCCCTCGATTTGCCCCGAATACTCAGTTAGCTAAATGCATTGCATTGCAATAATGCCCTCCGCTGCTTACTCGATTGATGCAATGATAGCCAAGACTTAAACGATGTTGCCTTATGAGGGCATAATCCCAGGCTCGTACGGCATCACGTCCCGGTATCAAACGGCCATACGTGCCTCGCGGGAGCGACGAGACATGGTGATTCGAGTCCGGTGTGTCGAGGCACTGTGATTCGCGTCCGTTTCGCAATGGAGGAACGGTGGTCGAGAGGCGCTCGGGACCGGGACGTGATATAATGGTATCAGAGCTTGACTATATGCCTTTGGACTTTGTTTCAATTTTCTCAGTTTCAAAAGCTCGTTCATGGGTTATGTGCACACTCTCTCTCAATGTCCCAAATGAAATATTCCAACAATGAGTCCAAATACTTTCAAAAATATGCATTTGAATGATGTGATTGCTTGTACAAATTATGATGCTAAGGCCTTTGTGCCAACCTGTGCTAGACCCTTCGGGATTTGACTCGTGCTAGAATCGTGACTTATATGCGAACCTAAAATACCTATACATGTTTGCCCAACTGGTTAGTACGAAAATCAAATATTATCCTAAATGGTTAGCTTTGCACACAGCCTTCCGGCTAAGTTGTGTGAAGTATCGCGCGCCAAGACCCTTTGGTGCAAGCTAGTTCCAACAAAATTTGGGATATCGTTCAGGAATAAGGCAAGTCAGATTTAGAATGCCAACCGATAGAAATATTCTCGAATTTATCGCTTAGACGAATACAGAGAATCATGCTTGAAATCTTGAAAAATAGCTCGAACGGTACTTCGTATTGGAAGATACAAATCGATTAAAGATTTAATTGGATGACTCAATTTCGAGTGGTGTATGGATCACTTAGAAATGTCTAAACGGATTCATAGGTCTCATGCAATAGTTGGATCGAACGATTTGAGAATGTCTTAAATGATAAGGCTTATATCGAATTGAGATTCACAGAAATGGAAATAGATATTTTGGTTAAGGAAACTTGTTAAAAATTTGAGTATCGTGCGAGCGATTTTGGATTGAAATAAAATGGATTGAACTTGAATGTAATATCGCTCGAGTAGAAGTTAACTGAGAAATAAATATCTTGATTCGATGAAAGAGAAGAATGATAATGGATTTTGCTTGGAGTTTGGAAGAACGGTCTTGAAATCAAGTTCGAATAGTTAACTCGCAAAATCAGTCCCAATGAGAACAGTTATCCTGCGGAAGCGCCGGCGTGGTGATTTCATGTACAGCGGGGATGATCGAACTCTCAAAAACATGTTCGGTGATTATTCCAAACGAACTCGATGAATGGAACGTATCAAAAGATGAAATAGACTTGGGCTTGAATATTTGAAATAGTTTCTTGTGGATGCTAGAAGTAAGACTATGGAATTATCAAACGAAAATATTGAAGTTGGATGATTTTACTAGACGAATTATAATCACTGCATGAACGGATATATAACTTGGATGGAGTTAAAGGTAAAATATAAGGCATCTCGATCGTGTCGAAGATAGCCATAACATTCAAACATTCTTGTCTTGTACGAGCGTAACTCTATATCGTACATGTGTTACGTCCGGATTAGGACAATTATCCAGCGAAAGCGTTGACGTGGTGATCTCATGTCCAACGAGGGTGATCGAACTTACGGGAGACTGGAGTGTGACAACTTATGGATCGTCTTGACTTTGATTCAAAACGATAAGACGAATTGGAATGCAAGTGAATCAAAAATGTTTCGATGAATAAGTTAGCCTAGAACCTGAAATAAATCATGCTTGATGGTTTCGTGAACGGATACATGAATCAGGTTGAATGACTTGGATTATAATCTAAGGTTTAGAATCGAATCTTGGCTTGGTGGACTAGATTTGGAATGGATATATGGATTTTATCAAAACATACTTTAGAGATAAACTATGCAAGTCACTAGGCTTGTCCTGTAACTAGGATATATCTTAGATTTTTATTGAGCGGACTCATCCCCGTACAAACGAATGTGATATTGAAAGTAGGAAAAATTTGTGCTCGATGTTTAGAAATCTGAGTGAAACGAGCTCGGGTAGAATATCCCGTGCAAATGAATAATGGCTTGACCCTAGGAATTAGGGTGAGCATCGTGCGACGAATTTGCACGATGAATCGTGTGCTTGAACCTGTACCTATGACCTTGTGAGCTGACCTAGCAATTAGGCAGATAACCCCGTACCGAGTGAATGAACCTGTATAACCGACTTTACCATATTACTTATATAAAGCTTCACAACTGGGGCAACAAGACTTAGGGTTAGACTTGGGAACGATAACGTGTGCTGTGTTTGACATAAAACGAAGGAACGCTAGTCGGTAAACCGAATAGATCGTGCTTAACGGTAGTACAAATACTTGGTTGGAATGAAAATAATATAGAATTTGATTGACCCTATCGAAAGTATCCTTGTGATTGATAAAATGAACCCTTGTGATTTTTGCAAGTAGCTTGTCTGATTTTACTATCTCCGAGTTTTGTTGAATGCATATATTTGAGGGACGCCTTGAACGTGTGCACGATCCAAGACTTAAGAGATATGAAACTCGAGTGCTAAGACTTTGTTATCGCTAAGTTGGTTGGTGTACTCATGCTAGAGGTGCACTTCGAATATGTGCACGATTCAGACTCACGATACGTCGATCTTGATGCTAGTACAAGTGAATATCCAAATAAACAAGTATAACAACTTGTATAAGTTTGCCTCAGCCATAGATTGTTAATCAAGATTGAATGAAACGTACTTCGCATTAAGCAATATGTCCCGCGCTAAGGCACAAATGAGACTGACTCAGCATACACGCAACACGACGTAAGAATCGAGTAGTAGATTATGGTCTAACGGATCTAGTGGTACCGATTGCTACGCTTGGGATAGATTTGATGGTTTCGATTGAGTACAGCGAGGGATGGGGACTATCGCTGCTCGAAATATCGAGAAGTTTATCCTTAAAGTTTTGAGAACGAAACTTTTTGTTGGTGGGAAAGTATGTAGTGCCCCGCTCCGCGTCGGCACTATGTATCAAGATGAGTGGGCAGAACTTCGTTCTCTGATTCTTGCACGCCTTAATAATGAATCTAAGTTTTTGAATGCTTGTTTTCATAAGAGAATGATAGAACTTGCCTTGCATGCTAATAAGTGAATTCACCTAGCTTATCTTTGAAACGAACATGTCTGCATAACTAAGAGACCCTAAAACGTTTGTCTAAAAAGTATGTGTTTGCATGAACATGTTCCACTATCGCTTGTGCTTCGAGAGAACCATATCGTGTGCATGAATGTATTCAAAGATAAGGCGGCTTGCCCCACAACAAAGATAAATGGTCTGATGGTTCGTCTAGTCTGCATCCTAGAGTTTATTTGATAGTGTTTCATGCATTCGCATCGGTCGAACAATGGCTATTGGTGGAAAGCAACCATGCATCACGGCTGCTACAGAGATAGTGGAAAGCAACCATGTGTCACGGCTGCCAATAGCATCAGATAAATGAGTCATTGGTTAGCTGGATCAACCGCTGCCGATCCTGAGATACTTGGGGACCGCACTGCATATAAGCTAGTTCATTGTGTTGGCTTGGATAGAGGACCGCCCCTAGATATGCATTTGTGTCTAGATGTGTATTTGTCCCTAGAGTCTTTGAGTATAGCTCATGAGACACGCTGCGCATACCCTGAAATAGAATAATCGGCTTGTCTTGCTTGCTTGCTTATATCGAATATGAAACTATGTTTTCAAAAGATGTTTTAGAAAGGAAGTAATATAACTCTGCTATCAAACTGCATGTAACGAACATAGGTAAACTAGAAAGATCACTAGTAATATAATATTTTATAATATGATTACTTAGTGTTGGTTTTAGTGAATACTTGCTTTTGTTCAGTTGTTTATACTCACCAGTACTTATAAAAGTGCTGACCCACCAACAATTTACTTGCTTGCAAGTACTGGATCGTCCGAGGGAGCGATAGACATGCCTCATCCCTAAGACCTAAAAATTCTGGTTTTGAAGCCTCGAGTTGCTATCTCATAAAGGGGCATAATGTACGGAACGATGCCTTTGTATAAAGAGAATCCAGTCCCTCGATTTGCCCCGAATACTCAGTTGGCTAAATGCATTGCATTGCAACAATGCCCTCCGCTGCTTACTCGATTGATGCGATGATAGCCAAGACTTAAACGATAGTTTCTTGTGCGGGCGCAACCCCAGGCTCGTACGGTATCACGTTCCGGTATCAAATGGCCATACTCGCCCCACGGGAGTGCCGAGACGGTGATTCGTGTCCGGTCCATCGTGGGGGAATGGTGGTCGGGATGCCCTCGGGGCCGGGGCATGACATTTTGGGACTGGGATGTGACACATAGCAGTTTTATTTTTTGTCTCATTATATTCCTATTTCACTTATATCCATAATTTATAATACTTGATGCTTAGTCAGTGTCATGCCCCAATCTCCCGCAGGAATCGGTCGTCCCCGCTAGGCGCAAATCATCGCGCCAGCACTCCCGTGGGATGATCATTTCCATCGGGATGTGATATCACGCGAGCCTAGAGTTGGGCCCGCGCAAGACAAATACCGGAACGACCGTTGATAACTAGTTCACCAAGTCGATATAGCAGAAACATAGAATAACACAAGTATGAATACATAAACGAGCTCGCTTTATTGATATTGAACAAGTGTTACAGATGGCGCTAGGCCAAGGTTACAAGTCGCTCAAGCTCTCTCTCTCTTAAACAATAAAGGCTTGCCAAGTGGCTTACAACTTGGGATGATACATAGACGATGTTCCAATATTATGTCTTGTATATATGCTCCAGCTCCGGACGTAACACTCCAAGGCTCCAGAGCGAACTATACGCCTTAGCGAGAATAAGGGGATATATGTACTGAACGAGGTTCTCCCGCACCCTGCAAGCAATCTGGTAGATTATCAGTACATGAATGCACTAGTGGGGAGGTTTCTCGCCCGCTCGACAAATCCAACACGTTATATTAGTTCCGTGAACCAACTATTAAGTTATATTTTTAGTCTTGCCTTAGAATCAATTTCATGGCATAAGATACAAAGCCTAACTTGTGTGGCAGTGCGTCGTACGATATACAAGAAACACGGGATACTTACCAACTTACCATTTGTCCTTCCCTATCCAAGTATAAAACTAAGTTAAACCAAGCACGAACATAGATATATAGAAAATCTCAAGATCGCATAACGAAAACATGTATACTATGAGAGTGTTTCTAGATCAGGTGTACGATATACACAATTTACGATACTCATATTACTTTGTGACTCAGGTTGTGCAGATTACTCAGATGTCTTAGACTTATTTTTTACCGGCATGTTATATTTGTATAGGCATGTTCTACTCAGTCTACTCAATTGTGTTTTAAGCTGCAGATTACTTTACATCCGTTACTTGCCAAAAGTTCCTACGAGCCCATATGCGGGTTGCCGCCACGTATGAAATATACTAATGGTACAAACTTGGTCTTATGACCTGACGAGCCGCCATTGACAAGATATAGTCTCGGCACGGGAATAAAATACAACGCAGGTAGCGAGCCCCGCTATATGCCTTCCCGTCCGAAGCAAACGACTATTTGAATTGTTCCTGGCCGGTTCGGATCGGCCCCGGTGCGACCAGCGTACCATCCGCAGGAACCATAAGTTTGTGCACAGGTTGTCCATGACCATTGACCATCAACACTAAGCTTTTATTATATGTAACATTTTAAGGCATTTGTATGAACATAGCTACTTGACATAGTGCGAATGCATTTACTCGTTCAGAGATTTTATGATCTGGTGTGTTCCATTCATTGCACTTGTTTATGCTGACGTTTTACTACATATTGCAGCTCCCGTTTGGGAAGTTACCTTGGCAACCCAACGGTCCCGAAGACTTCCCATGTTTCTATTGTTTGTCTTAGAACGACTATTTTGATAGTCTTCCTGCCACAAGTGAGTGAACCGTGATCTAACTGTGCTTCCATATCGAGGCAATATCTATGTGACGAGCATTTTAAGACATATGAAACAATATAATTGAAAGAACATATAAGGAACAAAGTAAATCTACGAGGTAAAATTATAAGAACTGTAAAACGAGCATACCATTCCGTTCAACCGATCTAATTCCATGTTCTTATGCAAAAGATATAAGACGAGATTATTCCCTTAGCTAGATGTGTTTGTATTCTTTATTAGCATGCAAGGGTGATTCATCTAGTGATTAGCATATATCAACTATATTTTAAGTGTACAGGCTAAGTAAAGACAAGTTTATTGTAGCCACCCACCTTAGCGATGATTCGTCTCGGTCGAGCGATACTCCGAGCGAGCCTCTGAAAGTCTAAGTCTGAATTCCTGAAGGGCCAAGTCTGGAAATTCTTTGCCTCAAGCAAATTTTTTCGCTGAGCAAAGCGGGTCGGGTCATCGCACTTGTGTCGTTTGAATTGGCTATCCGAATTGATGCGGAGTGGGTCATTACAGTCAGTTTTTACTACTTATCATGTATAAGCTTATTGTGACACTTTTTCAGTTTTTACTACTTATCATGATTATTTAATATAACTTTTTTGTGTATTGGTACTTTGCTATTTTCCTGACTGGATCCGTTGACATATTAGGCGATGCTGAAAAATATGCCCCTATCTTTTATGGCCCCAATGACGTAGCAGATGACACTGTTGAGGAGCCCGTTTATACTCAGGACTACTTTTGAGGAGTAGTTAGCTAGTATTTTCTTTTTAACATTGTAATCGGGTTTGTTCCCAATTTATCATTTCTTTTGGTTTGTATTAAACCTGGATTAGTGGATATCTCAAAATTATCTTTTTATGATATATTATCATTCCTGCTTCCTGTCATTATCCTTGTCTATTTATTTACAGTGAATGAGCTAGATATAAATTACTTGTGAAAATGGTGAACATAAAAGAGGTCTAGAAAATGTACTACCGCCGACCTTATGGCGTAGGCTGGACATAATCGCGAACTCGTGCCAGAATATCTGGGTACGAGTCATGACAAGGGGCCTGCAGAGGTGTCATGACCTGCACCCGAAATAAGGGCACGAGTACATGAACCACGCCCAGCCTACGTCTTAACAATGACGTAGAACGCTGTCTAGGTCAACAATATTATCTAAATATCTCACACTATATATATGGTACTTATCATGTCATTTTAACTCCAATTGGAGGAACAATATGATATATGATAATAAAACCAATACTCAATCATAATATAAAACTAGAGGAAGATATGGCACGATATATGGAATAGAAGGAAAGAAATACGAAGAGTCATAATATATCACAAGTCCAGGTCTAATCTTCACAACTCCAAGGTCTCAAAATAATAATAGTACATGCCAAGTCTAAGAGTCAAATACAAAGCAATAATAAAAACTAAGTCTCCTCTGTGGCTAGTGCTACGTCCTCCTGTACTAGAAGTGTTATCTCTCCTGCTGGCTCACTATCTTGTTCCCCGTAATATATGGGACACATCTCCACTAATCAGTCATCTAAAAAATATATCCAATCAGGATTGGAGTGAAGTATAAAACTCTGAAAGCAGTTCCAAATACATGGTAGAACATATATGATAAGTAATAGAAAAAATACAAGACGAATGAGCAACATAAAATGAAATGAACTATAGTAAACAGGTAATATACTAGAAAAGAAGAACATGCAATAAAAATAACTGCAAGTAATGGAAATAGATAAACTAGTTAATGTGCTTTAGAGTACAAGTTCGTTATGTGATCGGATTAGGTTGAACACGAATACAATATGGTAACTCGATTACACGTGTGATATGTAATTGACATGTACACGAATACACTGGCTTGATCATATAACCAACTCCTACTCCCCAATCCCCAACTAATACTCATGGATCCAATCACGATACGTTACGAACAGAAATATAAGCACACTGAACACGAGCAGTGTGTGAACACGAAGTACACGATAATCAATACCCGATACACACGATAAAATATATATGAAGGAGTACCCGCTGAACACGGTAGGTAAGTATACTGAACACGAGCAGTGTGTGAACACGAAGTACACAATAATCAATACTCGATACACACGATAAAATATATGTGAAGGAGTATCCGCTGAACACGATAGGGGATAACATCCCATGATATGATCCATTTAGTACCAGTCTGTGTAGCCATCGTGCCAGAATCAAATAAATAGTTATAGAATATGTGATATATACACTATCATGATTGAAAACTAACAGAAAGATGTACTCGTCTGTGGTCTTGAGAAAAGAATGCAAAACGGTGTCCGGACTGGTGTCACATTGACCTATATATGAAATACCATATCAATTGGTATATTAGAGTGATAAACATACTTAAATAGGCTAAAATGTGGTTTCTATGTCATTTTTAGGTCAAAACTATGTCATACTAGTCAAACAAGATCAAACTAGGTCAATTTGGTTAAACTAGGTTATTACCCTAATTTGGGTTCGTAACTAGCTTCTAAGTTGCTTTATAGAGCCATACTAGTTAAAACTAGGTGTTACTAGGTTATCTCTAGATTTCTAGGTCATTCCGGTAGGTTTCTAGCTTATTATACTATAATATACACTATTACCTACTAATACCTTGGCCTATAGATAATTTTCTTAGTATCCTAATCAAATACCTTAGCCGTATCTCATATACCTTAACTATAGCCAAATACCTTGGTTATGGGTCAATGTCTTAGCTATGAGTTAATAACTTGGCTTTGAGCCAATACCTTATCCCCGTATCCTAGTATCTTATACTGTGTCATGATAACTATCGGATACCTTAGTATAACTAATAACTAAGTATCTTGAATACCTTAATATAAATAACTTAACTAACACACACAATGGAATATGGTACCACACACACACTTAATACCCAAATATCACAACACTAACATTCACTCAATACACTACTTACTCACTACCACCTATCAATATCTTGACACTCTAATACCCCTCACTCAACCTTTGTACTTGATATCTTGATATCAAGATACCACTTAACTATGCATACCCTCTAGAATACATTCTCACTAAAGCATACTTGACACAAATGCCAATATACTCAAATACCCCACTCTAACACACACTAACTCTACACATACACTAGGACACAATTATGCATCACTAACTTCTAACAGCTGCTGCTTATGCTTATGTTGCTGCTGCTATAAGTTGTTGCTTATGTTGTTGTTACTGCTGCTTATGTTGCTGCTAGTATAAGATGATGCTTATGCTATTATTACTGCTTCTTATGCTTATGTTGTTGTTGCTATAAGCTGTTGTTACTGCTGTTTATGCTTATGTTGCTGCTACTTATGCTGAAAAGCAGCTGAAAAGTACTGAAAAGCACTGAAAAGTTGTTGAATGTGGCAAAAAAGTTTCCCCCACTTGTATTCTACACACACACTCCCCAAAACCACACAAAGCACACACTCCTCAACCCCAACACACACACACACACCAAAACACTATCAAATATCCTCTTGATACCAACATTAAAACTTGATGCCAATTGTCAAACACCTAACATGCACTAGTATCACACTACACCATGGTGCACCAAGATAGTTTATTCCTACTCCAACACCACCATGATACTAAGCTCTAAAATACATAAAACCCTCTTAATATATAAATTATGATATATAAACATATATAATATCTAATTATCATGTAATTATAAAAAATTACACCTATTGGCTTAAAATTCCCAAATCTTTCGACTCGTACCACGATGTATCATGATATGGCCTACACGTATCCAATTATGGATACGTAGCTAGTCCCATGACCACGATCTAAGTCTAATATAACTAAATTAGTATCATGACACACACTTGATGTGTCAATCTTGTAATTTCCCCAAAATAGACACATAACATCACAATATATATTTAATTAGCCTAGAACTTGTTCCTATAGGTAGCCATATTCCATGGGAGAGTTCCTAATGGTCAAATGCATGATTTGGAACATACAATAAAGGTGAAATCAGAATTATACTTATTGGGAGATGGATTTCCAATAAATTTTTCCCACAGACACGATGCAGACACGATCTCCTTGCCAAAATTCCTTCTCCTAGTGCTTCTTATAATTCCAAGCTTCAATGCTCCTTGAGTGATGATAATGAGAGAGAATATGAATGAATTGAGAGAGACTGATGGAGGGATGCAATGAATTGGGGATCTAGGAATTTGGAAATCTAGAAATGAGTGCATAAATGAAGAGAAGAGAGATAAAGAGAGAGAGAGAGAGAGAGAGAGAGAGAGAGAAGGCCTATAAGTGGCCGACCCTTAATTTCTCCTCTCCCAAGTAATTGCCAATGTCTAATTTACCCCTAATGGTTAATTATGATGAATATATTAAGGAGGGCTATAATAAAAAGTCTCTAAACTAATGCAAATTAGTCTTAATCATTCTAATTAACTAAGGAATGAGTCTAACTTGGGCCTAGTCCATGTTAGACTCAATTGTTGTCATGACAAGTCTAATTTGGTTCACTAGTGTCAAATCTAAATAATAGGATAGTCCACTAACTATAAATAAATAATACAAGCACAATATTAATTAATAGCACAATATAAATAAATATTAATTAACAAAAAAATAAATATATACAAAATGACTAAAATATCCCAATCTGAAAATATGAGGGTGACAAGATGGTTGTGACTGGCTATCCCCAATTCAAAATGGTTCAATGTTTGAAAAGGTTAAAGACTGAACTAAAACTTTGGAATAAAAATAGAGCAAAGAAATATCTTGTGGAGAAGGATATGGAGCTCCTAGCGGTCCAGAACAACTTACAAGAGGACATACAAAATGATGCCTCAGCTGCTAGAGAGGAGTTGATAAAGGAGGTTAGTTGCTTCGACTTCAGGAGGAAATTCAAATGGCGCAACGTGCCAAGTGCTCTTGGCTGAAAGAGGGAGACAAATGTAGTAAATTTTTCTATGATGTAGCATGTCCCAGACAACATCGGGAAAATATCAACAAGCTTATCGATGTAGCTGAGAAGGAGGTTTCTTCGCAAAGTGACATCCAATTAGAGGCAATCAGGTACTAATATAATCTCTATAATCAAGATGACTATATGGGAGACTTTCTTGATCTTATATACAAGCGTATCATCACTAAATGGGGGAACTAAGAATTGATGGCACCAATTTCTGCAGAGGAGGTGGAGGATATTGTTATGAATGCTGATCTAAACAAAGCCCCAGGTCTGGATGGCTTCACTAGTAAAATTTATAAAGTTCATTGGCAAGAATTGAAGAGCTCGATTTTAGAAGTGATTCAAGACTTCTTCACAAATTGAAAATTTCTACGGGAGGTAAATCATACGTTCCTCACCATCATTTCGAAGAAAGAGGGAGTTGTGTCGCTTGCGGATTATAGACCCATTTGCTTGCTGTAATTATCTCTACGAATTAATTACCCATCTTATGTGCTGGCGTATGAAGAATGTTATGCATGGGCTTGTATCGCTTAACCAAGCTACTTTTATAAAAGGGAGGGCTATTACTGATAATAGCCTCTTGGCGCACGAGATGATACGAGAGTTCAATAAAGTAGGCGACAAAAAGGCGTTCATAGAACTGGACCTACACAAAGCTTATGACATGGTCAACAAAGAATTTATTTGCCGAACGATGTTGGCCATAGGTTTTGATAATATATGGGTTGACATGATTCAGAAATGCATCACAACAACTACATTTTTCATTCTAATCAAAGGACAGTCTTATGGATTTATTGCTAGCAATCGAGGCTTATGCCAGGGAGACCCATGCACTATCTCCATATTTATTCATCTTGGTAATGGAGTTTTTTACGTGTTTGATGGACCTTATGATCCATCAGAAGTCTATAACTCCTTTATTTAAAAAGGTGCTCCCTTCTATTTTGCACCTAATTTATGCTGACGATTTACTAGTTTTTCTGGTTCTTACACTTGAAGGATTAGCAGTGGTAACATTGATTATGGAGGATTTCGGTCACCTCATAGGTCTCCATTTAAATAGAGAGGAAAATAAAGTTTATTTCAACACTCGATGCCCTAATAAGGATGAACTAGCTGCAGCTCTGGGAGTTGAGCGGGGAAGCCTGCTAACTAAATATATTGAGAATCCATTATCTAATAATTATGCTAGGGCGATGAGCTGCCATAGTCTAGTGGAGTACGGTCAGAGAAGAGTGGAGGGATGACAAGCACAAAGTCTTTCATTTGGTTGTAGAATCGAGTTGGTTAGGTCTATCATCTCAACTATTACTATATTTTGGTTGCAATTTATTTTGTTCCCGATGGCCACTATATGGAGAATCGAGAAGATCTGTGCTGACCTTGTATGGAGAGGAGAGATACATGCCATCCCTTGGATGGACTTGTGCCAGCCACGAGAGGAAGGAGGAGTCGGATTATGGCCTATTAAAACATTACAAGAAGTAGCTGGTATGAAACTGATCTAGAAGTAGTTGGAAGGTGGTTTCACTGTGGGCTATATGGATGAATAACATGTATTTGAAAGGAGATAACTTCTGGACCCAAAAGTTGAATAAAAATGATTCAGTGATGTTCAAATATATTTTGAATCATAGGAACCAAGTCAAAATGGGTATCACCCGTGTGATACATAATAGAAAGTCTACCAATTTGTGGCTTGGCCATGGATAAGTCACCGTAGCCTGGTAGATAAAGTGGGGTG
This sequence comes from Iris macrosiphon, assembly GCA_036927795.1. Classification (NCBI taxonomy): domain Eukaryota; kingdom Viridiplantae; phylum Streptophyta; class Magnoliopsida; order Asparagales; family Iridaceae; genus Iris; species Iris macrosiphon. Next base: position 125,038,288 of record JAYESA010000001.1, read on the forward strand.
GCCGGTTAACAAAATGGCTCATAGGAATGTAGCTGGGAGAAGTATAATACATAAAGGGGAATGGATGATAGAGGTGACAATGTGGTAAAGCAATTTGAAAGGGAGATCAAAGATGTCTCGATGGATGAGAGCCTAGAAGCAGATGTTTGGGTATGGGAGAAAGCCATGTCCAAAAATTTTGAATTCAAAGTCAACATATAATCTGGTTAGAACCGCCCATCAAACTATGGAGCATGCTTGCTTCATATATATGAACGAAATTGCAACAAAAAAGCAATTGTGCATGTATAAGTTGCTACTTGGGAGACTTCTAACCCTTGATAGGCTCACATGGTTCAAAATTTATTTTAAAGGACAAGTCTATGTTCTATGTTGACAAGGTGACGAAACTATGAGGCAATTATTCTTCAATTGCTCGACTACATACTACTTATGGAGATTCAACGGAATAAATTGCAACTTGAAAATGGTGGCACACAAGAAATAGAAGTTGCGATTGAGGAGATCAGAAATGCACAAGGCAGGGGTTCATAATGGTTCAAAGAAGTTCGTACGTATTAGACTTGCGGCTTCTGTTTGGCACGTATGGAAGAAAAGGAACAAACATATATTTGAGGGACTATATACATCTTCTATTGGGATCCTATAACAGAGAGCACGATGTAATCTATATGGGGCTAGTAAGAACTCTACGTTAATGTAGAGGAGATGTAATCTGTTCAAATTGAATCTAATTACTTTATATATATATATATATATATATATATATATATATATATATATATATATATATATATATATGAAAAAAGGGATATAAGTCATAGGCTCATATTCCTACATGAGCTAATGCACACGTGAACCAATAAGAATGAAGTGTGAATGGGATGTAGGAATCTATTTCTATTGGACCACATGGCTCATATAGAAATATGAGCCTATGGCTCATACCTGTTTACCCATATATATATATATATATATATATATATATATATATATATATATATACGTGTGTGTGTGTCCGTGGCCTTACCACTAGGCTACACGGTTTGGCTTATATATATACTCTAATATAATTGCACGTGCGTTACACGTATTTATTATGAGTACTAAAAGATAGCTGTTGCAATTATTCTAATATATATTAAGACTATACTTAGGAAGACTAAAAGACAAATATCTTAATTATTTTAAGTTGATTATTATAATATTATTATAGTATAAATTATTTTATACATGCTTGCAAGACTATATAGGAAAACCAAAAGACATCTCCCGTAATTACATGGCCCCTTATTAACTTTAGGCTTATTTGTAACTTGATACCCTCAACTATTCTTGTTTTTCAACTTACTATCTTAAACTTTTTTAATCAACAACTTGATATCCTAAAAATACTGAAAATACCCCTCCCCCCACCTCTCTCTTTCTTTCCCTCCTGCGTCCCCTCCTCCTGCCGCCCCCCGGCTGCCCATATCGCCTTCCGCCCCCTACCCCCTTCCGTCCCCTTCTCCTCTCGCCATTGATGTTGTCATTGCCATTGTTGTTGCCGATGTTCACCCCCGCCTCCCCTTCCGCAGCAGGCTGCCGCCGCCATCGCTGCTGTCGAAAAGGGTGGGTGGGAGAGGGAGGAGGGGGGATATGAGTAATTTTTTATTAGGATATAAAGTTAAAAATATTCAATAGCTGATAGTATCAAGTTGTTGAGTAAAAAAGTTTAAGGTATCAAATTGAAAAATATAGATCAGTAAGGATATCAAGTTGAAAATAAATTTCAACGTAAACATATAAAATAATATATTTGGAAAAAAAGTTTACGTTGAAACTGAATATATTTTTTGAATGTAACATACACACCACCCACGCACCAACAGTCTAACGTGAAAAAATTTCAAGAATAAATAGCCCAAAAAGTAAATAGTATTATAGATAAGTACACGGCTAAACCCAAAAAGTAAACAGCCGGCTCGTCTTCCTCCACCAGTCTTCACACCACCACTGAAATCAAACAAACAAGAAACGAAACTAATGATTTTTCAAAAAGTTCCTCTCTGGATCTGAACCCACATCGAATTCGATCCCCAAACCGATTTTTTCCGCGAGAAAGGTGAATTTTTTTCTATGAGAGGCATCGAAAGATCGAATCTTTCTGCTGTTCTCGTGGGGTTTTGGTCGATTTAAGAGGTGGGCATGGGTTGCTTTCCCTGTTTCGATTCTAAGGAGGAAGAGAAGCTGAACCCGAGCAATGGGAGGGTGGACGATTGTAGGAGGGAGGAGAAGCCGATGGTCCCTCCGCAGGTCGATCGGCTAAACTCAGGTTTATTTCATTTTGTTAGAAAATTTTGTTTAGTTTTTAGTTGATTAGTTAATCTGGGTCAATATTAGATTTGGGAAATTTGTTAGCCAAATTGTATTGGATGAACTGTCAGTTTAGTTTGATTTGGTTGCTATTGCATGCTAGAGGTCAATTGGGTCAATTCTATTATAGGAGTCTTCTTTGACCAAGTTAATTTCGCTTCAATTTGGATGTTTGTATAGTTTCGGCATTTTTAGTTGATTGCTCAATCTGGGTCAAGACTAGCTTCAAGAATTGTTGTTAATATTAGTATTCGTGAGTTCGATCATTCAATGTACTAGCTATTAGATGTTAGAGCTCAATTGGTTCATCAGTCCATTCAATTTCATTGGATCCAGTTCTAGAGGCTTATTGATCCGGGCTGCGATTAATTTTGGGTAAATATAAAGTTTATTGCGAGCATTGTGAAGTTGGAGGTTGGATACTGGAATACTTGTTTCGCAGGTCCAAACTTTATGTTGTTTGTGTGGAGATGATTCTAGAAAGGGCTAGCAGTTGAATGGGCATTGGGAAGGATGGTGATTGTAGGAAAGAGGAGGAGACGATGGTTCCTCCCCTAATCGATCGGTTAAATTTAACTTGTTTCATCTTTGTTGGAATTTTGGTTAAGTTTATTTACTTTTTGTGTCTATAGTTGAGTACTTTGACTACTTTTGAGAATTGCTGGGTAATTTGTAGTGTTGTTTTGGATGAATTTGTAAGCTTCAATTATCGGGTCAATTGGTCAATTTGATTTTATTGGAGTTTCCTTTGATGCGGTTCTAAATGCTTATTGATGTGGGTTAGGATTAGTTAGATTTAGATGGGGATTAGATGCTAGAACTTAATTGGTTCAATGGATTCACCATCGGAACCAGACAAACCAATGTCGAATTCGATTTTAGAACCACTTTCTTTTGGGTGAAATAGTCATATATTTGGATGAAAGACCTCAAACAATTGCATCTTTGGGTTGTCTATGGAGTTTGGGTCATTTTAGGAGGTATATATGGGTTTCTTTTCTGTTGTGATTCTAGAGAGGGACAACATTTGAATCTGGCCAGTAACATAAAGGAGGATGACAGAGGAGAATCAAATTGTTCCTCCTCGATTCGATCAGTTATACTCAGTGATTTTCTCATGGTTGATTTCCTTCTGCAGCAGGTTACTTGGTGGATCAAGATTACTTCTGAAAATTTCTGGTTAATTTGTAGTGTTGCATTGGATTATTTTTTAGCTTGATTTATTTGGTCAATTTGATTATCGGAGTTTTCTTTGACCCAAGGCTGGATGATTAATAGGATTAGTTCCAAGAATTTTTGTTAAAAATAGTGTTTATTGCACCAGTGTGAGTTAGATTTATTTGGAAGTTGAATGCTTTATTCAATTGTTTCAATGGGTTTGTTTCGGAGAGCTATTTGATTCACTTTTATTGGTAGGATTTTTGCTTAAATTGAACTTTATACTTCTTAGTAGTTGAGCATTGGTCTGGGTTATGATTTGTTTGAGAATTTCTCGTTAATTTATAGTGTTTTGTTGGATGCATGGCGAATGGATCAATTTGATTTCTTGGAGTTTTCTTTGGTCCAGTTCTAGATTATTATTGATCTGGGTAGGATTAGTTTTGAGAATTTTGTTGTTAAAAATATGCTTATCGCATGCATCGTGAGTTACATTTCTTGGTTCAATGGGTCTTTTCTAGAAACTTGTTTGATTCGCTTTGATTTAAAGATTTTTGCTTAAATTGAAGCCTATATCGATGTCGAATCTACACCAGCTTTTCTTTTGATCTTTTGATCTTTTGATAGTCTTTCCTGGATGCTGAACTGTGGATTTGTACTTCGGTGTTGTCAATCATGTACTAATGAATATGTTTTAGATGGTTGTGAGATGCTAGACCTCAATTGGGTTCAGCCGATTTTTGCTTAGGTTTTTGTTCGATGTCGAATCTACACCAACTTTTCTTTTGATGTTTTGATCGTCTTATCCTGGATGTTGAATTACATTTGTACTTGAGTGTTGTCAATCATGTACATAATGAATATGCTTTAGTTGGTTGTGAGATGTTAGACCTTAAGTGGGTCAGTTAAGCATTACAACTTTCTAAATACTGTTGTTATGTAAGACTAGATAATGCCTCCAATACTGTGATGTAAATCTCCAACTTGTTTTAAAATGTAGGAAACGCAGATTTTTGTAAACAATAAGCATATATGGGTTCTGAGAGAATTAGATTTATCTGCTTTCTTTGTTGATTGAGGTCTTTAATTAGGCATAGTTCGGGTTGTAGTTTGGAGGTTGGTATTTGAGCGCCCATTTATGGAAGCTTGTTGTCTAACATTCTGGAAACCCCCATTTGAACCACCAAATAATGGCACGTTTGAGAAAATGCCCATCTGGAAGGCATGCCTTTTTGCTACACCATTGTGTTTGGCACCAAATGGAGTCCTGATCCAAAGTGACCCTTACACAATTAGATATAGATCACTGGTGACCACTTTATTTGTATATGTAAAATTGAATTCATCTGGTGTTGAGCTACTATGACTAAATAACATCAAGTTTCACTTGTCTTGATTATGCAGTTATATTAGGCTTAGTTGTACAGCCAGAACTCAGACCTTCAATTTCTTTCAGATAGTCTAGAAGATAAGTAATTTTTTATAAAATTTTTTTTTTGGTACAATATGGATTCTGCTGTCTGTTAAGCTTGTTTGTTACTTGATCTGATTATCGACCATGGAGGCAAGGATTACAACATTTCTGGGAAACTCAAACCTTAAACTTCTTCATCATCATCGAAGCCTTCTCCCATCAAAATGGGGTCGACTATGGAGCATAAGAAATCTCAATACAAAATTTGACAAGGTTTTATGACCTCATGTCGACTAACTTTCTATGTTGGTGCCAAACTTCTAGTCAAGGTACCTATGAGCATGACATGGCCATGCCATAAAGCCTACGAGGCCATCTGGCTGGTATGTAGTCCTACTTTTTGGATTGTAGTTTAAGCTCATGCAACCAAGTAGTACCCTCCAAATTTCCTAGAATGTAATGAGTCTGGACGAAGAGGTAAAGTGATAAAATTTGCTATAGAGAATCACATTCATCTCCGTTGTTGAAAGTGGAGGCCATATTGTGAATAGAGTGGCATTATATCTTTATTAGGGCTCTTGGCCAGTATTACAGGAAATACACAGAATATAAATGACATCATTAACTCTATTAGAAATAAAAAATACATAAAATAGTAAATGCAGAAAAAGATATAAAATTTATTCTTCAACATGTCCCCACAAGCATGGACTTGGTGAAAGTAAGTTTACCTTGGAAAGAGAGAAACTGTAGATCATTTCCAAAAGAAGGCCATGATTTCGACACCGAAGTAATCCCGGAAGAAAACTGGAGAAACCATCTGATGTAGGATGGGATTCCAAAATAGAAGAAATCCATAATGATCCATATAGTCGGGGATTCCCAACTGAAGAAATCTCTGAATAAAATCATCTTAAGTAGGTTTGACTCCATAATGAGAAATCCTGTAAGAAATATCCCTGTAGGTCAGAACTCCGTAAGAGAAATCCTGAAAGAAACATCCAAAATACGTCGAGGCTCGAAAAGTAAAAATTCCAAAAGAGCATTCAAAATAAGTTAAATGCGTCAGGGCTTCGCGTATCGATTTTTTTTCAAAATAGACACTGAGGCTTTGCATACCGAAGAAATCCACGGAACAAATCATCTCAAGAAATATAATCCTAAGATAGTAGGGACTTCATATCATCTCAACAAATAATCTTGAGATAGTAGGGACTTCACATCCCAAAAAGATCCTGGTAGAAAGATTGAATAACCAAAACATTCGTGCTTGAAGTAGGCGACGAAGAGGAGACAAACATTGCCAAAGAAGAATTCATATAGGAAAAAGGAAGAAAAGAAGACCTAGGAAGAAAACCTATGGCTTGATACCATGTTGAAGTGGTGGCTACATTGTGAATAGAGTTAGCATTATATCTTTATTAGGGCTCTTGGCCAATATTTAAGGAAATACAAAGTATATAAAATGACATCATTAACCCTAACAAGAAATAAAAATACATAAAATAATAAACACAGAAAAATAAGATAAAATAATTTAATCTTTAACATCTCTATAACACATTACGCCAAAGAGTGAAATGATGACAATCCCGACAACTCAAACCTTAAACTTCTTTCTGATATTTAGTGATACATAAGTTTTTCAATTTGGTACAACAAAGATTCTTTATCTGTTTCTCGTGTTGGTTTGCTTGATCTGATTATTGCTCATGGGTTGTAATCATTTTTGGGAAACAGTGATTCTTATCCATTATATACACTAATGATTTTGATTAGTTTGTTTTGAGATAATTGAGCCTGATTTCATAATATGTTGCGATTTTCTTGCAGTTGCAGCTGCCTGGTACTAGGATTAGCCTCAGTTTATTTAGATTTGGTAGGAACACAAAACATAGTGGTTTGTTCATGCGTGTGCCCATAACACTGGTTCTCCTTTCTCTCTTGATCTGGGACTCCAGTGATTAAGTTCTTCAAATGCATAGATATGAACTGTGGTTATGTGTACCTACTGAATGTAGTCAGATAAACAAAATTTGAGTTTGAGACAGTTTTTAGGTGCTAGACTCGAATAAAGTCAACCATTGTTTCAAGTTTATAGCTTCATTGGGTGTCATCTAATTGGTTCCTTCTTGTAAGAGTCTAGCATTGTACTTGTTGTATTTTGATTTATTTACTTTTTATATACTAGAGATCAAGAGTCTCTATGATCTTTCTATAGTAATTCATTACATGTGACATATTATTTGCTTTCTGTCGGTACACTGCAATGGACACACATTTTCCCAACCATTAAGAATGTTGATACTCTGACGAATGTATAGTTTTCTTGGTTTAAACAGATTCCAAACACATTTTTCTTTACAAAATGTGCAGGACATGATAAGTCTAGGACTAAAGGCAATTCGGGTTCCAGAAAGGAACCATTTGTTCCAAAAGAAGGCTCCGGCATAAATGCATCGGCTCAGACTTTTACCTTTCGGGAGCTTGCAGCAGTTACAAAGAATTTTAGTCCTGAAAGTTTTGTAGGAGAAGGGGGATTTGGTCGGGTTTATAAAGGATGTCTTGAGAGCACAGGACAGGTAATTAGTTTGTAAAATATCATGAGGTTTCAGTAACAGACTTTTGTTGAAGATATTTGATGTATTGATTTTAGAATTTCAAGGTCTCTGAAGAAATTTAAGGAAAGAGATGAAGCATACCTACTCTTTAAGGAACCAGATTTCCAGCCCAACATTTCATTTAGGTTTCGGAATAATAATGCCCAAAACTACAAAGAAACCGAAAGAAGAATTCAGTCAGACAACAATCTGGGCACAGATCGAAGATGAACATTAGTTTCTCAGGGACTAAACTTCTCTCTGGAGATGAGCTACTCCTCGCCAAGCCAGAGGCACATTATTTCAATAGTCTTTTCTGCTTATACTTCTTCTTACCTTCCCAAGAGGATGAGATACTAGCAATTTCATGACTTGATATCTTTCTTTGTTACTAACAAGTCTATCACCCCTTTCCCTCCATACCCAAAAGAGAGACATCAAGGAGACAATTGTCTCATCCCTATTCTTCTACTATACACATTCAAGTGGAACTACCTCTTCATTCTTTTGTGCGACTATATATGCAGCGGACGAATATGTATACATACATAGGGAGACTACCATCTCTTTATCCTCTGCAAATTAAAGTTCCTATTTATTTTCTTTTGTGCAAGGTATATATATATATATATATATATATATATATATATATATATATATATATATATATATAACTTTCAGTACATTTCAATTTGCATTTGATTTATCACATTTTGGTGATGGATACATCTACTTTTTACAGGCCGTAGCTGTAAAACAGCTTGATAGGAATGGTCTTCAAGGAAATAGAGAATTTTTGGTGGAGGTTCTCATGCTTAGCCTAGTGCATCACCCAAATCTTGTTAATCTGATTGGGTATTGTTCTGATGGAGACCAGCGACTTCTCGTGTATGAGTTTATGCCTTTAGGATCTTTGGAAGATCATTTACATGGTGAGATTTCTTCTCTTCTATGTGCTGGTTATTTGACATAAGGATGGAACTGTATTTGTTTCCACTTGAAGCTTCTATTATTCACTTGCAAAACAGAGTTGAATGAATATTCATAGCTTTATGCACCCTACATATCTTTGGCAAATCTCGCTTAATCCGTTTTTCTGTGTTCTACTTTATATAGTCAACTTTGGATTCATACTCAATTTACCAAAACTGTGGAAAATTAAAGGGACATTGGACATTGCAGTACAAGGCAGTGCCACAGTTAGCAATCATGCATCGCAGGATATGGAAGGAAACATAGTATAGAAATATAAAAGGCTTAAGATCATTTCATTGAGCCTCACTTATCGCTTGGGTTTGGATATATGATGCATGGAGCACTTCAGAAGTGATAAGACTTTATGGTGTACTAAGTGTTTGCTTTAAAGGGAAATCCTTGTAATTTTGGATAAGCTTGCATGTGACTCAAAGATAACTGACCACTTTTGGGTCTTTAGAGTTGATTTATTCTGCTGCACTTGAAGCTTCAATAAGTCTAGAAGGCTTGTGAATTGAAGTTTGCTTTGAATCATAATCATCATCATCCAAGCCTTCTTGAATAAAGGGTGTGTTCCACCTATTTGTTTCTTCTTGAATCAGATCTACACTTCGTTCCTAGAACCAGGATTTCCCTCCCCTCTGAATGATGGTAGAGATGTCACCCAAGGATCCTCCCATATGTTTATTGATTTACCGTTCCCCACCAACCAACAAATATGTTCATCTCCTCTCCACATGCTAGCATACTAGCCATATGCTAGAGCTGGATTTAGTTTTTCGAGCCACCCAAAAGTCATGTTTGTGAAGGTATTTGCCACTGAGAAGTCTGGCCCAAAGAGCTTCTGAGTTATTAAGATATCTCCAAACAAACTTCATCACCATGGCTTTGTTGCAAATCTTAGGTCGGCGGATTCCCAATCCCCCATCTTCTTTGGCTCTAGCAATTTTACTCCAACTTGTAAAGCAGAGTTTCTTCTTCGAATTGGTGGACCCCTATCGAAATTGTATCGAAATTGTTGTTGTATCTGCATTAATATGTTAGATACACCTTTGGGTAGCAAATAACATACATGTTATAAACAGGGACAACAACAAGAGTAGATTTAATGAGAGTTGTCCTCCCCGCATATGAGAGGCATCGACCTTTCCACCCATCAAGTTTGGATTTACAGGAATTGATTTATAGGGAGAAAAAGTTCATCCTGTTTTTAGGAAGTTGCAAATGATGGCCTAGATACTTGTCCTCGATGGACTTGAAGGATGTATGATAACTTGTCGCATATACACATCAGTATTGATAACTAGAGTAACCTCCCTTCGCCTACTGGTGATTCTCCTAGGGCTCCATAGCCCTGACTATGGTTCTCTCTCTTAGCTTAGGCTACAATCCCAGCCCTATTTCCCCTCCTTCCCTACCCTCTTCTTATCCCTTCATTCCAGTGTTCTAAATGGCGGTGCCTAGGCTGTCTATCTCCGCACTACTTTTCGGTAGGCGGTGGAGTAGGCGGCCAACGGAGCTTTGGCGGCGTAGACGGCATAGGTGGGCGCCTAGGCGGAGCAATACCTAACAAGATGTTTTGGCCAAACAGTTTTGCAAGCATTATGGGTCTATGGTTCACTTTTACAAGACTAAAACTTAATAAATCTTTGTTCTAAAACATAGTTATACATGAAACATCCTTAAAATATATATATAATGTAAAAAAACTATGGTATAGTAAAAAATGTCCAAAATGTATCAACCGCCTAGGCCGCCTAGGCACCGCCTAGGCGGCAGGCGGACTCTTTCCGCCGCGCACCCGCCTACCGCCGTTAAGAACCTTGCTTCATTCCCTACATGGCTACAGGAAATCAGAAAGAAGATTTGAAAGATTTGGTAGGAAAGATGGCCTCTTTGCTCTCTACTGCCAAATCAAAAAGCAAATCTGATCACAACTCAAACTCATCCTCTCAAGCTGACCGGAGAAAGTTCATCTCCTTCAAGATCGTCTCAAGAAAGCAAATCCCTTACCAAGCAATGATTCGGACCATCCCGAAATATGGAAAACAAAGGAGGTCTTGAAGGTTGCTGTATACCATGGAGGATCCTTCTCGGCAAAGTTCTCTTCAGCTGAATACATGGAGCATGTTTTAATTAATGGACCATGGAAGATAAAGGATAGACTCATCGTCATTGAGAAGTGCCTAGCTATCAAGGCTCCTGAGAAGTACACCTTCAACAACGGTGAGCAAGGGTAAACTGTGGATTCAGTTTCACAGGCTCCCCATAAACCTCTTGAGCATTGAATTAATAACGGATTAGCATCCAAGATTGGATCAGTAAAACCCATCTCTCATCGTGAAGCGGAAAACTGGAGCCTTTTTGCAAAAGCGAAGGTGACCTTCGACTACAAAATTGAACACATTTCAGGTTTTTGTATCCTTGGCTGTCTCGCAGGTGGCCCTTACATAAATGGGATAATAAGAATGCCATGCTTGTAGTTTTTGTGGTATTATGTGATGTATGATATTAGAAGCTTTGTACATTCACGATTTGCAAGAAGACATGGGCCGTGCACTAGATAGAATCTGACTAGTTATTTTTTTAAACTGTCTGAATATTGTCATGTTTTGTTGTTTATCATTTGTTTCCCATAGCCGCCACGCTAGTTCTCTAGTGAATTCATATTGAGGAACCTGCCATTTAAGTCTTTTTTTTAAGGATAGGTAGAAGTGCTTCATAACTTCTCTTGAATGCTTTTAAGTTTTCGTTTTGTGCTGTGCAGATCTCCCTCCTGATAAGGAACCGCTGGATTGGAATACTCGGATGAAAATTGCTGCAGGCGCAGCTAAAGGGTTGGAGTATCTCCATCATGAAGCGAAACCTCCAGTTATCTACAGAGACTTCAAATCGTCAAACATATTATTGGATGAGGGCTTTCACCCAAAACTCTCAGATTTTGGGCTTGCAAAGCTAGGTCCAGATGGTGATAAATCTCATGTCTCTACAAGGGTGATGGGAACTTATGGATATTGTGCTCCGGAGTATGCTATGACTGGGCAATTGACGGTAAAGTCTGATGTATATAGCTTTGGAGTTGTTTTCCTGGAGCTGATTACTGGAAGGAAGGCCATTGACAACTGCAAAGGACATGGAGAACAGAATCTTGTTACATGGGTGAGTTTCTTTATTTGTCAGTGATAGCATCTGAATCTTCCATTACTTAAATCTCGTGTCCCAACTTTTATCAAATTTAAATTTAATTAGAAGTGAATAGTTTGCAATATCGGCCGATACCGATCTGATACGGCCGGTACCAATACGGCTTGGCATGTCCCGATTTGATACCGACTGATATCCGATACTGACCGATACCGACATTGGGGGTCTCTTTTTCGGTTAATTCGGTAAAGAAAATTGAACGAAAAGACCAATCAACAATGGTGTAAAAGCATGTAAGAGAAGAAAACTTATCTATCACATGTAAACCAATAGGCAAGGGTCACTACTATTTCATTCAATTTCAAAACTATTAAGAAACAATATTGTAAATACTTAAAGTTATGCCTAGATGTATAAAACATATTTTTTAAATGTTAATAATTTATTGATAATTTATATTAGGACAAGACATACATGCATATTGTACCTATACATACAAGGCAATCGCTTCCTTTGAATTTCTAAGGCTAGTCTACAACAATGATTGCCAATGTAGAAGCATATTAAGAAGGCTAGCATCTGAACATTCCACGTAAGTCATAGTTAAGGAAGTTAATCTCTAGATATCCCATCTATTGATGACAGTTTACTTTCTAAGTTTAAGCCATTTTGATCACAACATATGTTGCATGGAGACCAATACAACACAATAGGGACAAGAGTGTAGCATACACAACAACAATTTCTCAGTGTCTATAATCATGTCCGATGCATGTACGACACAATGTGGCAAGAACACGGACAATGGACTCGACACCGACTTTTGTAAGTCTCGATGCTTTCTAAATCATACCTTGCTGGTATTTTGCCTTTGGACTAGTGATAGTCCCACATTGGCTACACCACCAAGTAGGTATCTCAATATAATACTTTGTATGTGTTGAGGTGTGCACATGGGGTATGGTGGGGCACATGTGAGTATTATGTAGGGGTGTTTTTCTAGGAGGAAAATATATTAACTCCTCAAAGAAAGTATTTATGCTTTTTGTCACACTCATGGAATTTTTTTCTTAGGAGCTAAGTCCCAATGGTGCTTAGCGACTCGGACTCGGATTCGGACTAGGGTAAGCAAGTTGCATGCATGGTTGCTTCGTATAAGCTAGTAATCATGAGAAACCACAATATGTGATAGAAAGTATCGAAAATGACAAAAGGAAAGACTGTACACACTCTAAGTGATATAAAATACTACTTTCAATATGTGATCGGCTTAGGTATCCGGCTCATCATGGCGATGAGCTATTATTCGTGAAAATGTCCGACACAATCATCCGTGAATGACATGATTTGCTATTATTCATAAAAATTGAAACATGAGTTTGATCACATATCTACTTAGTGTTTCCCCTCTCCGACTAATACTCATGGATTCTAGTCAAAATACAATGATTCTAGAAATATGAAAATCACTACGCAAGGTAGGCACAAGATACGTGAACATGAACAACAACCTGTTCAACACGATAACCATGACCAACTTGACAACATGACCAACATGAGAATTACGATACAGGCTATGAATCAATATAGTACCAATCTGTGTATCAAGCGTGAGAATCAAGTAGAACATATCTAAAATGTGAAGTATAGAAACTATCAAAATACTGAAAACAATCAGAGAATGTACTCACCTGCCGTCCTGAGATGGTGATACAGATCAAGTCCGTATCGAAGTCCAAATAACCTACATATTATGAGTTGTGGTATCAATAGGTGTATAGAAAAACAATAGTAAACTTACCTAACTAGTGGTTAGATTTTCTAGATTTATTACATATTTCTAGTTGTAACTTAACTACATAGGTTTATAATAGGTTCAATATTACCTACTTGTGATACATATATAATATAACAAGTTATTGAATTTAGTATCCTATATCTTAACATATAGCAATACAACTTATATATAGTATCCAAGTTTATATATAACACTAACACTAGGTATAACTAACACTTGACAAGGGTACTCTAGGTATTACCTATACTTTAACACTTCTAACTCTAACTCACAACCCACTTAATACCCTCTTGGACACTTGCAACACGTGAACACTCACTTGTATCCTACACACTAACCCAAGATACTCCCTTGTATCTTGCACACTTACTAACTATACATGACACTAAATTCACTACACATCTCATTCACTTAAACACTTACACTTGACACACATATACACACTCACACTCTTGATCAAGATAATGAGCTGCTACTGCTGCTTACTGCAGCTGCTATTGCTGTTGTTGTTGTTTGCACTCCCCCCTCTCTAACACACACATCTCTCTCTATTTCTCTCTCTTTATATATATATATATATATATATATATATATATATATATATATATACATACACCCTTGTGTATATTTATACACACCCACAATTAGGATACCAAACCAAGACACTTTCTTGACCTTGTTTATGCAAGAAATCAATACTTAACCATACGTTTTAAGTAGTATTTTGACACGACGCTAGGTATCCTATTTATGACACATGGACACAAACACCCCTTCATTGGGACACAAAATTCCTTGGAGACACAACACAAACACTTGGTGGATACCAATCCATTAGTGGTTCACATCATTAATTAAAACACCTAGATTTATTACCTAAGAGTCTATTAGAACTTTGTATTTAACAATAGAGGTTAGACCTAGTTATTAATGGATTTCCTATGGGTTTTATATTAATTCTACACCATAACGTTTAGGGAAAGTAAGATTTTACCTCTTGGGAAGGGCTCCCAAGTACAACCAATGGGTTCTTGGATACAAGAGCCAAGTCAACTTCACTTCTAGTCTTAAGCTCCTCTCTAGCACTCCTTCTTGAGCCCTCAAGCTTTTGCCCCCTTTTAGCAAAAGTTTTGAGAAGTTTTGGGTTAGTTTAGGGTTGTGAAAATTTGAAAAAGAAAAAAGTGGAGAAGGAAATGAAGTGGGAGACTTGAAGTGAAGGGTAGGGGGTGTTTATACTGGCCGGCCACTTAAGGGGGTGTGGGGTGAGGTGGCGTTGGATAGCTTCTTATGTAAGCTTCTCTTGATTTTTATTTTCGAAGAGGTGGAAAAAAATTTACAAGTTTACCCCTAGATATTAATTATGAAGATGTGGGTTTATAAATATCTAGATATTTTTTAATCCAAGTTTAATCCTAACCTAAACACCAATTAAGATTAATTAACTAATAAAACTATCTAGATATTTATTAATCATGACAATAATAAAAATAATTTTTAATTTTAAAGTTTTTGAAAAGTGGCGGTTACATAGGACTTATCTCCAAATGTAGGGGTAAGGAGGTGGAGAAGTGTGAGATCTGTGCGCAGACAAAGATCACAAGAAAATCGTTCAAACGGGTTAACCGAAACACAGATCTTCTGGAGTTGGTGCACTCAGATATCTGTGACTTCAAACAGTTCTCCACAAAGGCTAAGATGAAGTATTTTATTACATTCATCGTCGACTACTCGAAGTACGCGTTCGTCTATATACTCAAGTCAAAAGACGAAACATTCCAGAAGTTCAAGGAGTTCAGGATTGAGGCTGAACTTTAAACATGGCAACAACTCAAGAGACTCAGAAGTGATCGAGGCGGAGAGTATAGGTCTATTGAATTCGTATCGTTCTGCAAAGGACATGTGATTGTCAATGAGACAACTGCTCCGTATTTTTCTCAATCAAATGGAGTGGTAGAAAGGAAGAATATGACGCTGACAAAGATGCTGAATTCAATGCTGTTGATTGCGGCTCTTCCAAACTATTTCTGGGGAGAAGCTGCACTTACGACTAATTTTGAATAGAGTGCCGTACGCAACTTCCGATGTCACTCATTCTGAACTCTGGTTCAAGGTCAGACCCAACTTGAATATCATTCGAGTGTGGGGGTGTCTAACGTATGTGAAGCTTCCGGATTTGAAGATTCAGAAGCTGAGTACGAGGACTACGAAGACTATCTTCCTGGGATATGCTGAGAAGAGTGATACTTGGAGGTTTCTTGATATTGAATCAAATTATATCATCGAATATCGAGACGTAGAATTTTTTGAAGATAAATTTGCTAGGCACAAGAACATTGTTCTCGCGGACATTCCGGAGAATAGTATTGGTGCATAGGAAGCTGAAGCCTCCAATGAAGATGTAGTCCAAGATGAAGTTGTCGTTACAGAGACAACGTTTGAACCAGAACTCGCAAAACCTGTCTCAAAGCGAGTGAGGAGGCAAAATGGCTTCGGAGATGATTTCGTCACCTATTATGTGGAAGCATATCTGCTTACCTATGATAAGGCGATGAAGACCAGCGATGGTCTTTTGGAGGGAGGCTATCAATGATGAATATGATTCAATAACCTCCAACAACACTTGGGTGTTGATCGATCTGCCTAAAGGGACTAAACTAACCGGGATGCAAGTAGATCTCCAAGAAGAAGATGAAGGCCGATGAAACTGTTGACAAGTTCAAGGTAAGATTGGTTGCCAATGGATTTTCTTAGAAGC
Source organism: Iris macrosiphon (assembly GCA_036927795.1). Lineage (NCBI taxonomy): Eukaryota > Viridiplantae > Streptophyta > Magnoliopsida > Asparagales > Iridaceae > Iris > Iris macrosiphon. The sequence continues at coordinate 125,054,487 of JAYESA010000001.1, forward strand.
AGGGGATCGACTACTTTGACACATATGCTCCGGTAGCGCAGGTGACAACAATTAGGATGTTGATTGCTATTAGTGCAATTCACAAGCTAGTAATATATCAGATGAATGTTAAAACAATATTCCTGAATGAAGAGTTGACCGAAGAGATTTACATGCAATAGCCAGAAGGATTTGTTGTAAAAGGGTTTGAAGACAAAGTCTGCAAGTTGATGAAATCATTATACGGTCTGAAGCAAGCTCCCAAAATGTGGCATACAAAGTTTAATAAAGTCATAAGATCAAACAGCTACAGGGTCAGTGAGACGGACGGGTGTGTTTACACAAAGTTCGCTGACGGAAGAGGAGTTATCGTTTGTCTATACGTGGACGACATGCTAATCTTAGGCACGAATTTAGAATGTGTCACGAGGACAAAGAAATTTCTCTCATCCAAGTTCAGTATGAAGGACTTGGGGGAGGCTGATGTTATCCTGCGAATAAAGATCATTCAGACGGACACTGGAGCGGCGCTGTCACAGTCTTATTATATTGAGAAAATTCTCACACGCTATGGATATTAGGATCTTTCAGGGATCGATACTCCGTACATGTGTGACAAGAAGCTGAAGCCAAATACCAGGAAAAGTGTCAGGTAGCTAGAGTATTCAAGCGTCATCGAGAGTTTGATGTATGCAACAACTGCCACAAGGCCTGACATAACTTTCGCCGTGGGATGTTGAGTTGGTTCACGAGCAATCAAGGTGTTGAGCACTGGAAAGCTGTGAAGAGAGTGATGGGATATCTCAAGAGAACTCACAAGTATGCACTGCACTACAGCAGTTATCCGACAGTGGTGGAATGCTTCAGTGATGCAAGCTAGTGCTCAGAAGTAGAGAACGGAAGGTCCACATGTGGGTCCGTCTTCTCCCTGGTTGGAGCTGCTATATTGTGGAAGTCGAAGAAGCAGACTATGCTCTCTTACTCTTCTATGGAATCTGAGTTCTATGCACTGGCGGCTGCAATAGATGAAGTAGAATGTTTCGGGAGCTCATGTATGATCTTCCACTGGTTGACGCGCAGATTCTGGCGGTACCGATTTACTGTAACAACCAGGCGACTACAGCGGTGGCATCAAACAATCTCTTCAATGGTAAGAAGAGGACTGTGCGACTAAGACACATGGTAGTGAATGATTTTATCAAGACTAGAGTCATTGTCGTGATTGATGTTCGGAGCCAGGAGAATCTGATAGATTCGTTCACCAAAAGCTCAAGCGCCAGCTGGTCGAGGACACAACAATCAAATGAGTTTGAAGACATTATGATATTGTGTCTTTGTAATTCTATCATAAAGTTTTATGCTATTAGTTCAAAGAAAAATCTACTAGGTATCTAGCTTTTGGTTCAAAGAAAGATCATTGACTGAGAGAATATCAAGAACAATGGGTAGTTCTTTGAGGCATTGAGGGTTACGAACCCAGAACCACTGTTGTCTATTATTTGTTCTTTGAGTAGAACAAGTCTTGTGGGAGGATGGCTTAGACGCCTTAATGAGTTCTCGGACATTTTGAATGTCCGTCGCGCTTTACAGGAAGCACAACACTACAAAGGAGCGTAGTACTCCATCCTACAGTGGGGTGATGCCACATGAGGTGCCTCGAGAGGGTAAAGCCTCGACTTCGGGACATGTCACAGCAACGTAGTACCGCGCACAGGCAGGTAGCCTACTAATTGTCACGCCCCGGTCCCGCCCGGGCCGCCGCTCCGCCCTGCCCCGCCCCGTGCGGCCGGGAATTAACGAACCGGACACGTATCACCGTGCCTCGGCGCGCCGGACGCGAATCACCGCGCCCGTCCCGCGGGTGCGAGGGAGGAAGGGAGCCAAGCGAATGGCCCGTTCGAGCTTTCGGGGGACGTGATGTCGCACGGGCCTGGGGTTGCGTCCGTGCAAGGCCAATCGTTTAAGTTGATAGTTGGCTATCATCGCATCAATCGAGTAAGCAGCGGAAAGGGACTTGTTGCAATGCAATGCATTAGCCAACTGAGTGTTCGGGACAATCGAGGCAACTTGGGTTTCCTTTAGCAAAGGCACACGTTCGTTCCATACATTATGCCCCCTTATACGATAGCATTCTCGGGGCAACAATCGAAACCAGGATTCCGGGTCTTCGGGACTGTGGCACGCCTATCGCTCCCTCGGACGATCCAGTACCTGCGAACAAGTAAACTGTTGGTGGGTCAGCACTTTATACAAGTACTGGTGAGATAAATCAACTGAACAGAAACAAGCATTCACTCAAACAGGCACTAAGTAATCATGTTATAAAATATTACATTACTAGTGATCTTTCTAGTTTTACCTAGGTTCGTTTCATGCAGTTCTAGCAGAGTCGATTTACTTGTTTAGAAACATGTTTGGAAACAGAGTTTCATATTGAATATGCAAACAAGCAAACCGTTCATGTTTCAGGGTGTGCGCAGCGTGTCTCGTGCGACTCGGGGGTCTGATGCAAAGCTAGACACACAATGCACATTCTTAGGGGCAGTTACTATCCAAGCCAACACAATGACTTAGCTATATGCAGGGCGGTCCCCGAGTATCTCCGGATCGGCAGCTGGTGGAACAGCATACCAATGACTCTTTATCTGATGCTAGAGGCAGCTGTGACTCATGGTTGCTTTGCACTATCATGGTAGCAGCCGTGACACATGCAGTTCAGCTCTCCACCAATAGCCATTGTCCGACCGCGTGCGAATGCATGGAACACTATCAAATAAACTCTAGTATGCAGACGAGACGAACCATCAGAATACACTCATTGTTGCGGGACAATCCGACTTATCACTTGAACACGTTCAGGCACAGTATGGTTCTCTCGAAGCATAGACGATAGTGAACATATTCATGCACTCTAAGCAGGCGATTCAGGATTCTCGTTAAGCAGGCATTGTTTCAAAGACAAGCTAGGTGAGTTCGTTCATTAACATGCAAGGCAGGTTCTATCATTCTCTTAAGAAAACATTGCAAGCAAAAACTCAGGTTATTATTAAGGCGTGCAAGAATCAGAGAACGAAGTTCTGCCCACTCACCTTGATACATAACACCGGCGCGGAGCGGGGCGTTACATACTTACCAACCAACAAAAAGTTTCGTCCTCGAAACTTCAAGAATAAACTTCTCGATATCCCGAGTAGCGATAGTGCCGTCCCTCGCCGTACTCAATCGAAACAATCAAGCAATTCAAGTTCAGGAAACATTTTGCACTTTGAGAATATCTATGGACTTATTGTATGGAACGCTCTTTGCAAAACCATATCGATAATATCTCAGAGTCATAGCAACGGTTTGGGCCAGAGAATCGATTCCGCTCTGATACCATTCTGTCACGCCCCGGTCCCGCCCGGGCCGCCGCTCCGCCCTGCCCCGCCCCGTGCGGCCGGGAATTAACGAACCGGACACGTATCACCGTGCCTCGGCGCGCCGGACGCGAATCACCGCGCCCGTCCCGCGGGTGCGAGGGAGGAAGGGAGCCAAGCGAATGGCCCGTTCGAGCTTTCGGGGGACGTGATGCCGCACGGGCCTGGGGTTGCGCCCGTGCAAGGCCAATCGTTTAAGTTGATAGTTGGCTATCATCGCATCAATCGAGTAAGCAGCGGAAAGGGACTTGTTGCAATGCAATGCATTAACCAACTGAGTGTTCGGGACAATCGAGGCAACTTGGGTTTCCTTTAGCAAAGGCACACGTTCATTTCATACATTATGCCCCCTTATACGATAGCATTCTCGGGGCAACAATCGAAACCAGGATTCCGGGTCTTCGGGACTGTGGCACGCCTATCGCTCCCTCGGACGATCCAGTACCTGCGAACAAGTAAACTGTTGATGGGTCAGCACTTTATACAAGTACTGGTGAGATAAATCAACTGAACAGAAACAAGCATTCACTCAAGCAGGCACTAAGTAATCATGTTATAAAACATTACATTACTAGTGATCTTTCTAGTTTTACCTAGGTTCGTTTCATGCAGTTCTAGCAGAGTCGATTTACTTGTTTAGAAACATGTTTGGAAACAGAGTTTCATATTGAATATGCAAGCAAGCAAACCGTTCATATTTCAGGGTGTGCGCAGCGTGTCTCGTGCGACTCGAGGGTCTGATGCAAAGCTAGACACACAATGCACATTCTTAGGGGCAGTCACTATCCAAGCCAACACAATGACTTAGCTATATGCAGGGCGGTCCCCGAGTATCTCAGGATCGGCAGCTGGTGGAACAGCATACCAATGACTCTTTATCTGATGCTAGAGGCAGCTGTGACTCATGGTTGCTTTGCACTATCATGGTAGCAGCCGTGACACATGCAGTTCAGCTCTCCACCAATAGCCATTGTCCGACCGCGTGCGAATGCATGGAACACTATCAAATAAACTCTAGTATGCAGACGAGACGAACCATCAGAACACACTCATTGTTGCGGGGCAATCCGACTTATCACTTGAACACGTTCAGGCACAGTATGGTTCTCTCGAAGCATAGACGATAGTGAACATATTCATGCACTCTAAGAAGGCGATTCAGGATTCTCGTTAAGCAGGCATTGTGTCAAAGACAAGCTAGGTGAGTTCGTTCATTAACATGCAAGGCAGGTTCTATCATTCTCTTAAGAAAACATTGCAAGCAAAAACTCAGGTTATTATTAAGGCGTGCAAGAATCAGAGAACGAAGTTCTGCCCACTCACCTTGATACATAACGCCGGCGCGGAGCGGGGCGTTACACTAATGTTGTAGAATGAAGAGTGGTAGGCAACACTACAAAAATGTCGGTGATCTCATGTTACAGTGGTGTGACCTATGCAGTTAATAACGGTTTTTTCATGATAACGGTCCAGTAGAGTTATAGATATATCACCGATATATCGATTTTATAACGGTAAATATCGGTTTGCATTTTTAACACAATTTTTATATATGAATAATACATTTAATAGTTTTCTATTATAAAATATGCAGAAAATATATATATCGTCGAGAAATCCAAGAGATCCAAGAGATCTCATTGTTGCGGGACAATCCGACTTATCACTTGAACACGTTCAGGCACAGTATGGTTCTCTCGAAGCATAGACGATAGTGAACATATTCATGCACTCTAAGCAGGCGATTCAGGATTCTCGTTAAGCAGGCATTGTTTCAAAGACAAGCTAGGTGAGTTCGTTCATTAACATGCAAGGCAGGTTCTATCATTCTCTTAAGAAAATATTGCAAGCAAAAACTCAGGTTATTATTAAGGCGTGCAAGAATCAGAGAACGAAGTTCTGCCCACTCACCTTGATACATAACACCGGCGCGGAGCGGGGCGTTACATACTTACCAACCAACAAAAAGTTTCGTCCTCGAAACTTCAAGAATAAACTTCTCGATATCCCGAGTAGCGATAGTGCCGTCCCTCGCCGTACTCAATCGAAACAATCAAGCAATTCAAGTTCAGGAAACATTTTGCACTTTGAGAATATCTATGGACTTATTGTATGGAACGCTCTTTGCAAAACTATATCGATAATATCTCAGAGTCATAGCAACGGTTTGGGCCAGAGAATCGATTCCGCTCTGATACCATTCTGTCACGCCCCGGTCCCGCCCGGGCCGCCGCTCCGCCCTGCCCCGCCCCGTGCGGCCGGGAATTAACGAACCGGACACGTATCACCGTGCCTCGGCGCGCCGGACGCGAATCACCGCGCCCGTCCCGCGGGTGCGAGGGAGGAAGGGAGCCAAGCGAATGGCCCGTTCGAGCTTTCGGGGGACGTGATGCCGCACGGGCCTGGGGTTGCGCCCGTGCAAGGCCAATCGTTTAAGTTGATAGTTGGCTATCATCGCATCAATCGAGTAAGCAGCGGAAAGGGACTTGTTGCAATGCAATGCATTAACCAACTGAGTGTTCGGGACAATCGAGGCAACTTGGGTTTCCTTTAGCAAAGGCACACGTTCATTTCATACATTATGCCCCCTTATACGATAGCATTCTCGGGGCAACAATCGAAACCAGGATTCCGGGTCTTCGGGACTGTGGCACGCCTATCGCTCCCTCGGACGATCCAGTACCTGCGAACAAGTAAACTGTTGATGGGTCAGCACTTTATACAAGTACTGGTGAGATAAATCAACTGAACAGAAACAAGCATTCACTCAAGCAGGCACTAAGTAATCATGTTATAAAACATTACATTACTAGTGATCTTTCTAGTTTTACCTAGGTTCGTTTCATGCAGTTCTAGCAGAGTCGATTTACTTGTTTAGAAACATGTTTGGAAACAGAGTTTCATATTGAATATGCAAGCAAGCAAACCGTTCATGTTTCAGGGTGTGCGCAGCGTGTCTCGTGCGACTCGAGGGTCTGATGCAAAGCTAGACACACAATGCACATTCTTAGGGGCAGTCACTATCCAAGCCAACACAATGACTTAGCTATATGCAGGGCGGTCCCCGAGTATCTCAGGATCGGCAGCTGGTGGAACAGCATACCAATGACTCTTTATCTGATGCTAGAGGCAGCTGTGACTCATGGTTGCTTTGCACTATCATGGTAGCAGCCGTGACACATGCAGTTCAGCTCTCCACCAATAGCCATTGTCCGACCGCGTGCGAATGCATGGAACACTATCAAATAAACTCTAGTATGCAGACGAGACGAACCATCAGAACACACTCATTGTTGCGGGGCAATCCGACTTATCACTTGAACACGTTCAGGCACAGTATGGTTCTCTCGAAGCATAGACGATAGTGAACATATTCATGCACTCTAAGAAGGCGATTCAGGATTCTCGTTAAGCAGGCATTGTTTCAAAGACAAGCTAGGTGAGTTCGTTCATTAACATGCAAGGCAGGTTCTATCATTCTCTTAAGAAAACATTGCAAGCAAAAACTCAGGTTATTATTAAGGCGTGCAAGAATCAGAGAACGAAGTTCTGCCCACTCACCTTGATACATAACGCCGGCGCGGAGCGGGGCGTTACACTAATGTTGTAGAATGAAGAGTGGTAGGCAACACTACAAAAATGCCGGTGATCTCATGTTACAGTGGTGTGACCTATGCAGTTAATAACGGTTTTTTCATGATAACGGTCCAGTAGAGTTATAGATATATCACCGATATATCGATTTTATAACGGTAAATATCGGTTTGCATTTTTAACACAATTTTTATATATGAATAATACATTTAATAGTTTTCTATTATAAAATATGCAGAAAATATATATATCGTCGAGAAATCCAAGAGATCCAAGAGATCTCATTGTTGCGGGACAATCCGACTTATCACTTGAACACGTTCAGGCACAGTATGGTTCTCTCGAAGCATAGACGATAGTGAACATATTCATGCACTCTAAGCAGGCGATTCAGGATTCTCGTTAAGCAGGCATTGTTTCAAAGACAAGCTAGGTGAGTTCGTTCATTAACATGCAAGGCAGGTTCTATCATTCTCTTAAGAAAACATTGCAAGCAAAAACTCAGGTTATTATTAAGGCGTGCAAGAATCAGAGAACGAAGTTCTGCCCACTCACCTTGATACATAACACCGGCGCGGAGCGGGGCGTTACATACTTACCAACCAACAAAAAGTTTCGTCCTCGAAACTTCAAGAATAAACTTCTCGATATCCCGAGTAGCGATAGTGCCGTCCCTCGCCGTACTCAATCGAAACAATCAAGCAATTCAAGTTCAGGAAACATTTTGTACTTTGAGAATATCTATGGACTTATTGTATGGAACGCTCTTTGCAAAACCATATCGATAATATCTCAGAGTCATAGCAACGGTTTGGGCCAGAGAATCGATTCCGCTCTGATACCATTCTGTCACGCCCCGGTCCCGCCCGGGCCGCCGCTCCGCCCTGCCCCGCCCCGTGCGGCCGGGAATTAACGAACCGGACACGTATCACCGTGCCTCGGCGCGCCGGACGCGAATCACCGCGCCCGTCCCGCGGGTGCGAGGGAGGAAGGGAGCCAAGCGAATGGCCCGTTCGAGCTTTCGGGGGACGTGATGCCGCACGGGCCTGGGGTTGCGCCCGTGCAAGGCCAATCGTTTAAGTTGATAGTTGGCTATCATCGCATCAATCGAGTAAGCAGCGGAAAGGGACTTGTTGCAATGCAATGCATTAACCAACTGAGTGTTCGGGACAATCGAGGCAACTTGGGTTTCCTTTAGCAAAGGCACACGTTCATTTCATACATTATGCCCCCTTATACGATAGCATTCTCGGGGCAACAATCGAAACCAGGATTCCGGGTCTTCGGGACTGTGGCACGCCTATCGCTCCCTCGGACGATCCAGTACCTGCGAACAAGTAAACTGTTGATGGGTCAGCACTTTATACAAGTACTGGTGAGATAAATCAACTGAACAGAAACAAGCATTCACTCAAACAGGCACTAAGTAATCATGTTATAAAACATTACATTACTAGTGATCTTTCTAGTTTTACCTAGGTTCGTTTCATGCAGTTCTAGCAGAGTCGATTTACTTGTTTAGAAACATGTTTGGAAACAGAGTTTCATATTGAATATGCAAGCAAGCAAACCGTTCATGTTTCAGGGTGTGCGCAGCGTGTCTCGTGCGACTCGAGGGTCTGATGCAAAGCTAGACACACAATGCACATTCTTAGGGGCAGTCACTATCCAAGCCAACACAATGACTTAGCTATATGCAGGGCGGTCCCCGAGTATCTCAGGATCGGCAGCTGGTGGAACAGCATACCAATGACTCTTTATCTGATGCTAGAGGCAGCTGTGACTCATGGTTGCTTTGCACTATCATGGTAGCAGCCGTGACACATGCAGTTCAGCTCTCCACCAATAGCCATTGTCCGACCGCGTGCGAATGCATGGAACACTATCAAATAAACTCTAGTATGCAGACGAGACGAACCATCAGAACACACTCATTGTTGCGGGGCAATCCGACTTATCACTTGAACACGTTCAGGCACAGTATGGTTCTCTCGAAGCATAGACGATAGTGAACATATTCATGCACTCTAAGAAGGCGATTCAGGATTCTCGTTAAGCAGGCATTGTTTCAAAGACAAGCTAGGTGAGTTCGTTCATTAACATGCAAGGCAGGTTCTATCATTCTCTTAAGAAAACATTGCAAGCAAAAACTCAGGTTATTATTAAGGCGTGCAAGAATCAGAGAACGAAGTTCTGCCCACTCACCTTGATACATAACGCCGGCGCGGAGCGGGGCGTTACACTAATGTTGTAGAATGAAGAGTGGTAGGCAACACTACAAAAATGTCGGTGATCTCATGTTACAGTGGTGTGACCTATGCAGTTAATAACGGTTTTTTCATGATAACGGTCCAGTAGAGTTATAGATATATCACCGATATATCGATTTTATAACGGTAAATATCGGTTTGCATTTTTAACACAATTTTTATATATGAACAATACATTTAATAGTTTTCTATTATAAAATATGCAGAAAATATATATATCGTCGAGAAATCCAAGAGATCCAAGAGATCCAAGATAAAGAAGATCACTTAAGGAACTACATCTCTGAATAAGTTTGATGCATGAAGATTTTGATGGCAGAAGATGTAATCTCCATTCTCCATTGATGTGAATGTCATATCATTCAACATCAGATGTAATCTCCATTGATGTGAATGTCATATCGTTTGATGGCAAAAGTTATAATCTCCATTGATGGCAGAAGCTTGTATTGTATTGTATCTTGACTTAACAGCTAATTTTTCCATAGAATGTCGTCTGCAGGCCCAGGCTCATAAGATTTTTTTGTAGCAAAACCAAAACCGTGAGAAATCGGTTTTTTTGTAAACCGATATTTCGAACAATATCGGCCAAATCGGCCGATAATATCGGTTTTGATATTTTACCGATATTTCTGTAAAAAAATATCGGTCCAGGACCGATACCATTATATATCGGTTATATAACCGATATATAACCGTTTTTGACTACTTAGGGTGTGACACCACCAAGAGGTAAAAGATGTAAAGTCTTGGCTACGATGGCCATGTCACAGCGTCGTAACACCGCAAGGAAGCGCAATGCTTCATGCTGGGTAGTATGACATTACAAAGAGGCTGAGACCTCATGTTACAGTGGGATGACACCACGATGAGGTGTAGCCTCGACTTTAGGCCATGTCATAGCGGCGTAGCACCGCAAGGAAGCGTAAGGCTTCATGTCATAACTCTTTAAAAGAACCCACCTAGAGTGTATGGAAAGAGATATATGCTGTCTCTTAAGGGTAAGCTTATAGATGCCAAAATATATACACCAAAACCAGACGTGCACATGGCCTTTAATGTGCAGCCAGAAGCACAACTGATGTCATTATGTGAGTGAAAATAATTGCAGCTATGGTGAAAAATTCAAGGCTTAGTCCATTCTTGTATCGTACTGTTATTTGACCCATGCGGGAAGATTCGAGTCGTAAGCAACATCTATCCTAATGTATGATGGACACTCACTATGGGGAACGCTCAACCCATATATTGAGATATGTGAAAAAAATGTTGGTGTTTTGCCTTTGGACTAGTTAAAGATAGTCCCACATTGGCTACAACACCAAGTGAGTATTTCAATATAATACTTTGTATGTGTTGAGGTGTGCACATGAGGTGTTGTGAGGCACATGTGGATGCCATGTGGGGGTATTTTTCTAGGTGGAAAAATGATTAACTCATCAAAGAAAGCATTTATGCTTTTTGTCACACTCATGAAAAAAATTTCTTATGAGCTAAGTTCCAATGGTACTTAGCGACTCGGACTCGGATTTGGTCTCGGACTTGGATTATGCAGGTTGCATGTGTGGTTGCTGCGTATGCACGCTATGCATGGTTATGCGCATATACGTGCATGCGCAGCATATGCGGCTATGCGTAGCTGTATGTCTGCTAGTTTGCGCACATGTGCTGCTGTGTTGTTGCGCTCATGTGCGAGCTGCGTTGATTGCACGTGACTCTGATGATGGAGGGATTTAGAAGAATATCAATCCTTATTTTGGGAGTTGGTATTTTAGTCCCACATCGGCTACGAGTGGAGATGCGTTTTCACCCTTCTCTATAAATAGTCCTTAGGCCTCCATTTGGAGATACACCAAAAATTGAGAGAGGAGTCCAGAGAGTCTGTTCGAGTCACACACAGAGGTGACTACGAGCGTTCAGAAGTTCTTTTGTGAACTTGCTGGCTCCTGAGAGCAGATCGTCGATAGAGGACGAATCTTGCTTTGAGCAACGGTGGCCTTCACCACCCCAGCAAGAATATTTTTTTTATTCTATCTTCTTTTATCTTCTTCTAGTTGTAAACGTTGTCCCAATTGCAACTGCGTTTGCAAGGAAGAACGGAAACTGCTTTCTGATTATTGTAATCTTTTGTAAGTTGTAATCAGAGTTGATATATTATTGTTTTTCATTGGAATCGAGGATTCAGAGGACAAACTTGTTTGTTGGAACTTCTGAGTCTCGTCTACAACTTCAGGATCAAATAGAGGGTAGAATGTAAAGTTTACTGGAACCTCTGTTCCTGATCCGTTCTTCAAGCCTCGGGACTAACATACCTCTTGTATGGAAACTCTATTTTGCAGGCCCGGCCCATGTTCAACGACCGAAGAAAGCTCGCAAAGCTGGCCGACTCTAGACTCCAAGGCCGGTATCCCATGCGCGGGTTGTACCAGGCCCTCGCGGTGGCTTCTATGTGCATTCAGGAAGAGGCAGCTGCCCGTCCTCTCATTTCCGACGTCGTGACTGCTCTCTCCTACCTGGCATCCCAGGCCTATGACCCAGCTACTGTACCGGCGGCCTCTGGCCACCGGGCAAGCCGTAGCCGCAGCGGACGAGCAGCTGAGAAGGGCGAGGATGGCGCGTTGGAGAAGGATGACTCGCCCAAGGATGCCAAGAAGGATTCTGACAGGGAGCGGGCGGTAGCCGAGGCTAAGATGTGGGGAGCGAATTGGAGGGAGAAGGGACGGACGAATGATCGAGGAAGTTTTGATGCCGAGAGCGCAATTGGCTAATCTTAGTTTTGACTCGAGTGTATATTTTTATTATTCGCAGGCAGGAAAGGTATATAGAAGTATATGGGTGGTATTAACTTACTTTGCTCATTCTCTCTCTTGTAAAATTCTATATGCTCTTGTATATTTGAATCTCTTCTGGTTAAATAATTCAAGTAATAAGTAGAAAATTGTTCCAAATTACAGAATCTGTAGAAAATTCTGAGTTGTTTCTATCGAGGATGGAGATGCTAATGATGCGAGGCTGATGATAAGAAAGTTTGCATGGCTAATCCTTTTTTATTTTTATTGCGAGGAAAATGAGTTGTTTGAAATTCTCATTCAACCTAGAATACTCATTGTTGATACTTTCTTCTAAAAGGGATTTTACTAACGGCACAACCACCATTGTTACGAGGCACAACACGTAAGTTAGAAATTTGTTAGGAGCTAACATAACATCTACTAGGTGTCCATGAGTGCATTCGGATGCTTTGCTATTGAATCAGATTATAAAGAAGTACTGTGTAGTTTAGGCATAGCATGTTGTAATTTTTATTTTTATTTTTTATTTTTTTATCATATATTTTGAATAGGTGATGATAGTAACTTGTTAGAAGAGTTTAAGTATAAGTTGGCACATAAAATGGGTATGATTTTCCATATAAAATTTGTTAGAGTAGGGCATTTCGATGCTGTGCCAAAATTTAGACAGTCCTAAAAAATAGTCAGGAGTGTTAAAATTTTGGTAGCCCTAGGACCATATATTTTTATGAAACTATGTGGATTACAAAGAAGATGCTCCAATGAGTTTTCATGCTATTGCTCCAATAAAAATTAGACAATTGCCAAAATTTTCGTAGTCCTAGAAGTGTCAGAATTTTGGCTGTCCTAATTTATTATAGGACTACCAAAATTTTGACAGTTATGCCAAAATTTTGGTAGTCCTGAAGATATACTTCTTTGTTTTCAAGTTGGCAGTTATGGATATATACATGATTGTCGAAATTTTGACAGTCATTCGCCATCCCAAATACTTTTTCGATTATGAAACTTCAAAATTTTATTATAGGAGTTCGAAACTTCAGAAATAGTCCAAAATGTGACTATCTACTACAAAACTATGCAAAAAAAAAAAAAATGTATTAAGGTTTAAGAATTTGGAAAGGAAGAGAAAGAAATCAATTTTTTTTGTTTTTTTGTTCTTATTATACTAAAGTTGTCACATCCCGTAACAATTTTCAAAACGTATTTTAGATATTAAAATATGACCATTATTTTAACATTTTTGTGATGTAAGTTGTGACTTTAAAAAGACCCCTATGAAGTGGCTAGTGGGCTTGATATAAGCTATGGACTCTCAAGGGAGTTGAGCTATGTGATCTTTTGGAGGGAAGTAGAGTAGTAGAAAATGTTCGATGTAACATCGAATAAAATTTTGATAGCTTCTCAGTGTTCTCAGTCTGAAGAGAAAATTAGTGACGGGCCATCAATATTTTGTAGGAGAGAACTACCAATTTGGACAAAATGGGCTGGTCATGGTCAAAGTTGTAAAAAAATATTAGGCGTTTGTCGGACGGACACCGGATGCCTAGTGAATAACGACAGTGGTTCGAAAAATAAAATAAAATTGCATAAACTAGTCTATAAAATCCAAAAATATGCATAGTCGAAAATTTGGAGGATCTAGATAGATGCTTAGACAAACATCGGATGGACCCCAGACGCAGGGTCGGCCCTGGGGTAATCCGGACAAGTCGTCCGGCTTGGACAACCCCCCTCCCCTAGGTCCCCACCTCTCCTCCAATAGAGCCTCCGCGCTCCACCCTAACTCCTTTCTGTCTGTTGAGCAAGTAGTCCACCAGATCCATATTTTGAGTTTCTACTGGGAATGCCTCGAGTAGTTCAAGGAGAGGAACTCGGAATTCGAGTTTCACGACGTCGTCAGAACCGGAGGCTTCGACGCCGCTGCCAAACCTGTTCGCCATCAATTTTTTTTTTTGATATATTCTTTTGGAGTTAAGGACTATCTTCTTTTACAGTCAAGGACAAAGAGCAACAAAATTTAGTTCCGGCTAGAATAATCCAACCCCTTGAGCAGGCCCTGACCAGATGCCTAGACAGATAGACACGTCAAGCTCATGACCCTCTTTCTTAGATGTAATGTGCTTGCTCTAATTCATCATCAACCTGTTTCTCATTTGGTTGCACAAAACCAATTAGCATATGTAACACCCATGAATTTTGTATAATATTTAATGCGAATTTATTCATAACCAAAATTTGTTAACTTACTTATTATAAATTATTCATGATTAGTTTATTTTAGAGTTTAGGAAATTGCGGCCGGCATAACCAGGGGTGTAAATTTATGATTTCCAAGATTTATACATTTTACAATTTTAACTGACTTAAGAATATTACTTACTTGTAGTCTATGTCTTTGGATAAGATTTTGAAATATCAAAATTATATTGTTATTAAATTATTCGAAGTATAATTCTTAATAAGATTGTATTGTTAAATTTGCTAATTTTTTTTCATGATATCACAATTCACATTTCTATAATCATAATTTCACATATTTTGTATTACTTACAAACACATCATTAGAGATCCCTCCCCTAGCCGTTCCACTCGAATCCTGTCACCTCTCGTCAACCCACGATGACCCGTCCCCGCCCGTACTCGCGGAGTCACCATCGTCAGACCGATGAGCGCCATCGGTCGATCCCTGTCCGCGCCGTCACCAACCACCGTGACGGCGGTCGGGGAATCGCCAAAGTTTTTGCCTTGCACCACTAGCCCCACGCGAAGACTTCTCCATCAACCTCGACAGCTAGAGCTCAGTCGGCAAGCCGATGGCTGCCGGTAAACTTGTGGGAACTGAGGAAACTCTGTTCGGTCAGGTAGACAACAGTTATTTTTGAAGATTTGTTCGAGAATCTCCCCTTACAGAAGACCAAATCACTAAATAATTTCACGAGTAAAGTCTATGATAACTCTAGTTTAATTCTGGAAACGTTTGTAGGATAATTCGAACTGTAGCTAGATCAAACCATTGGCCGAAGCAGAGTCCATGAAACTATTTTTAAAAAACTAAAAATCTTCGATACTGAGTTGGTCCCATCAAATTGGACCGCCTAGTCGCATACCAATTGCACCGAAAGACGTGTACGGTATACCTCGACATGTGGGCTTTGACGAAATTCGATTTGGTGGCATGTGCGCGACGAATTCGACTCGTATCCGTCGAAAGTTCACATATCGACATTTTGCAAAATACCATAGAAGTTTGTGATCGCTCATCGGAATGCGACAAAACTTGCTCCATTGGGTCTGTAGTATTACGCTGGTCCTGTGACCCAAGTTTCACGCAATTCCGAGACAGTTGACTGAACCGCCGTTTCGCGGATCCCACGGTTTGACTTGACAATCGATTTTGTGATCGGCTCACCGGAATCCAAAACTGGATAAACTGTTGAGTTCGTATCGACGTTTAGAATTTGTTTGACCTATAATTTGTCCAATTTAGAGACCTTTACCCCTGCCACGTATTGCGGTGCAAAGTAGCCCACAAGTGGGCCACACTTTGACCCGAAATGACCATTTTAGCCCTTGTGTCCAAATTGGACGAAAGGATAGTATTTTTTGACTATCTCGCTTATTCCGAAAACATTGGTGATATTTATTTCAGCATCCGGAGACGTTTGTTCTGCTTCCATATTTTCTAGATTTCTTGCACATGTTGTCTTGCATTATTACTACACCAAACCATTGTCAGAGAAGTATACCTTGCCACTACTGCTGTTTATTTATATTCACATCTGTATATTTTATTTCTATTATTTATTTTCTTATTTATGTATATTAATAAACTGTGCGTCTAATGAAACTTGGGTGCAACGACGGATGACGCCGTCTTTTGTTTCATATTTTATTTGTTATACATATTGACCGATATTTAAGAGATCACCCCCTGATTGTGAGGTATCTTTATATCTCATTTGGCCGTGACACAATTCTTACACGAGTTGTGAGTCTCATGTAGATCACGGACTTACGTTTCGACTGATCATCAATACGTCGGGACGTGCGATAGGGAATAACTGCTAATAGAATTGCATGCTAGACGACTTAGCAATTATTTAGAGGTATCATCGTGTTGTGGAGACAATATGTATAGGAGCATGGGGTTGGAAGAACAGATGTCTAACGTAGGGGCTCTCATTGTTATTTAATTTTCCTCTAGATTGTCCACGGGCGACTCGATAGAGCGCTACGTATGTCGAGCATTTATTTACTTTTCCTCTAGATTGGCCGCTAATGACTCGGTTGAGCACTATGTGTGTCGAGCACCTGTATGAGTCGAGAGTTCCTCATTATGATGTTGTCCTCAAAAGTGCATTTCATATAGAATGATTAGGAGACATTTTTTGGATTTTTATTTTTAGTATATTGTGGCATACTTTTATGTATCTTGTTACGTCACTCTGAGGACCTGGTCCCTTTCCAGGTGTAGACGATCAGGACTATCCGCAGGAGTACGGACCAGGACCTGATTCTTCATTTTCTGTTGAGGAGGTCTTACCTTCTGAGCATCCATGATTATCTCTTAGTTGATGGAATTATTTTGCTACTCTCTTTAGTTAGAATTATATTTTATATTGGAGTTTTACCCTCCTTTCTCATTTTAGTTTTGATATAGTCGTTTGGTAGTTGATTTGTCTCCACCCGACTATCATTTTGGATTATTTAGACTTGATCATTTGGATATATTTGGTTTAGTTTATTTATTTTATTGACCTGTGTATGTGGATGAGATCTAGTTGCCTGTGACTTATTTGATAATATATATACCACTTGTGAATTGTTATTCATAAAACAGCGTATGTATTTGTTATGGTTTCCATATATTAGAGTTGTTATATACATACGGCTGACATGCTTACGTATTCTTAGTCCTACGTATTTTGGGACTACGGCGTGACAGTTTGGGCGCTGAGCACCTTTGTTCACAGCCCCGACTGCCGCATGGACAGGGTCAGCCTGGGTGGACGCATGATGATCGTCTTCAGCAACAGGGAGAGAAGAGGGGAGCGCATGCTCCGTAGTTGGGTGAGGCACAACGTCTTTGCTACCCATGTCCTGCGGGTCTTCTTAGGCTTTACCAGTCTTGGAGAAGGACTCACGTTGTCCCCGGAGAGCATTTCCTCGAATACTTGTTGGTAGAATCGCACCACCAGCATCCTCTGGATGGATCACAGTTTGGCCACATCAGACTGCATCACTGCCTTCTCATCAGAGAAGGAGCTCCACAGTAGAGTCGTCATCTTGTTCACCATTACAAGTTGTGAATGAACTTTTATTAAACAACAAACAAACAAGTACAAAAAAAATCATAGATAAAATATCTAAGTACAATATTTTTTATCAGGGTCGTGACGATGGAGATCGAGAGCTGCAGCTGCTCCTTTACTCCGTTGACGGTCTAGCGAGGGAATGAGGATGCTCTCTTCTGCTTTTTCTCCTGAGCTTGTGTGCACGTACGTAGCTCGTCCCCCTTCTTGTGGTCATGCTACCATGTTATTTATAGTCGTCGTGCTGACGGACTATCGATGTCGTATATGCCTTTGTTTGGTGGCCGCATAGGGCTCCTTCAACAGAATGTGGTTGTAATTGTAGTCGCATGCCACGGGCAGGCTGTCACGTGGGTCTTGGTTAAGATATGTTGTTGATGAGATCTCAGGGTTGTTTTCAACCCATTATGTGCGTGACTTGGTCAGTTGGACACGTAGTCAGCATTGATCGTGCGACAAATCATCTTCGGTTGTAACGAAAAGATCATGTAAGTCGAGAGCCGTATAATGTCTTGGCCGCATAGCATTGTGGCCGCAGATGTGCCATCGCTTGCCCTTGGTCGGATGGACACTCTGGCCGTACGGCATTGTGGCCGCATACGTGCTCTCGTTTGGCCTTGGTCGGATGGACACTATGGCCGCATGGCATTGTGGTTGCATACATGCTCTTGTTTGGCCTTGGTCTGATGGACACTCTGGCCACATACGTGCTCTCGTTTGGCCTTGGTCTAATGAACACTCTGGTCGCACGATGACGAGGCCGCATTGGTATGTAGCCGCATATGAGTGAGCACTTGGTATGGCACGTCTAACGAGGCCATCAATGAATTGATGTGACTTTTTATCTTTTTTTGAGCTGCCGTCTTCATGAGTCTCGAAGTGTCTCAGTGTGATGAGCGAGGTGTCAGAGATTATGTTAGGCATTGAGTGTCGTGTCAAGGGGGTCTTATGCGGACCCATGCTCTGTAGTTGTTTAGGCCGCATAAGGTGTACTATGCGGCTTCCAGCTCCTTGCTTGATCAGGCCGCATGTGGCTCCTCTGCGGCATGTTTTTATTTTTTAGGACGGTATGACCTCTATGCGGCCT
Source organism: Iris macrosiphon (assembly GCA_036927795.1). NCBI lineage: Eukaryota > Viridiplantae > Streptophyta > Magnoliopsida > Asparagales > Iridaceae > Iris > Iris macrosiphon. The sequence goes on from JAYESA010000001.1 coordinate 125,072,940, forward strand.
GTATAATTTTCATGCTTCTATAAGGTGTTGCCAAAGAAACTGCTTGAGCTGTCCACCAGTCTCGGGATAAGTCCAACAACTGTAGTCGCACCACTGCAACTCGTTCCCTATCCGGAACACCTGCGGTCTCAAGTATAGCTTCGGTATCCTGAAGCCATACATCAGATGCAATCACATCCTCGGTACCATAGAAATACGGGGGTTGAAGGCGCTTAAAATTGCTTGCCGAGTTGTTGGCACGATGTTCGCCTTTTTCTAAGGCCTCATGTACTGACTGGGTGAGGGCATCATCTCGGCACTCTTGAGATGCTAGTAATTGTCTGATGATCCCCATCAGGGCCTGTGTATCACCTTCTGTATTCTGTGGTACTGGAGGGTTCTGGTTGGACCTGCTGTTCAACATTATGAGCCATCCTGGACTCTGCTTCAGAATGCTGAGGCTGAACCTCAAGAAGCTGTTGGCCGGTTGGGGGTTGTCCTGTTACTGGCGGAACTCGAGATGGCTGATCGGAAGGAGAAGGAACAATATCCTTGAAAGATATAGCACACAAGATCAAATCGAAAGGACATAATAAATCGAAGAAGCAAGCAGGTAACTGGTCAAGATTTAGAGATATAAGATAGCATGAGAAGGAGATCAAGTTGTGACATGATTGAGACAACTAAACACTGGTAATCAACCACATATCTGAAAATCATACCTGCGTGGGCCACCACTTAAACCTTGTCACGTTCCAGAACCACAATACTGGAGAGCGGGGGCACACAAAGCCAGTTACATATGCCAGGGTACTTCATACATTGAGGATACGGTTATGGTTGTCTAAGACATGTGGGGTTTTACTCTACAATCCAAAAGTCAATCTAAGCTCGAGCAATCCTAGGTGTCTTAGTCACAAGCAAACAAAAAATTACAAGTTGTATAATCACCAGACATATAATAGTAAGGCGTCCCAAACTATACATACATAGATGATCATAAAACTAGTTGTACAAAATGGAAAACTAGCAAGTGTCTAAGTCATACATGATCAACTCCAACTATAGTATATAATATGTTAATCAGGTTCTACCCTTTAGGTTAGATAACAAGTTCAAAAGAACACGAGCTAAACACGTGCTCGGTGGCTAAATACCTCAAAAGAATAATTTACAAACAAGTGGGTGAATGAAAAGAAACCCACTCAATTTTTCTGGTGCTCCTAGTATTCACCATCTTGAGGTAGGTACGGAAGATCTCGTGGTCCTGCTCCGAAATTTGGCTATATATAACCAGTAGGGTCAGAACCCCAAATAGCAAAGTACCACAAAGAAGCCTAACCTAGGAAGTAAAACTAGCATACAAAACAAGCATTAAGATATTAATGCAATTAATCAGTGAATGAGATTATCACAATTGAACTTGCAGGTCATAATACAGGAATAAATAACGGGAAAGTACATGAACAGGACAGGACTAACAATAAATCAATCACGGCAAAGCAGTCTTATGACTTGCTAATCATTAACTAACTAGGGTGTTATCACATTCCTGGTTACTAACATATGCAATTAAAAATTTCTTATAGCCACGTGCCCTACAGTCCATTCGGATCATCCAGATGTAAGGATTACAAAATATAGTTAACATATATAAATATTTTTACTTGTAATGCAACACTCGACGGTGTGCTGGAAGTGTGCCCCTCACGACAGAGAGCTCCAAATCCATATGTGTCGCTGGGATATCGGAATTGCATATAGCCAAAAAAAATTCCTATATGATTCTAGGTATCAATCTAGTTCATTAACTTGGTATGTTTAATCAAGATTCTCGACCGTGGTGCTCGAGAATTTTTCTTAGGCATGATGCAAGACTGGACAATAGCTTGATAAGCACAATAAGAAAATCAACCACGGAAATGACATGTCATGCAATACAGGTGCTACTAAGAGCCTTGATCGGGACATGTTAGGATATCTGGGTTCATGAGTGTGCTACGTCGAGCCACTATCAGGAATATCAGTATAATATTAGGAGCAGGATACGAGATTCAGGAATATAGGTTGGATACAATGATCAATCATTATGTCATGTCAGGAAAAGCAAGAATTAAGAAAACATGAAATCAGGGTTTTAAATGATCAAGAATTGTAACTCTAAAAGTATACAAGAACTATAGCTAACAGAATATACCATCAGGAAAATACCAAAGTAAGAAAGAATTAAATAAGGAAAATGTCGTGCTATAAAAGGGGTCATTAGGCGAGTGGAGAAATTATGCGCATAGCCAAGTCTGATGCATGAACGAATTATCTCATGTTCTTCTTGCATTATGAAACTTCTTGCCTCATGAAACTGTTTGCCTCATGAAACTCCTCGCCTCATGAAATTGTTTGCCTCATGAAACTGCTTGCCTAATGAAGCTGCTTGCTGCATGAAATAGCTTGCCTCATGAAACGGCTTGCCTCATGGAACTACTTGCCTCATGAACTGCTCGTCGCATTGACAGCTTTCCTCATGAACTTCTTGCCGCATGGACAACTTGCCGCATGGTGTTCATCGTCCCCAACTCATCAGGTCCGAGAAGAAGGAAAAATCCAAATTTTATTTGGGTCATAAAACTTTCAATTTAACTCCAAATTAAGTGATTCGAAAGTTAAAATCATATAAAATTTAATTCTCTACAACATGGAACAACTAGTATTCAAAAATAACTAGTTTTAGTAGATCAAAACCAAGAAAAAATCATGGAACCCATGAAAATGCTAATTTAGAAATGTAGATCTACTCCAACCAAGCCATCAAATCTGAAAATGCTAAGTACTAAACATGTAGAGGAGCTCATAGAGCACCACATAGACTAATAAAATGAAAAAAAAACCATAAAATCAAAATTTGCAAGTTCTTCATGGATGGCAAGATGTACTTGTATAAACCTAGCAAGTACCAACTATCACTTAGCAAAACCCATGGAAGAAGGAAGAGAAAAGAAAAGGAAATAAAGAAGAATGAGGAAGAGAGAGAAAGGGAAGGGTTTATATAACATAAGGGTTGACTACACTATCCATAATCTAGAAATTAACCAAAAGTAGTTCAAAAAATCTAGAAATTGCACAAGAAACAGTACTACAGCAATTGTACGCGTATCTCGGATACGAATACGAAAATAGTGAGACGAGCCGCATACCTTCATAGATGATGAATAGAAAGGTGTGGGTGTATGACCTAAAAGCCAAAGATCAAGTCTTTGAAGTTTTCAAAGACTTCCATACCAAAGTTGAAAGAAACTGGAAAGCTCTTGAAGTGTAATCACACAGATAATGGTGGTGAGTATACTTTAAGGATGTTTGAAGATTATTGCTCTAAATATGGTATTAGACACCAAAAGACTGTCCCACACACACACCACAACGTAATGGGATTGTAGAAAGAATGAACCGCACAATTTTAGAAAAGATAAGGAGTATGCTATCCTTAGCTAAATTACCAAAAATATTTTGGGGAGAAGTAGTGCGAACGGCCTACTACTTGATAAACTTGTCCCCCTCGTTTCCTTTTGATGGTGATATTCCTGAAAGGATTTGGAGTAGAAAGGATATTTCCTATTCCACTTGCGTGTGTTCGGATACATGTACCTAAGGAGAAAAGAGCAAAAGTTGATGATAAAGTCATTACATGCATCTTCTTAGGATATGGAAATGATGAATTTGGATATAGGTTGTAGGATCCTATAAACAAAAAAATTATAAGGAGTAGGGATGCTGTATTTTGTGAAGATAAAACACTTGCTGATTTTGAAAAATAAGAAGATCCACAAAACACTCACATCGTCCCAAATCCAATTTTCACACCGGTTATTTTTCCTTCTCCTATGCCAAAAAATAATGATTTTCAAGATGTGCAGGAAGAAGAAGAAATTACAGGTTCCCCAGGTTCTAATCAGGGGGAGGATGAAGATGCAGAGCCACCTCATATGGATCATCCACCAGCACCTCAGTTGAGACGGTCGGAGAGAGAACGATAACCCTCAACTAGATATCCTGCTTCAGAATATACTATAGTGACAGATGCAGGTGAACCATAAAGTTTTCATGAAGCACAAGTTCATGAAGATTGTGTCAAGTGGAAGAAAGCCATGCAAGAGGAGATGGATTCCTTGCATAAGAACTACACTTATGACTTGGTGGAGAGCTACCGAAGAACAGAAAAGCCTTGAAGAACAGTTTTCAAAATCAAGAATGAAGATAATGGCCAAGTCAAGTACAAAGCTCGCCTCGTGGTGAAAGGTTTCAGTCAGAAGCAAGGTATTGACTATAAAGAAATATTTTCTCCTGTTGTGAAGATGTCTTCTATTCATGTTTTTCTTGATCTTGTTGCTTCTCAAGGTCTTGAAGTGGATCAGTTAGATGTGAAGACTGCATTCTTCCATGGTAATTTGGCGAAGGAAATCTATATCGGCAGCCAGAGGATTTCAAGATAAAGGGCAAGGAACACTTGGTTTACAAATTGAAAAAGAGCTTGTACGGGCTCAAGCAGGCACTACGACAGTGGTATAAAAGGTTTGATTCATTTATGCTTGATCATGGGTACAAAATAACATCTGTAGATCATTGTGTTTATGTTCAAAAGTTCCCTGATGATGATTTCACTATTCTCTCTCTTTTTGCTGATTATATTAGGGGTGAGCATTATTCGGGGTTTAACCGAAAAACGAACCGAACTGAACCGAATAAACTATTCGGTTCGGTTCAAAAAGATTTTGGGTCGGATTCGGTTCTTTAAACCCTGTTATTCGGTTATCGGATTCGGTTTAGGTTATTGGGTTCGATTTCGGTTTAAAACCGAAACCGAATTAGTATATAGAATTACTAGAATACCCTCAACCCTAAACCTAACTATATAACCTATTTTCCACTCTCTCTCTCTCTCTCTCTCCTCTCATCCTCTAATTTTCTGCCGCTCCGCTCCTTCCTCACTCCTCACTCCTCACTCCTCATCGGAAGACGAAAACCCTAATATCCTGTCCCTACCTAACTCCGCCTCTCACCGCCAGTCAACACCGGTCACCACTTCCCTTCTTGCTTCTCAGACTCTCTTCTCCCTCTCTCTCACACATCTCCATGTCTCCTCCACCTCACTGCCGGCTAACACCTCTTTTCTTACTTCTCAGCCTCTCTTGAGTCTCTTCTCCACCTTGTAAGTATTTTTTTTATTTTTTATTTCTGTTATATTTTTTATAATTAGGCACGAATCTCAGATCTTCTTTTTATTTCTGTTATATGTTTAAATCTCAGATCTCCTAGATCTACATCTCGATCTCTGTTCAGATCTCCAAGTCCACTTTATAAGTATTTTTAATTTAATTTATTTTAATTTCTGTTATATTTTTTTTTTCAAATCTCTGTCTCTTACAGTTGGTACTTAGTTCTAGCTTCCTTCTGTATAAGACCCAGTAGGATTTTTTTGTAGATCTACAGTTTTAATTCATGTTTTTTTAGATCTACAATAAAATATTTTCAGTTTTTAATTCATGAGCATGTATACAAAATAAAGATAGAGGTTACTTTATAATTTGTAGATCTATACTTTTAATTCATATTTTTTTAGATCTAGAAGAAAATATATAGTCTGTAATTTAAAATTAGTACCTGTCTTTGTAGATCTAAAATTGGAGTGTTATATGATTACTTGTGTATATTTTCACTTTTTATAAATGCATCAAGCACTAGCACTCAACGTATTTAGCTTGTTGTTGTGTTGTTTAATATATGTTCTTATTGTGGTTTAATCTACTTTCTTGCAGTGGTTTAATACTTTAATATATGTTCATGTAACTCTTTTGTACTCTCTTTGACTCTATAGATGTAAGTGTTAACCAATCTGCATAGATATATGTATGCAAGTTAGATAGAGCTTGGTTTAATAGTTCTATTATTCTTTGATCAACTGTGTCAAATTAGTATACTATATAATTAGTTCTCACAGATCTTTTTCATTTATTTTATTACACTTGTTTGTCATTTAAAATCACTTGTCTGTCATTTAAAATCACTTATCTGTCATTTATTTTTTTACACTGTCAAATTAGTATACTATATAACTTTTCTTTTTTCTTACACTTGTCTGTCATTTAAAATCAGTGAACATGTATACTTGTTTCAGTTTTTTACTGTCATTTAGTCATTTCAGGAATATATATACTTGTTTCAACATGTATACTTGATTTCAGGTCTTGATAAGTTTTTCACTCTCTTCTCCACCTTGTTAGTAATTTTTAGAACTTGATAAGTTTTCTCACAGATTTTTTAAAACTTATTTCTTAGTAATTTTTAGATCTTGATAAGTTTTTAGATCTCGTTTTGTAAATAATGTTGGATGGCATGAATTACTAGATCTAAATTTTGTAAAACTTAATTATTAATTAATCTGAATTACTATATCTGAAATTGTTAACATGTTAATAATGTACTGAATTGCAATATACTTGGATCATTGGCTTGGGTTTTATTTGAATCGCTGTAAGAATATATATATATATATATATATATATATATATATATATATATATATATATATATATATATATATATATATATATATTTATCGTGTCTGTCTGGGAATTAAAATATACTTGTGGCTGGAAATGGAATTTGTTTGCAGGGCTAGTCAACTATGCTTATAGTGTCAGTTTGCTCAAATGTCGCATTGTGCAATGGCCAGTTTGCCAAAATGCTTATAATCTGAATTTTTTGATTGTTTGAATTTTTGTGAATTGATTGATTTTTTGTTTACAATCTGAAATAGATATATGCCAGATTTTTACTTTACGAGTCTTAATTTTTTGATTAATTGGTTTGTTTATTAATTAAAAACTGATAAAAACTGTTATAACAGATACTAATAGTAATAAAATTGATTTCTTGTTTACAAAAACTATTATCTTATATGATATTTACTAATTAATAGGTAGCACTGTTTGATGTAGGATTGAAATCTGAAAATTTTGGCACATTTTGGCACATTTTGTTTAATCTGGAAATGAAATAAAAATTTTGGCACATTTTGGCACATTTTGAAATCTTATATATTATTTACTAAAATTACTTTCTTATACTAAAATTACTATAAAAAATTAATAGGTCATTTATTGCTTCAAATAAGTCAAGTTCATGGCATCAACATCATACTCATGCAATGTGCGTTTTCTTATCTTCAGTTTTATTTTGTGAATTTGCTTTTGAATTGAAATATATTTTTGTTTTCATGTTTATTTTAGATGTCAAGCGAAGCTCAACCTATTGAGCTTGAGGTTCCGGTTGTGAGGGGAACAAGTTCCCAAGGCACAAATGACCCTGACAACTATTTGTAAACTCAAAGCAAAAAACAAACGCATTGGAAAAAAGAGAGCTGTTTATTGGGATGAATTTAAACAATTTGAAGAGAATGGGAATCCAAAAGCAGAGTTTAACTACTGCAAAAAACAGTATTATTGTCACCCCGTAATTAATGGGACCTCCTCAGTTAGAAATCATTGGCTTATATGTCCCCTTAATCCAAAGCACAAAGGTCCTTCTCAATCAATATTGAGTATGCAATGTGTTGAGAAAGACAAGTCAACTCTCACTAGTTGGCAATTTAATCAAGAGTCCGTAAGGAAGGCCTTGTCTTATATGCTAATTGTCGATGAGCTTCCATTTCGGTTTGTCGAGGGTAAGGGCTTCAAACGTTTCGTTTCTATTGCATGTCCGATGTTTGGTGTACCGTCGAGATGGACCGTTTCACAAGATTGCTACAATCTTTATACTAGTGAGAGGACTAAGTTAAAGTATTATTTTAGGGAGTCCAATCAAAGGGTTTGTCTTACGACGGAAATATGGACATCTATTCAAAAGATAAACTATATGTGTCTTATGGCACATTACATTAATGAAGATTGGAAATTACAGAAAAGAATTATCAACTTTTGTCCAATTTCAAGTCATAAAGGCGAGGCTATTGGGAGGGAAGTTGAGTCATGTTTGATTGAGTGGGGCATTGAGAAATTTTTTACAATCACCGTTGATAATGCTAGCTCTAATGACGTTACTATTGCTTATCTAAGCAAAAAGTTTGCACAACGAAAAAATAGTATTCTTTGATGCAAGTATTTACACATGCGTTGCATTGCACATATTATCAATCTTGTTGTAGTAGATGGGTTGAAAATGATGTCTTCTTCAGTCGCTCGTGTCCGGAGAGCTATTAGCTATGTGAGACAATCTCCTTCACGTTTTCAAAAGTTTAAAGATTGTGCTCAAATTGAAAAAAATAGAAAGTAAGAAATTATTGTGTCTAGATGTGAGCACCCGTTGGAATTCAACATATTTGATGTTGGATACGGCCCAAAGGTTTCAAAGTGCCTTTGAGAGATTCCAAGACGAAGATCTTTCATTCAAGAGAGAACTTGAGGGTGAGAATTTGTTTCCAACCGAAGAGGATTGGATGAATGTGAGAAGGTTGTGTACATGTTTAGAACATTTCTATGAATTCACCTTACGTGTGTCGGGCTCTTTATATGTCACTTCAAATACGTTTTTTGAAGAGATTGCATCTATTAATTTTCTCTTGAAGAATGCTAAGAGTAATGACGACTTCGAGTTGTCTATTATGGCGGATAAAATGAGAGAGAAATATGATAAATATTGGGGGGACGTCGAGAAGATGAATATGGTTGTCTTCATTGCACCACTCTTTGATCCAAGGCAAAAGTTTGCATATTTGGAATGGTGGTTATATCAACTATATGGCCAATCAAAGGGTGACACCATACTAGAGAAGGTTAAAGTGGTTGTTTATTCCATGTTTGAAGAATACAGAAAGTTGTATGCACCTATAGTTTCTTCTACAACTAGTGAAATGACTGAATCTCCTACCATCGAAGATCGTCCAGTCTTTAACTTAAAAAGTATGATGAAGGCTCAATATAAAAATCATAAAATAAAAACTGTTGGTTGTGATAATAAATCTGAGTTGGATCGTTATCTTGTTGAGCCCACCAAAGCCGATGAAGATGAGAATCCAAATTTTGATCTCTTGGCTTGGTGGAAAATCAACTCTCCTCATTTTCTTGTTCTTTCAAGAATGGTTCGTGATATCTTGGCTGTTCCTATATCTACGGTAGCTTCGGAGAGTGCATTTAGTACCAGTGGTCGGGTCATTGATGCATTTAGGAGTTCTTTGACACCTAAGATTGTTCATGGTCTTATTTGTTCTCAAGATTGGTTTAGGACTGGTTCAGATCGATCTATTGTTACTAATCTTGAAGTGAATTTGGAACCCCTGGATAAACTTGAAAGATGTATCATTTTAGATAACAATTTATATCACATAATGTAGTTTTTTTCGTTTTTTACTTATATTGATTGTTTGTTCCTGTAATTTTTTATACTTATGTAGATTTAAGCCAATTGATGGGTTCAACCTCAAGCGATGTTTGAAGAGTTATTTTTTGGAATATGGATTGTTTGGATTATGTAATATTAAACACTGTCACTGAAATGTGTAGCCAGGCCCTAGGTTTTCACTAAACAATGCACTACCTCATTTTGGATTATGTAATATTAAACGTTGTCACTGAAATGTAATATTAAACAATACACTAAACAATGCACTACCTCATTTGGGATGTTTATAACTGCACATATATGTAGCCAAGCCCCAGGTTTTCACTGCACTTTATATGTAAATTGGTATATCACTGCACTTTATATGTAACAATTAGCCAATGTTATTTCTAAAATGTATTCTTAATAATTTGTGTATTACAATTACTTTTTTTATTTCATTATAAGTTGCTAACAAGTATGTGAAGAAAATTGCAATGATGATATGGCATTAGTAAGTGGACAGATACTACAATGCGTCATTTGTTGATGCACAATTGCCTATCTGAGCTTCATAGACTTGCAATGATGATATGATGATATGGCATTAGTAAGTGGACATAAACTACAATGCGTCATTTTTTGATGCACAATTGCCTATATGAGCTTCAAAGACTTCAAACCATACTTTCTCTTGTTCCATCATGCAGATTTTGGATTTGACTACCTGGGTTCTATTTAGGCTTGAAAAAAATTGAGTGTTTCGATTCTTAATAATTCACTATTCGGTTGTCGGTTTCGGGTTCGGTTATGGGTTGCAACTTGAATTCAGGTATCTTTGTTTTGCTTTATAGTAATATAGTTTACTTGTTTTATTTAATTAGAACTTGCTAACAAATATGAAGAAAGTGGACAATGATGAGATGGCATAAAAAAAATAGGCAGATACTACACTGCATCTATTGATGCACAAAATGTCTATCTGAGCCTTCAAATACTTCAAACCATACTTTTTTTGTTGCTCCATCATGCAGATGAAACAAAGTGTACATCTTTTAGCTAGCCATGAAAACAGTTGTTTCCTGTGTGAATTAAGTTGGTCCCTGTGTGTTCTACATACAGTTGTTGTAGCTGCTATTCAGGTAATTTCTGTATTAGTATATTTTTTGTTTTACAAAATAAATTACTAACAAATCTAAAGAGAAGGACAATGATGAGATGGCATTATTGAGTAGTGGATACATACTACAATGCATCCATTGATGCAAAAATTATCAATCTGAGCCTTCAAAGATTCTATGCAGATTCTATACTTCAAAAGCAGACAACAGTTTTTGCATACTCTGAATTAGTATATCATGCAAGCTATATCAGTACTTGCTTCCCTTCTTTTTAACTGTTGCACATTTTTCTTGATTGTTGGAAAGGCCTTATCATGGTATCGTCTCTTCTTACTAGCAATTGTTAATTCATTGACTCACACACCACATAGAAGCTATCTGATGGAGGCAATTGGACCAACGACAAGCTCCAAATATGATATCTATCTTGCTAGTGGAGCTCCTTCAGAAAGTGCATTTATGTTATGGTTCTTTTCAAATTTTGTATGTACATTTTACTGTCTACTATGGTGGTGTACACATGGAAGAAATATGATATCTATCTTGCCAGCAGAGCTCCTTCAGAAAGTGCATTTATATGCTATGGTTCTTTTCAAATTTTGTATGTACATTTTACTGTCTACTATGATGGTGTACACATGGAAGAAATATGATATCTATCTTGCCAGTGGAACTCCTTCATAAAGTGCATTTATATGCTAAAATATGTTATCTATCATTCTATCTTGCCAGTGGAGCTCCTTCAGAAAGTGCATTTATATGATATGGTTCTTTTCAAATTTTGTATGTATATTTTACTGTCTAGTGTCTACTATGGTGGTGTACACATGAAAGTTTTTGTATGTACATTTTACTGTCTACTATGGTTCTTTTCAAATTTTGTATTTTTGTAATTCCACTAGTTTAGTTGTTATCATTGAAATATTTGTTACTTTTTTTGTTATTCTAATGCTGTATTTTTATAAGTAATCCAACCAGCAGACATCAGTTTTTGTATACGGTCTACTAACTAAAAATGTCCATTAAAAAAATTGGCCCACTAGATAACTAACCCATTAAAAAATTGGTCCAGTAAAAAAAATGGGCCCATTAACAAATAATCGGCCCAACCGATATAAATCGAAAAACCGAGAAAGGTAATTCTGTTCGATTTATTTCAGTTATGTGTATTTTCGCTTCGATTTCGGTTGGGCTAAGACTTAATTCAGTTTTTTCGGTTTTACTAAATTCGGTTCGGTTATAACCGAAATAACCGAATACTCAGTGCTACCCCAGACTTCTATGACAATCTGGCATTCTGAGAAAACGGTGATTCCCAAGGAACAGATGTTGAGATTCCTGGGGGTAGCCACCTTCGTCAAGATGATGCAGCTTCTTATGCTGGGGGTAATGTTTCCTCCGAGTTCGAAGAGGATGAGGCACTACCAACTTTCCCGGATGACTATTCATGGCGAGAGTCTGAGGCAGAAAGTGCAACGTCCACCGTCCTATCCATTTCTCCCCATGTGCGAACATCATACATGGTAGGGGACGATCACGAGGGCCCAAACGATCGCATCTCGAAACCCTCGAGGCCATGATACAGACCATGAGCAAATTAATGCAAGCCTTGACCCAAATAATGCTGAAAATCAAGACAAATATGACCTCACAACCAGCAAGGACCTCTGGTCAAGCAAGCCTGGACCCCGGGACCAACGGGGATTCAAATGCAACTGCTCTACCCGCTGGCGGTAATCATCCCCTGTCCTGATCATCCGCTCCTTCCGCAATTGATGAAGCTCGGAAAGCAATGCGGGAGGTTCGAGAACCTCCCGCATTGCCTATTGAAGCTCGGAAAGCAATGCGGGAGGTTCGACAAAACAGTACATCCAACGTCTGCTCCCGATTGCCTATTGAGTCCCGATTAAAGTCCACCATGCGACGCGGGACTGCTACATACTAAATGGTACATCCAACGTCTGCTCCACACCAAGGCCCTCACCTTGAATTTCGATGACAAAACAGTTGCCGCTAACATGGTATCTCTCCAGTTAGGTAACTTTTTGGCAACGGAAGCCCAGGACGAGTAATCCCAATCCCCCGGACAACAATGGAGGTTGTCAATCTCCCGCGAGCTCGTGACCAAATAGCCGCGCTGATACCTCTCATCACATCACGGGGGAGGTCATGTGGGTTTATTTCGATCTTGAGCCCAGGCAGTATCTTTCTCATTTGTTCGCAGAGAACTTGGGCAATCACTTTGTACATGAAATTGCAACAGGAGATTGGACGAAAATTCGCAAGTGAAACTGCACCTTCCTTCTTTGGTATCAATGTTAAGAATATGTGGTTTACCTCCTTTAGGAGTCTCCCATTCTGAATGAAATCTAGGACGATTACATGTACATGAGACTTCAATTCTTTCCAGTGTACCTGAAAAAACTTCACATTAAACCCGTCTGGTCTAGGAGATTTAGTGATATCAGCTACTTTCACTACGTCTTCGACTTCCTTCATGGTTACGTACTATTTCGGTAGCTCATTTCCTGCCTCCGTCACCACCCGTTTAAACATCAGGACTAGGAAGTTCTCCATCTAATCCATTTGATTATACAACTTTGTATATAAGTTCTCTTCCTCTATTTGGATATCATGTGTATCTGTGGCTTCGATACCTTCTTCATTGATAAGTCTGCAAACTCTGTTTCGATTCTACCTAGCTCTGATTACTCCATAGAAGAACTTGGTGCATCTATCTCCATCAGTGAGCCACTGGAACTTAGCTCTCTGCCTCAGGTGGATCTCTTTGAGGTGAAATAGCTTGTCCACCTCCTCTCTAATTATCTTCTCTTGGAGTTGCTCTTGTTCAGTTGCTACGTCTTCCTCGATCTTATCCTACAACTCCTGAAGTTCCCTCTCTCTCTTCTCTAGTTCCGGGGTAGTTCTTCCTTTGCTCCATCATTTGAGAGCCACTTTGACCTCCTTATTGGCAAAATTGGAACTGCAGGTTGCCATTCCTGTTGGTTCCCAGACCATGACTTACAGCCTCCAGGTAACCTTCCATTACTGGCCAAGCGTTGTTGAAATGAAATGGGGGTCTGTTTCGTAGTGGAGGTGCTAACAGTCGCACTAGGATGGGGCAGTAGTCACTAGTCGACTCATGAAGTCCTTCCACTACCACCTCTGGCATTTTGTCAAACCATTTGTCATTGCCTAGCACCTTGTCAAGTTGGCACGATATGCGACCTTCGGTGGCTTGGTATTCCACGTCCAGGTGTGGCCAGTGTGCGTAAGGTAGGATAAACCTAATTTTAGGATGCACTCTTGAAACTCTTATAACACTCTATCAGAGATACATCTGCCCCCATTCTTCTCATGGCTGTAAAGGACTGCATTGAAGTCACATAACATCAGCGTTGGAAGTCCTCCTCCTAGCCCTTTGCTTATTCTCTCTCCATAAACATGTTCTTTGTATCATGTCATTGGATCCATACACTGCCCCCAGGATCATGTGAAACCCTTCGCTATTCTTAAATTCGACCACAAGCAATTGATATGCTTCAAATCTGAGCCATCCCCTCCAGTCCTTCTTGTCCCACATAACCCAAATTTTGGCCATGTTGCATAAGTGCATGTTGTTGACCGAATCCCAACCATCAAAAATTCTACTACTGATCATTGCCATACATTTTATTTTTGATTCCAGCACTATCATAATTGTGCTCTTGTGTTTCTTCCTAAGCTCCCTAACCTCCCTCCATCACCCTATGGAATTTGCTCCCTGCACATTTCATACAATAATCGACATTAATATTGGTTTGGGTTTCCCCTTGTGGTTTGGGTTTCCCTCACCCTATGGAATTTGCTCCCTATTCTTTTAGGGGATCGGGTACTCGACTAAATAGTTCTCACTGAGTTCTTATCCTTCCTTTTGTGCTTCTTGTCCTTATTTTCGTAGCATGATTTCCCATTTTGGATTCCCTGTTGTGTAGAGTTTTATGGTTTTCCTCTACTCTTCCTAATTCATTCTAGTGGTAGCATCCTCCAAAGGTTTGGCCGCATTCTGCCCCTCTTCATTATACTTCTTCCTCACCTTGTTGGATGAACTCTTTCGTCCCTTACTACCATCCTCCTTAGTGTGTACTTCTATCTCCATACTTTCCCTCTGTGTCCTCTCCTCCCTTATGGCTTCCTCTGCAACCACCTGTAAGTCCTCTGGTGCTATATTTGTCCCTGAGCTCTCCAGTTCTTATCTTTTGCCTAGAATGCTTGTGGCTTCCTTCCAGTTGTTCAAACTTCTTTCCGCTTTACCCTCCTGTTGCGGTGCCCCTCCTTCTCCCATTTTATGGTCTGGATCATTCTATTTGTCCTCTTGTCGGTTCAGATGCTTCCCAGCTTCTTTGGGCCCTGCCTCCGATTGTGTGGATAGCTCTAAGAAATTCAATTTTGTATGGACGAATCATCCACATTTCTGGAACGATGGAGGTACCCACTCGTACTCCACCCTCTGCACTATGCAATCACCATCGAAAAGTTCTATATTTATTGAGTGAGGAAGCTCCTCTTATGCCTGAACTTCGAATAATACTCTATCATATGTGAGCCTTGCCCGTTGGTTGGTAAACTGATCCAGTTTCAGTGGGGTGCCAATCAAACTTGCGAGCTTCGTTATAGCTGCTCCACTCCATAATTGAGGGTGCAGCCATGAGAATCTAACCCATACCGGCACTAATACTAGACGTTCTCTCTCGAACTTTGAATCCACAAGCCATTGGCACAGAACAACCAACTTGTCGTCAAACATCCATGGACCACCCTGTAGTATCCGTTCCATATCTTCTTAAAGGTCGAATTTGGCCAGATAATACCCATTCTCTCTTGAGTAGATCTCTCTCTGTCCTTTTGGTTTCCAGACTTTGTTGGCGTATGCCCTTAGTTGCCCATAATACAGCATGTTCCCATTACATAGAGTAGCACCGTGTTCTTCCAGTACTCCTTTGTCTCCGTCAGGCTATCCTCCATGATCACTGCCACCTTCTTCCTTGTTGTCACTTTGGGTTCGACAAATTGGAGGTCAAAATCCTCTCTCGCTTTAGTACCTTGGTAGAGCTCCATCCATGTCATAGGCTCCTCCCCTGATACCTTCATTACCTGCCCTAACCTCTGGTTGTTGTCCCATCCCGCAGTCACCTTCTTTGGTCCCCCTTTGTTTGGGAGGTTTCGGCCTGTTCTGTGCTCCTCCCCCTTTTGGCCTAAGTTTCATTTTTGTGCCGCGTTGGGGTATCTTGATGTCCCCAGCTGTCCTTTCTCCGGTATGTTGCCTCTCTTCTCCTCCGTTTGCCGCCCTCCTCCTTCCACATGTGTTCCTTTCCCTCTTTTCATGTTCTCTATTGTCTTCCAGCCGTCGGTCTTCTGCAGATTCGAGCTGGTCCCGCATCCCCTTTGCCTTGGCCTGTATTTGGTGGTCAATCCCCTTCTCCCCTCGCCGCCTGACTTTGAACCCTAAATCGTCTTGAGTTGCTCATGGTGCTTATATATATATATATATATATATATATATATATATATATATATGATGGACTATATGACTGGTTATCTCTAGTTTTACCAATTATCTTATTTTTTTAACTCATGCATTAGTAGCTAATAGATAATATCTTGTTGTAAGTCCACCTGAACAAGAATGTTGACTTTTTAATGTACGAATAACAAATGTTTCACTTTCACCAATGACTTTAAAATATACTCTCCAACAATAACTTTGTTCGTCACAACTATATATAATCAGGCATTGTTCATACTAGTTGAACAAGTAAAACTATGTCCGATTGATATATCACTTATAAAACTTATAAATTTAAAACGACATTCAAATAATTTTTCGACAAATATTTCAGAAGTGCTAACATCATCTAAATTATCTAGTAAGTCATCATTATTTTCACATCATCATAATCATCATCCTCATTTATGTTACATTCTACTTCTTCTTCTTCTTCTTCTTCTTCATCAATAAATGGAACAATTTGGTTGAAGAAATATGATCAATATTAAAATTTTGGTTATTAGAAAAATATTGACTACTTGAATCAAAATTTGGTAACGATGGAGTAACGTAAATATTTATATACGGTGAATCTAATTTAGTTTAGAGAATAAAGTTTGATGCTTTTTCGTCATCTAATAATAAACAAATATAGAAAAAAAATGTACCTTAATATAAATTCATATCGGATAGATAAACAATCAATAGTATGATTGTGTAAATTATCTAATATTCCAATAAGGTAAAAAAAAGTTGGATTAAACCTCCTTCGTAAGATAATTTATTTAGTGTACCTCTATGCGAGCATAATATTCTTTCAATTTTGATCCATGCCTAATAGAGATTGTAGAGCTTATGAGATAAAATTTGAGCTTCTGGAGAACTACTAGAGATGAGCTTCTAGAGAGTTACTAGAGAAAATGTAGGATATGTCTACAGAGAAGAGAATGACTGTAGAAAAGAGATATAGGAAAAGAGTTTTTGAAAGCTTCTGCCAAAAAAATCTAAAACCCCCCTTCAATTTATGTATGCACAATCTAGCCGAATCCAACAGTCATAATATTGCAATTAAAAGAACGAATGCACTAGTGTGACGGACGTATTCGTTGATTTTATTTTTTTAGGAAATGTGTCGGTCCGACTTGCGGATTGTATGTGTAGAAAATTTTGACAAAATCTTCTCCCTACAAGCCATTTTTTCCTAAATTCATCTCCCTACAGAAAATTTTCGGTTGTTTTTTTTAACCCCGTGACTTTTCTTGCTATAAAGTTTTTGGAGGCCTTGTATGCTCTATAGGCTATAGCGGACAATTTAGATGGTAAAAATGCGAGGATGTGCTTAACAAATGAGAAAGAATTATCGACCCCAGAATACTAAAGAATTATCGACCCCAGAATACTAACTGATGATAAAAGTAAGCTCTATCTTCTTGTGAAAGAACCAATTCTTGCAAGCTGGGTAAACGCGGTTACAGCAGGTGTGTAAAATTCACAAAGTTACAATCAGTTTCTGATCATTTCATAACCAAACAAGTCAAAGCTTCTGAAACAAGCCATAACTTTACAAAGCAGAGAGACAGAATGTTATCATTTAAAGCATCCCAAACCACCAGCTATTCAAGCGTAAGAAGAGCAAAACAACAATGATATCATGATTTATAGATTGAAGGGAAAAAAGTGAGGGAAACAAAGACTCGTGAATTGAACACAAAAATGAGAACAAGGATGAACTCAACAATATAACACAACTCGAAGAGCTGCCTCTGACTGCATGTTCATCTTTAGATGCAACAATGAACCTGAGTCCAGCTAAAGATTTTATTATACTTGGCAGCTGTGAAAACTGACAATAGTCAAACAGCAAGAATTAACAACTTTTATCCATGACAAAGAATGCACATCAATGACAACTGAAAAGCTAGAAAATTTCAAACTTGACACATCTGTTAAGAAGCTATTATTACCCATATGTACAGAACAATGCACTGAATGATTTACATGAAGAACAACAACAACATTGTAATTTCCCACTAACACGAAGACTGTAACCTGAGTCCAGCTAAAGATGTCAGGACACAATTTACCTCATTCAAGATTCTACAACATGCGCATCGTTAGATACGGTATCGACTTATTGCATGTCATGCATCTGTTAAGAAGCTATTATTGCCCATATGTACAGAACAATGCACCGAATGATTTACATGAACACCACCAAAATCGTAATTTCCCACTAACACAAAGGCTGTGTAACCTGAGTCCAGCTTGAAGATGTCAGGACACAATTTACCTCATTCAAAAGTCTACAACATGCTCATCGTTAGATACGGTATTGACTTATTGCATGTCATGAATAAATATAATCTCCACGAAGCCTATTGCTTCTTAATTTCTTCAAATTGTCAGATTCTGCAAAGCCTCCTGTATCTTTGTGCCGCTTGTCTGTCTCACTTCCTGAGAAGCCTGCTGCAAACTCTGGAGTCCACGACCCAAAGATGCAATTGTGGGAACTGAAGGAATCGACTCAGCAACACATTCAATCCCATCTCCGTACAGAAGTAGCCCAGAACATGTTGCTATACTGCAGCCGAATGTAGCCCATGGTGCAAATCTCAATGGTCCAGCATGCCACCGCCTCATAATTTCATAAAACGATGTTCTGATCGCTAGCAAGCTTGTCCTCTCAGCTGATGCTATCATACTGTGAGTCACTAGACGAATTTTCTCAGATGAGGCCGTCAGCTTAAAGGTAGCAGAAGTCTTGGCTACCCCAGGAGTCAAAAGTTTCGATGGACCAAGAATCTTCATAAGTCCAGTACATGCATGCCTTCGGATTTGAGCCAAGCTAAACTTTAAAATTACAGGAACTTTATATGTTGTGACCTTGATGAGAGTGGACACTGGAACAGCTTTCGATAGAGAACTTACTCCAAGAATTGCTGTCGCTCCAGCACCAACTGCAACTACAGGTTTGTCTGCTAATAGACGCTTTCTTTCTGTGTGTTGTTCTATCACATTATCTTCAGCCGCCTCATCAAGATCCTCATCCGGATAAGGATGAGTGGAACAATCATCAGCTAGTTCAGCAATCTTCGGAGGCACTGGTCTGTTCCAATACCTCCTTAGACCAGCCAAAGTACCAGCATCAACAATTGCCACAACTGATCCTCCAAACTTTCTGGCCTGGCTCCTAAGTGCCTGTGCGAAAAGAACATGACATTTCTCATCAGATGGAAGCCCGGAAAACTCCATTTTTGTCAACTTTTCACTCTCTTTATTAATTGGACAGCGAGCCGCATTGTTTAGAGCTATTCTCAGACCCTCGATTGCGATTCTGAAGTTATGGACTTGGGATACAAGTTGAGTATCAACCGGCTCTCCTCTGTTGATATCCAAAAGCAGTTTCTGAGCAGAAATAAAGGCTTTTCTGATTGCTGGAAGGTCATTAAAAATGACACTGAGATCAGCAAGTAGTGGGTAAACAGATTCTGCAAATGGTGGAGGTGCCTGGTAAACATCACAGCTTGGTTGGCTTTCACCGGGTTTTACTTCAGATACTGATTCGGACAAGCTTGCTTTACGAAGTACTAACTCAAGAGACGGAAGTAATGTCGTCACCATGTGCGACTGAAGAGCGTCAGTGAGGCATAACCTTCTAAAACTTGAGTATACAGCAGAAGTGTTTCGATCTGAGATTAAGCAGCTTGGCTGTAAATTTGATCCAGAGCTCTGCTCACGACCTCTGCTCTCGCCTTGAGGATCCACAAAACAAGCACTCACATATGGTGATTCAAGTAGCAGGAAAGGTGAGTCAACCTCCTCAGCAGCTTTCTTAGCAGCCAAAAAATGGCCGTAAAATCCAGTTCCAAAAATTTCATTTAAAACCTGGCATCCAGCGATTTTGTTATACTGCTCTTTGTTGACTTTCTCAATTAGACATCTTTTAAGCACTCCAAGAGAGGAAGTAGGTACACTGCTTGCTTGATCATCTTCCCAAATCTTTTCTTCAGCTTGTATGTCAGCCAAAGCTGATGGGGCAATCTGAGCCACCACAGCTCTAGGCTGGACATGCCTGATCAGGTGTTGTGCATCAGAAGCAGACTGTTCGGACAAGTTCTGTACAGCCAATATATACACAATAGCATTTGAATCAGGTTCACGCACAGCAAAAATGAATTGTTTAGTCTGGTCGGGGATTGGAAGTCCTCGAACTAATTGATTAGAGAGCTTCAGGTCATCAGTCTTGAGCAATGAAAATGGCCACAGATTTTGGAGGTGCAAGACAATAGTAGAAGCCATGACAAGTAATCAGAGACATAAAGAATGCTCTGTCCATGAAAACTTTAGATGTAAACTACATTCCCTTCAGAATCTGCAAAAGGAAACGAGGAAATCTTTACCCAAAGCAGGCAACCAGAATCTAAACATTTACTATGAAACATATCTCAAGGGACTCGAGAAGCTCCACAAAGTGGTAAAACAAAAATCCTTAACTGGGTATAAAGTATCAACATGGCATGAAATTCTATCGGTGAGTGTTAAATGCAGATAGGACACAAAAGAGTATGTCTTTCTCCCAAAATATGCCTTTGGATGTAGTCTACAAGTTGAGAAGGCACAACAAAACTATTAACTAGGCGATAATTCTAAAATAGATAAAGATGCTATGAGTTGGCACTTGACACTGAATTTCTAGTGAAGGCAAGTACAACAACACCAATTTTTTACACACATGCAAACAAATTCATAGGTTTAACATTCCCCTGGTCATAACCAACTTGATCATTCTGCACGTCAAAGCACCATCGCATTGATTTTTGGGCTAATTAGCGTTTAGACCCTGGATTTTATACCAGCTTAGAGTTAAAGCCCTGACATGTCCAATTGGAAATTTCGGACCTTGTATTTTTATTTTGGTTTCATTTTCCCATTATACCCTCCTTTCCAACATGTGTTGGTTGTTGCCCTTGTAATAATGTTCAAGGTATAATGGGAAACAAGAAACCAAAAATAAAAATTCAAGGTCCAAACTTTCCAATTGGACATGTCAAACTTAAACTCTAAGCTGGTATAAAATCCAGGGTCTAAATGCTAATTAGCCCTTGATTTTTTCCACAACTGTCTATACATCTCCAAACATTCAGATATTTATCAATTTTTTTTTTGAACATTTCCAAGATATTCATCAACTGTTCTGTTCAGATCCTTAAGATGTGTTCAGTATTAAAGTTACATGGTCTGGTTTCATGTGCGCTCAGTCGACCTTGCAACAATTAACGAAATTACACATGATTAATCAAATTAGGCGGTAACGAACCTTATACCAATCAATAGATGTACATCCAAAAAAAAAGGGAAGGAGAGAAAAAAGGAAATAGTATAGACAACAACAACATGCCAATTAGAGCATTATCAACATAAATTTAATAGACAAGAGAGACAAAGTGAGAAGAAAAACAAAGAAAAAATAAGACACTAATGGGGAAGAGCGAGAACACCGAAGAAACTTAGGGTTAAGGTAAAACTGTTAAACTATGGGTAAAGGATAAATAGAGAAGGGAAGAAAGGGTAAAGGGATAATAGTTTCGGTGGGTCATTAGTTTGCACCAAGAACCCAACTTGTTAAACGAACCTGTAAATCAATTTGGTTTACGAAAAACATGCACGGTTAACCAGAACAGGATAGATTGATCGGCTTGTCCTATTACCTGGTCTTTTTCAAGGAGTTGCTGGTGGGACAAAATCCATTAATTGGCTAATTAGTCGGCCTTTAAATCCTTATTTTCACATTGTTGATTCTTCAACATGTAAATACTCCATTTATGGATGCAAATACACCCTTTCTTGCTACTGTGGTGCTTCTTACTCATCCACCAAATGGTTACTCTTTAGCTCAAATCTGGAAAGTTCGCTCTGACCCAACCCACCCACACAAGTATCCATTTGAGCCAGATGCATTAGTCTTGTGAGTCATCCCTATTAACTCCCAGTGCTTATCATACTTGACATCAGCATATTGGTAACTATAAGACCATGTTTCACAAGAAATGGATAAGGAATTAGGATGTAAAACCAACAGGGTTCAAGAATTTCAAATTACCTACTAGCCTTAGTAACCACTCACCATCTAGTTCTAGTTACATGAAAAGTAATCCACATCACTGAAGGAAATTTTGCACCTCTGTTTAGCATTGTGTTGGTTTTGGAACTCCCTTTAGGAGCGGTTAGTCGATTGGGATTTCATAATCATATTAGGTGTTTCCTTAATCTAGTGTTAGTCAACTGTGGTTGGAATGTGGGGCTCAAGAGTTGCATGTTAGTCAATTAAGATTTAAGATCTTCGTAATGTGATTTTGTAATCACTTTTTACATATTTATATTGATTTCTTTTACATCAACCACACTTTTTTGGCATGTGATTCATAAATTACATCTTTTCCCAACTACTTTCTTATGTAGAAAATTAAAATTTCTTTGGCTTCATATCTCTTCCTCTCATCTTCCTCTTCTATAATATTAGGTTTTCTCCATCATATTTCATGGATTCCTTCCCCAACGATACCTCCCACCCTCTCAATCGATTGGGGATGCTTAGCATTTCTCCAGCAAGGACCTCCTCTCCATGTTTCCATTTGCCATGGTTACTGAGTTCTACTCCATCCTCTTTTCTAAACTTCTCCTACTTCATCTTCTTCTCTAATCACGTCGTTGTTGACGCCGACCCCATCAAGCATCCACGGAACCGCTTCCCCTTCTCTTCTTCTTCCGCAAGCTTGATCAAACCATCATTGTCCATGAGCGCATATCAGAAAGCAAAATAGATAGAGGCATCACCTTCCAACACGATTGCCCAATGTTCAAAGGTTCCAACACCGACGACGAGACCCACTGACCCGTCACTACTGCCTCTGACGTTACCATTTGCAAGATTCGTGTCGAATTCCTACCGATATGTAAAAGTCTTCTCGTTGCTCTCTTATCGTAATCATCGTTCTCCAAGTACGTTACATTGACTAGGGCGACGATTGAGGAGCCGATGATGCCACCAATGACAAGGGGAAGGTCAAGGAGTTGAAGGTTACCTTCAGCAACAATCGTAATGGAATCATAGTTAAATTTTTGTATTTGATTTTAGTTTATAATGTAAAATGTTACTTTTGATCAAATTTGATAATCTAAATTCATGTGGTACTAATTATAGTGTAAAATTTTGACTTTGTTAATTAGTATGATTTTTAATAAAACAAAAACAACAACGCCGATTGAGAGATTGAGAAGGGGGATGTAAGGCCTTGCCAATTGAGAACTGAAAAGCATTTAGTTTTTTTTAAAAATTGTGAGTAGGCGGACCAATTCCGCCGCACACCCGCCTACCGCCGTTTAGAACATTGCAAAGCCTCGATTTCGATGATCTCCACATCACCGACGATAACCACTACCACGACCATCGTCATCTCCGAAGTCGATTCTCATCGCGTCTTCAAGATCCTAAGTCTTCCATACCTCAATCAGCCTTCGAACCTCGTCCAACCATCACAAGAGCACCTCCTAACTCCTCACCATCGTTCTCTCCATCATATCCCCAATTACTCGCAGAAAAAACCATGTTTTCCCCTCCAGATCATCATTGCTATCGCGACGTCCTCTGATCTTCGCGCCAGCAAGGCTACCTCCCCGCTTCGCCTTCAAGAAACCAATCTCTCATCCCCAATCACTACTAGTCGGCCACCACAAGCCCTACTGACCTCGCGTATGCCGATAGTATCTAGTCATCACCTTCATCCTTCCTTGACAATCCTCACAACCACCAATCTTGCGTCCCTCCCCCTTCCATCACATGTGAGTGTCTTCTATAGCCTTCAGCTGCCGCCAACCCATCTTCCCTCTACATTGAAACCCTAACCCTAATCCCAAATTCATCCAATTCCAAATACCTCTCCAACTTGAGTCGTTTATACATATCCTAATCCTAAACTTGGAAACAAACTTGTTTAACTAAAATTCAAACCCACTCCCCTTTGAACTCACTTTCCCCAACCTGAAACCCACTTGATTTAAGTCAACCAACCCTTTATCTCGATCCGCTAAAGGAAACCCAAAACCAAAAAAATCCAAAAACATAGAAACGCATTCCTCTCCCACTTATCATGGCAAGCATTAGGAACCATACAGAGAACATGCTAATGTCGAAACTATCATACAAATAGTCGATAGCGAGGTAGCCAAGCTCAAGACCAACACTACTACACTTGAGGCCATATAGGGCCAACTCAAGCAAGTTCTTGCAACACTGGGGCACCGCAAAGATGATATGCAAGTTTCATGGAGAGCACTACTACCAGCACTACCTCTGAGAAAGCATATCCCCAATCATCAACCTATCATCGTATCGAAGAGCGGTAGTATTGGAAATTCGATCACACTTTCGAAATGGGTAGCGCACATTCCTGAAGATTGTCTCGTCCTAGTGCAAGAAAGATGAAGATAACTATTCCGTTCTTGTTGGCTTATGCAAGTTGAGGAGATCCTTATATGGATTTGTGAGGTAGAACACTTTTTTAAGCACATGAAAATTCTACCTTAGAATCGAGTTAAGTTGGTTGCATTCCATTCAAGGGGTGTGCTTTGTCATAACGGGACAAAGTGCAACTCGCACGTGCATCATAAGGAAAGATGCTCAAAGACTCATAAGAGAAAATGCAGCGAATGATTTATGTCCGATTTGTGCCCTATGGTTATGAGAAAGTTCTCATCCATAGATCCTGAAGGTACAATAAAAAAGATCTATCCATCCGAAAATCTGAGAAGGTTGAGGTGCATCTCGAGAACCCAACTTCTATCTACTCAGAGCATAAAAACAACGATGAAGCGCGAGTGGATGACTTCCTCTTGTCGTATATAAAGTCGAACCAACCTGAAGCATTTAAAAGTTGAGGAAACGTTGATTCTTGTTATGGATAGATGTGTCGACCGAGGTAGAGTTTAAACTTAGTGAGGAGGAACATTTGTTGGATACAAGAGGAAGTCTTGAGTCTCCTTCCGCCATTACCGAGGGGTCATCTTCCGAGATCATTCCACCAACCTATGCAGTTAATAACGGTTTTTTCATGATAACGGTCCAGTAGAGTTATAAATATATCACCGATATATCGATTTTATAACGGTAAATATCGGTTTGTATTTTTAACACAATTTTTATATATGAACAATACACTTAATAGTTTTCTATTATAAAATATGCAGAAAGTATACATATCGTCGAGAAATCCAAGAGATCCAAAATAAAGGAGATCACTTGAGGAACTACATCTCTGAATAAGTTTGATGCATGAAGATTTTGATGGCAGAAGATTTAATCTCCATTCTCCATTGATGTGAATGTCATATCATTCCATATCGATTTTTCTGTAGCAAAACTAGAATGTCATATCATTCAATATCGATTTTTCTGTAGCAAAACCAAAACCGTAAGAAATCGGTTTTTTTGTAAACCGATATTTCGAAAAATATCGGCCATATCGGCCGATAATATCGGTTCTGATATTTTATCGATATTTCTGCAAAAAATATCGGTCCAAGATCGATACCATTATATATCGGTTATATAACCGATATATAACCGTTTTTGACTGCTAAGCCACCAACACTACTTTTAGTGTTATCTCGAGCACCGTATAAGATTAAGACGTACCCCACAAGCGTGTCATTTCTCTCCGTGATTCAGCCACCTACGACCCTTTCCTTAGGGGGCCTGTTTCGATCCGACACAACAAATCCCACTAGTCGTGATTAGTGAGGACAACGTTGAGTGTATTCTCACGTCTAATCCGGTGCACGATTCTCCATGTCCGAGTTTTCAAAGGAAACCCAAGTATCAATGGCATTAAGGGGTTGTCTTCATACACAAGCGGTGTGCGACATTTGATATTTGATTGTGCACTTGGCTTATTCGCTCCTATCTCACACCTTTAAAGGACCACTCATTCGAGGCTTGTGAGCAGTAATGTCCCCCTCCCTTAATGCGATTAATTATGATGGTTTTATAATGAATCGACAGTGTGGATTGGAGATGCTACACTTGTTTGAGGATCCATACCTCCATCTCACGGACTCGAACACTAACCCAAGATTGAGCTCAACAGATTGATTAGTGCATTTGGAAAAGTAAAGCCTGATAGCAAGGAAATGAAGTTAGCGGTATACACCAAGTATCTCTTCTTGTGGAAGTGTTCAAGAAAGAACTCTAGGACGAGTTCTATTCAAGCAGGGCAATCTGATGTAGGGAAACAACCCCTATTGGGCAAAACAAGTCAAAGGCTCGTGAAGAACTATCTATAACAAAAAATTTCGTTAGTAGTAATAAGTCATTTGCTTGAACATCATGATAGTTTAGTCGTATCTTATGATAAGTTTTGTTTTGTTATCCCAAATGTAAGGTTATAAATATCCCTTTGTAGCCTCAATGAGCATTAAATCATGATGATATGAAAATTTTCCTCTAAAGAGTTTTTTTCTCTTCTGTTTAATGGACTCAAGTCCACTCGTGGACTCAAGCAACCTCATGGACTCGAGACACTCGTGGATTCGGGCACAACTGTCCGTGGACTACAACAACCTAGGCGCCAGCTTCGGCGCCATCCAGTAACGTTTCGGTATGCCAACCTTGATGAACTTCACATCTGACACGGTCTCTGCCTCCATTATGTTTCCACACTAGTGAGGTTCGTTCTCTCTCCACATTAGGTGATATCAGAGCACCACCGATCCACAATGCCTTGCCCTCCACTCCGACAAACTCTTCTCCGACACCGTATCCGCCTCTGTTATGCTTCTGCACTTGTAAAATTCGATCATTCTTGGTCGTTTCCCACATTAAAATGCAACCAAAAATCAAGTTCCAATCTGAAAAAGAAAATAACAAAAATAAAATATTTGTCAAGAGGCAACAAAATCATTCCTAGCCTGACTATCAACCATTCGTAGTTGTTTCCATTTGCAACCAACCATCTCCTAGCCTGCCTAGCAACCCTTCGAAACCCTTGGTAGTTGTTTCCATTTACAACCATTCATCTCCCTATTTATTAATCAAGAGACCTTTTCCTTCTTCCTCTTCCAAAGAATCAAAGAATCGATCAATTATCGAGTGGTTAGCATTGGAGAACTCGAACCCGACATAATGTGAGAAGTTGGACGAATGGCACATTGGATAGGGGCAGGCATGGCAATTGGCATCGACTTTCCTTGTGAACCTGGAGAGGTGCTCGTGGATCAACGGCAGAACCACTGAGGATAAGAGTTGTTTGGAGCGGAGCTAGATAGGCTGCTGGGAGTTAAACCAGAGTTGGACCAAATTATTTACTAGGCTTGTCCCATGGACAAATCTACATGGTCCAATAACCATCCTGCCCTGTCCAGGAGCATCCTACTAACTGCTTTATCCAAAGAGCAACACGTAATAAGAGTCAATTACCATCCGATCTATCAATATCGAATTGCCGACCGAACCAGGGATCAAAAAGCATTATTATGGGTTTTCTTAATTTGTTAGTGTCCTTGTTTCCTAATTTCTTTCCAATTGCTTTCCTAGCATCCTTTTCATGGTTTCCGATTGGTTGCCAATGAAAAACATTTATTTAGACTGTAATCTACTTTGGTTCTCTCTATTGTTCAAATCGAGACACCTTAAGGTTTGTTTTCCAAAATAGGCATCCGAAATAGGCACTCATCTCTCTTCCCAACATTTTGTTCAATCTTCTATAACTCTCATGATTCTTTGAGAGTGTAGAGAGGATCAATATTTGGAGTACCGATGCTCCAGACACTTTCATTATGTGTATGTACTATGTGCTAAAAATGATAATCAATTTTGTTTCCAGTTGTGCAAATTTAAGACGAAGGTTCTAATGGCGGTAGACGGGTGCGCGGTGAAAAGGGTCCTCCTGGCACCTAGATCGAAATATTTTGGCCATTTTTACCATTTAATCCTCTCTTTTTTTGCATAACATACATATTTTTAGGGGTATTTTATGCATAACTAAAATTAGGCTTAACATTTTGATCTTTCATTTAGGATTTTTTTTAACTAAAATCTGGCAACAATTCAAGATAGATGCCCTCCTACACCACCTCACCTCCTCCAATCCTACTCCGTCCACCTACTCCACCGCCAATGTCAAAAGCGGTACAGAAAGAAACCGCCTCGCGTCTAGACGGCCATCTTGAACGTCATTTAGAACAATGTCTAAGACGCACTTAAACAAATCGTTGACATAAGATAAAGTCAAGCTTTTAAATGAGCTAATACCCCAAGGTAACTAGTAATTCTTCTAGGCAGAAGAAGAATTACTAGGGCTCGTTTGGATCAATGTTTTGTATTCCTAGGAATTTATTTTCCATTCATTTCCCATGGGAAATGAATTCAACATTCGCATACCCATGTTTGGTTAGATTATGTTGGGAATATGAAAAAAAAAGGTTAATTTATTTAGTTTTCCATAAATATACTTTCATGTTTCTTTTATTTAAATTTATATGTTTGGGATAGAAGTTAAAATTTTGAAAGTAAAGTAAGCGAAAGTAAAGTAAGGGTGTTATTGTCCAAACAAAATATTCAACAACATTTCTAGGAAAGCAAAACTATTCCCGAGGGGGACCTTGGGAATTACTTTCCCACAACAATGAAAATATGAAGCCCCTCTTATTCCCCCCTAATTCCCAATCCTACACATACCAAACAAGGGTAAAGAATATAAATCAATTTCCAAACCTCAAGAACTTGAACCAAACGTCACCCTTGTACCTAAAACTGCACAAGTAATCTTGTCAATGTTGCAAGGACGAGAATACAACTCAGACATGATACGGTCACAGAGACACATGGACATGTAACAATTTGGGTGTGCCCTGGTGCACTTTGTAGTATAGGTGTCGTGTCCTATATGTGTGGATACGCATCCACAGGAAGTAATAGAGAAATTATCACTAAGAGTTAATTATCATAGACGAACACATAAGTACATCCGATTCAAAAGTCAAAATAAATGGTTCTCACTCAATCCCACAGCACCGGCACTGCAGCACCAATTTATGGCATGTCTACGGCGGCGTCTGGAGTGTCCGGCATGGGAAAGGATCCATTTTTTATGAGTCTAGGGTTAGGGCTCTTGAGATCGGTACACTCCGATTTAAACAAAGAGAAAGAAAATATGAAATACATCAGAAATAATCGACAAGAACACTAGCACTGCACCAACTGTGTCGTGTCCGGTATGTATCCGATACGGACATGGCACCTATTTTTGGTGCGTTCAGAATTCGGTTTCTTCGGAAAAAAGGGCTCCATTTTCAATGATTTTAGGGTTAGATTTCTTGCAATTGGACCATAGATCTCTAAATCGAATAGAAACATAAAGAATCGAAAGAAATGAAGGATAAATTACCGAGGGGATAGTGGATCCGATCGCCGGAGCGGCGGAAGCCGGTGGCGACGGCAGGCGTCGGTCGCCGGAAGAAGAAAGAAAGGAAGAACGAGGAGAGAGGTTTGGTCTGGAAATATTAGATTTCTAGACCAATATTCGGTAGGGTTTTTAAAAATATTTATCCGTCATTTATCCTTTTTTATTTTTATAAAACAAATTTTTTTTAAATTGTTTTTATTTTTTTTATATCTGCCATTACACAAATTTTCTTATGAAGGGATAAAATGTTATAAAATTGCGCGTGATAGGAGAAATTTGTGAAAATTATAAAGTAAGGGATAACTCGTAATTGCTTTTGGTGAGCCCAACTTCAGCAGACCAACTCGCCAAAAGCAATGGCGGTCTGGTGGTTAGCGGACCATCTCGCCAAAAGTAATGGCGGACAGGCAGGTTTTCTCGAAGACCGCCAAAAGCAATGGCGGTCAGGGTGGCTCGAAGATCGCGCTTCCGCGGAATCTCGTAGATCGCGCTTGCACTCCCCTGCCCCTTTATATCAACCACCCACCCCCATCTTCCAGCAGCCCCTTATCTTCCAACAGAGAACCTCCTTCCAGAAGCAAAGAAGAAAAAAAAAACAGAAAAGAAGAGGAGAGAAGCAAGACAAAAATTTAGGGTAATTAGTTGTTCTTCTTGATTTATTTTAGTAATTTTATAAATGTTTTATTTTTGTAATGAGATATATTAGTCGGTAAACGATGACGGATAAAAAAAAAAATTAAGATGGATACCCAAAATGACAAAAATGACGGACGTTTTCCCGGTGGACCAACTATTGGTGTCATTATTCAGAAACGTAAAAATCACATATCCTGTTTGATATTTAATGGACAGGTAACTTTTAAAAATTTGTAAGTATGCTAGTTAAATAGTTTCACATAAACATAATATAACATAATGTATATATTTTATTTATAGTTATATGATCAAGATCTTGATTTATGAACGCGGGAGCATGGAAGTTGGCGGGAACAGAGAAGATACAGAACATGGGAGTTGAAGAACGCACAAAAGTCTTTGGTGCGCTCCTTTGGGTTCAACTATTTAGATAATCTAAAATTTCTAACTCACGATCTCCACTTAATCTTAAGTCTCGACGAGCGATGATAGCCTGAACGCAATACTTTTCAACTCTCCGTTGGCAAGATTACGATCACACTATGTAATGTGGCAAATATATTAGGATTACCTATTAAAGGTGATCATATATATTTTGGTTCTTCGTTAACTGGAGATGAAATGATTAGGAGATATCTCGGTGTTAGACCCCCATCGGATTTAGGAAATAACAATTATGTGAAGTTGACATGGCTTCATGGCAACTTCATGGATCTAGATCGTATTATTGACGGCGAGGTTAATGTAGACGAAATACGGGTACGTATTTTAATGCTCGCATTTATTTATGATTTAATTTAGTTTACTGCTAGTCTTATAAAAAAATTAATATTTTCAGGTCATTCGTTGTACTAGAACGTATTTGATCTGTTTATGTGGTGCAATTATATTTCCAGATTCATCGAAAAATATGAAAAATTTACGACTTCTACCATTCTTGGATAATTTGAAAGAACCCACTCGTCATGCATGGGGGGTTGCTACTTTAGCGCATTTATACTGATCTTTGACGGATTTTATGGGTTCGAAGCCGAGTAAGAACATTTGTGGATGTATGTCACTGGTTCAGGTAAGAATAAAAATGTTAGACCTATATTATAGTCTTTATTTTTGTTACTAATACCATATTTTTCTATTATAGGTGTGGTCATACGAGCATTTTTATATTGGTAGGCCTGTCACCAGCATTACCAGTGATGTTGGAGTCTTTCCGGTTGCTTTAAGATAGACCACAGATGTAGCGGAACACCAACACTGTCAATACAGGGCTATATGACTTTATCGTTCTCAATTTGACACACTGAGCATAGTGAGGTAGTTATTAAATTATCTGTTTAATGTTATTAATTATTAGAGATATCATCAATTTGATAAACTATCATCAAATAGGTTGTCTGGATACCCAACACATTTAAAGAGAATGCTCCAGAAATAAAGAGAACATCGTATGATCTTAGTTTGCACAGATCTTTTATTATATATGACCGGTACACCATGTATCATCCGACAGACCGTGTTCTTCGACAATTCGGGATGAGACAAATAATTTTCGATGATCCACCTACTATGAGTTATGCTCCATTCAATGCAATAAATAGAATTCATGGTGTCATTGGTTATTGGAATAGTCGGTATAAAAATTATAGTGTGAGGAACATGTCTCCCATGCTAGTATCACAAGATGAATGTAAGTTCTAACTTACTGTAACAACCTATTTTTTAAATTTCTAAAAAATAAATTTTCTGGATTTTTTCGATAATTTTTAATTAGTTATTAAAAATGTCCTTTATGGATTAATATTTTTATGTATTAAACTAATTATTAAAATATTACGAAAATTATATTTTTGAGTGTATAATTAATTATTGTTTGTTTTGTAATTTTTTTGGAATTTATTGGGCTCAAAAACTATTTTTTTTATTTAGCTAAAAATACCATTTTTGATTAAACCAGACTAAACCCACCCGAACCGGACCGAACCCAACTTGACTGAACCCAAACCCTAACCTAACGGGTCGGGTCTGGACCCGACCCGCCTACCCGCCTACCCGACCCGCCCGCTAACCCGCTAACCCATTTCCCCCCCGATTCCCACGACCCCGATTCTCCCGCTCTGCCGGCCCTCAACAGCCCACGACCTCCGCAAGAACCGTCCCGCCTCCGCCGCTCGACCACCCCACGACCCCAGACTCCGCCGGCCCTCAACCCCTTCTCCACCTCGCCCTGCCCCCTACTTAAACCCCACAGCCACCGCCATCTCCCCCTTCATCCACGGCCACCACCCTCACACCCACCGCTACCGCTTCGCCGCCCTGACTCCGGCGACGGTGACGAGCCCCAGGCGACCCACCACGACCACCCCCACGGTCTCAGCAGCTTCAGCTTCTACAGCAACCACCGCCGCCGTGCCTCGCCGCGAACCTCCCAGTCCACGAACATCAGTTGAGGTACCGTTTTCCCACTCGCGTAACTCCCTGTACATAGATCCAAATTCTGTTCTATCGAATCCTATGCGTAGACCTCGTGACCCTCTCGAACCCCGTGTAATTCGTTCGGGGTATCGCGTCCTGTGTCGGTCGTAAACTGCGACGCAAAAACAGGAAAAATAACCCAATTTCTGTGATTCAGAAATCGTCCCGAACTCACAAGTTCATGGCCGATTTACTCCCAACCTGTTTGTTAATTGTAAATTCTGTTGGAACATTTAATTAGACAACCTAACCGAGATTGAGACCCTGTAATTAGATTATTTTATTGTGATGTATGTTGTATTTTATTCGCGGATGAAATCGACCAAAAACTTGGTCTTTAAAATCCAATTTTTCTCGAAACTGGGTGCGTCCCGCTAAATGAGGCAACTTGGTCGTGTGTGAATTACACCGAAAGGTGTGCACCATTAATACGGACGTGTGGGATTTTGTTAAAGTTGATTTGGATGTACGTGCACACCGAAATCAACGCGTATCCGTCGAAATTGCCCCGTATCGGACCAGTTCTGAAACTCGTTGTAACTTCGTGTGTGCTCGTCGTTTCGCAACAAAACTTGCGCCATCAGATTCGTAGCATTTTGATGGTCCTGTGACCCAAGTTTGGCGAGATTCTGAGAACGTTGACAAAATCTCATATTGTGGGCCCCACGGCTCCACTTGACGGACGTTTTTGCGATCAGCTCATCGAAATCCAGTTCTGGATATTCTCTTGGATTCGTATCATCGTTCTAGACTTGTAGATACTATGTTTGACAAATTTGGAGAACTTTATCTCTGGCACATTTTTCGGTGCGAAGTAGGCCACATGTGGACCCTTATTTGACCAGAAACTGTTAATTTTGTCCCTGTGTCCAAATTGGACTTATGGGTAGTCAATCCTAGCTATTTCATGTCTTCTGAGAGTGATAGAAATGTTGGTTTCAGCATCCGGAGGTATTCCTGAAGATTTTGCTGATACTGGAGCAACTGTTGGAGTTTAAACCCCAGGCAAGTGTACCTTGCCAACTTGCAGTAGTTCCTGTTATATTATTTGCTTGAGTTATTTATATATATATATATATATATAATCTTGAGATATACCTGCTCAACCTAGGACCGTGAGATGTTGCTTAACGTCCGAATAACATTCGGGTGTCGACGCCGTACGTGGAGTCGTGTAACGTCACCTAGAGAGTTGATATTACGATCCTATTTTCGTACTTGCTTTATCAAGTATGTCATACCATAGGACACTTGACACTATTCATGTGACAGAATCTTTCCTGAGTTATTTATGGTGATTCTGTATAGGCTTACCGGATTCGTGACATAGGTCTTGCATATACATAGATATTATTATGACTCGTTGTGCTAGCTAGAGGTCATGATCTTACGTGTTATAGACACGAGACATCGTGGACATGAGACATATGATTACATTGGGTGGGAAGAGTCTTACCATACTAAAGGCTGATTATATATATATATATATATATATATACTACATTACTGGAGGTGCCCTAGACTATGTCTTTGGCACATTTACTGGCCTTTCGAGAAACGAATGCTGCTATGGGTTTCCCCGACACAGAGCCTATAGTAGTTTCAGCTTGAGTATGATTAATGCTCTCATTTGCATATCACATAGCTGGTTACATAGTTTGCCCTAGTGATATATTTTTATATACTGCATTTATTTTGGCATGTTGTTTCTTGTACCTTGTTACGTCCCTCTGAGGACCTGGTCCCTTGTCAGTTTTGCAGCATAGACCGTTGTGGAGCCTGCTTGGAGTTGCTGATGTGTGTTGGTTAGTCTTGCAGAAATTGGTGCCAGGTACTTATATCATTTCTTTCGGAGTCATGGTTATATTCATATTGTTTATTCATCTGCTGATATAGTCTAGTTTTATAGACTCATATTCCTTTCTCGAGTCTATTCGAGCTTATGTGTTACTGGCGGTCGACTTTAGCATATGTAGCTCATTCTTGTATATGATGGTAGTAGAAATAATGCATTTCTGGATTTACCAGCCCCCTTGGGTTCATTATCAAGTATATGATGGTAGTAGAAATAATTGAATAAAGAACACAGTAGCAGCACCAAGGGAAAAAATTCTAGTACACTGGGTAAATACAGACCAAGTATCAGTCATCAGTTGTAAATAAAAATATTAATAATATAATAAAATTTGAAGAAAAGAAAGCATCCAGCAAATCTCATCGTAAACGTAAAAAATATGACAAATTTATATCCATACAACCGCATCCTAAATAATAATAAAAATAACTATACTACTGCGGATCTGCAGGAGGCTGACCACCGGCGCGCTTGAAGGATAAGAACTCCTCATACTCGTCCAGTGGAATCGACACCGATGTCGTTGGAGAAGGCAGTGACGTCGGTGGAGGCCGTGCCCGCTCCAAGTCTGCGAGTCGCTGGTTGTAAGAATCCAGGGTAGATAACAGCCTCGTACTGCTATGAACCATTGAATCCTGCATCATCGTCAGCTTCTCGCCCATCGATAGCTGTGACGCCTGCAGCTCCATGATGTTGCGGTCATTGGAGGCTCTAATATCATTTGTCAATTCCCGTAGCTCCGTCATGCTGCGGTCGAGCATATCCAATCGTGCGATGAGCATCGGATCGTCCGCCTGCGGCTGGGACCGGGGCTGCTCCTCCATACTTCGCAATAACTCGTCACGGAGAGACGCAATCTGACGGTCAACGACCTCCTGGACGGCCTCCTGGACTCTGGCCAACGACTGCGAGGGCTGCGACTGCGAGGGGTGTGTGGAATACGCAGCTGTCGGGGAGGCCCTAGATGACTGCGTCGCAACCAGGGCGCCATAGGAGCCCGTACTGTAGTACGTACCCCTCTGGAGACCAGCAGCTGCGGTCACCCACAGGTCATCCGTCGACGGAGATGGAGCGGGCTGCGACGAAGTACCAGCCTCTCTAGGTGTAGGTGCACTAGCAGTCGCCCGCTCACGCAGCCTAAGCTACTCGGCCTAGAAAAGGTTTGGAAACTCGATAATTGCCTAAGTTATATTAAAATTAACATAAAGTAAAGTAATACTTACATAGGTCTGTGAGGCCCTCTCATCAATGAGATTTTCGTCCTTGCGATGGGTGGCCAAGAAGACGGTCACCATGTTTGCATCCTCACCCTTCTGTACCTGTTAAAAATATATTATTTATTACTAAACTTAAATATTTTTTCCAAGTACCATTTTATGGTACTTATATTAAAATAATATATTTTAAAAGAAAAAATATACCAAACGACGAAAATGTTCCATCATCGGAATCGAACCACCACACCACTTGGCAGCATTCTGCCTAGCCGCCTTGGCCTTCTTAGACCTTTCCTTGTAGCTCGGATCGTCAAATCTAGCCCTCATCGCAGTCCACTGCTCAGGCGTGATCCAACCTTGGATCGATTTTCCAGCACGATTACGAGCCTTTTGGTCATCCAGAGCATCTCGGATAAGCTTGGCGGCAATGGTAGGAAAGAGCCGCTCGATCAACTCGGTCCGGTGCGGAGGATAAAAATACGTTTGCTACAATAAATAATTCATTAAGTTAGCATCACGCATAAGTTATATAATATGCATAAATTAGAGGATTTATTTAATATACTTTTACCTGGAATTGCGCAAACCAGAATGCATTCCTCTCCTCCGGAGCCTCAGAGTAGTTGATCCAAGGGCCACCGTAGTTGTTGCTCAGAAATTGGCCCAGGCGTCTCTGAACCGACGATGGACGATATCTATACAGAGATAATAATTTAGATTATTAAAAAAGTCAATATACGATGAATAAAGAGAAACACAAATATATACTAAACCATCTAATTGACTTACTTTGTACCATCGACCCAAATCTCTGTCCTCGTCTCCTCCGGAGGTGCGCATGGAGGATCTTGCTGATGCTGGGACAACGTGGGCACGACCTCCTCGACATGCTCATTTGTCCCCATGGTTCCGTCAGCAGGAGCAACGCTGGACGAGGGTGTACTATCACGCCAGGAACTATTCGTCCCAACAGTCGGAGATGTGAGTGATCGATATACTGGAGTACTGGGCGACGATGATCCGGAACCAACAGTAGACAGTACCGGAGTGGCACTCTGTCTACCTCGGGACCTGCCGAATCCTCCGCGTCGTCCTGTCATATTTGATAACAACATATGATGAATATAGAGAAACACAAATATATACTACATTCTACAGTCGAAATGTGATGCATATCTCAAAGTATTCTACAGTCAAAATATAATACATATATTCGTTAATGGGTACATCTACTTCGTCAATTTTCCAACCTTGATCTATATTCTACAGTCAAAATGTGGATACTCTCGATCTGACATTACGCGCTTCCTCGGCAAAATGTGGATACTCTCGATCAAAGTGCTTCCATGCTTCTCCATCGGATGGATGATCCAATACTCCTTCGATCTGTTTTTGCCTGTGCCAACTCATGTTTTCTGCAGTCTCCTTAACCATAAACAACCGCTGCAACCGCGGCGTCAAAGGCAAGTAGTGCATCGAATCGGTAGGCTTCCTTGCATCAACAGACTTTCCTCTAACAGTGGCCTTGTAGCGATCAGCACCACAGAATCTGCATGCATCTTCATCCTTGTCGTCTTTGTAGTACAACATGCACCCGTTGCGACATGCATCGATTTTCTCGTATCCCATCCAAAGCGATCTCACCATCCTCTTAGATCGATAGAAGTCTTTAGGCAACTTTGCACCCTCGGGCAAGATCTCTATAATCAAATCGAGCAGTCGATTATAGCATTCTTGCGACATGTTAAAATCGGACTTGATGCTCAATAATCTTGTAACCACCTCCAACGGTGAATGATCCTCACAACCAGGATATAGTGGAGTCCTTGCATTCTCCAGCAACTCCATAAACTTTGCAGCATCGGCATTCGGTGCCTCCTCAGCTGCATCATAATTGTCCGGATTGAAACTAGGTCCCGCCGCATCATAATTTTCTGGATTGAAACTAGGCCCCGCCGCATCATAAACCATGTTCACCAACCCGTCGTCGTAAGCATCGTGGTCTTGGACATCCATATAC
Source organism: Iris macrosiphon (assembly GCA_036927795.1). NCBI lineage: Eukaryota > Viridiplantae > Streptophyta > Magnoliopsida > Asparagales > Iridaceae > Iris > Iris macrosiphon. Next base: position 125,110,590 of record JAYESA010000001.1, read on the forward strand.
GGCTCCACATAGGGCTCCGACTCCGATGCTAGAGATACAAGTTCTCCGTGCGCGGTCCACTGATAGTAATTCGGCGTGAAGCCCTTCGAGTATAAATGATATGTAACTTCCACTTCTGGATGATATTTCCTGTTGCGACATCTCATACACGGACACTTAATTTTGGTACCGTCCATGTCCTGAGGGAAAGCCTTGGCGAACTGCAGGAACTGCTGTACACCCTCAATGAATTCATCCCGCACACCGCACATGTCATCAGGATGACGGTTGTACATCCACGAACGATGACGCAGATAGTAATTCATATCCATTTCTAGATACTTCTGCAAAAATGACAGTATGTATCATATAAATCATTACATACAGTGGTTTATCACTTAACTTCATAACTTAACCGTACTATAAAAATCATAACTGATATAATACATACTTTCATTTATCAAAGTCTAAAATAAGCAATATTCAAAACAACTGAAAAGAGGCCAAGTCTCTTAGTTTTTTAATATTTTATACTATTGGTAAAAGCAAACAATAGTTTTTTTTACTACTTGAAAAGAGGCCAAGTCTCTTAGTTTTTTAATATTTTTTCTATGCGTAATTACTTAACTTCCCATATTAAATTGAATGAACAATTTTAATTAGTAAGAACTTTTTTGGAAAAAAAATTCCACTGTGATGTCTCAGTTTTCTTATTATAAAGTAGTATAGATATATGGCTCATAGTATCCTAGTAAGTTGTGAGTTGGAAGCAAACACACATACACACACACACATAAAAATGGATTAGATCTTATGTTAAGCCTAGGCTTACAAGAGTTGCCAATGGCCTCTTCTGCTACATAGTGCATCCCTCGAAGCCCAGGCCCACACACATAAACATAAAATGGATTATATCTTATGTTAAGCCTTGGCTTACAAGAGTTGCCAATGGCGTCTTTTGCTACATAGTGCATCCCTCGAAGCCCAGGCCCAAAGCTCATCTAGAGCAACTAGTTATCAATATAGTTGTTGTATTTACTAGTTATCAATATAGTTGTTCTATAAATACAGAGGCATCATCTAGACAGGAGAATTCAGGAATTGAGGTATCATAAGCTAAATCTAGAATTTCCACAACTAATTCCTGCTGCATTGTTCTATAAATATACAGAGGCACCATCTAGACCGAAGAATTCAGGAATAGAGGAATCATAAGCTAAATCTAGAATAATTCTTGAATTCTACAACTAATTCCTGCAGCACCCATTGCTAAAGTAGGAACTGTGTAAACTCCAATGGTTTCTTCTCCTTGATCCCCTGAAGAACCTGATAATTGAATCAGGATCCAGATCTCCAGAAGCAGATAATTCTTGCAATTCAATAAAGCTAGGCTGTACTGTAGGGAATTTTCAAGGTACTAAAGTAACTGTACATCACGAAGGGTCTCTACTTCTTATAGAGGCAGAGGGGGATCATCATAGCAAGTAAAATATGGAGGACATAGTAGCAAGGCCTGCGGGGGGAGAGAGACATGGATGCTCAGTGCATACAAGTGCAATGCTCCTCTGCACAAGACAAACTAGGAAGAAACATCCATAGTGAAGATATAATATTGTATGTGTTTTAGTGTGTGTGTGTGTGTGTGTCAGTGTGTATGTGTGTGTCATGCCTGTGTCAGTGTCAGTGTCAGTGTCTGTGTGAGTGTGTGTGTATCTGCGTCTGTGTGTGTGTGTCTGTCAGTGTTTGTCTGTGTGTGTCATGTCTGTGTGCGTGTGTCGTGTCTGTCCAGTCATCAGTTGTGTCAGTGTCACATGAGAGAGAGAGAGAGAGAGAGAGAGATTACCTAGAGCTCGAGGAGGAGGAAGGGGGTGCCGGAGTAGCCGCAGCCGTGGAGAGCCGGTCGCCGGAAAGGGGGGGGCGGGGGAAATCGAAAACTTTCGAAATTTTTGACAGATGGGGGAAAAGAATCTGAGCCCTAATTAACCAAAATTTAGCGACATTTAGCGACGTATAATAAAAATGTCGCTAAATTAAAATTTAGCGACGTCTAAGACGTCGCTAAATACGTTGCTAAATATTTTTGACATATACGTCGCTAATTACGACGCTAAATATCGCTAAATCAGATATATTAGCGACGTTTAGCGACCTTAATTGAACTTATAGCGACTAATCTTTTAAAATCTTAATAAAAGTCGCTAAACGTCGCTAAATGTCTCCATTTAGCGACGTCTAGCGACGTTTTTAATGGAGTCGCTGATTTAGCGACGTTTATACCAGGAGTCGCTAAAATACGTCGCTAATCCCGCTTTTTCTAGTAGTCGAATGCGTAGCTGGCATGTTACGTATTCCTAGTCCTACGTATTTTGGGACTGGGGCGTGACATATTTTTGTGGTGGCCCATACAGGTCCTGATTAAATCATTTCGGTTACTTTTCGGTACTGAGCGAACCTGTAATCAAAATTGGCAGTGTTAGCATCTCAATCTACAACTGACTTGAAAATTCTTTAGCATTTGATTATCGCCCTTGGACTTCGTAATTGTACTCTTTTAATTCCCTCGACATCCTTATTATTGTTTATCATCTTTTCCTATTTCGGAGAGATGAATGTTCGTGCACGGTGTTTCCTCCAGAAGCAGATCCTTGTCAAGGAAGAAGAAGATATGCGGGATATAAATTTTTGAGAAGACGGTTACCCTTTGTAGGATAGTAGATAGGTTATTCATATATGCTAGAGTTAGTATAGAGTTTAGCATGATAATTGAATATAGTATCAGAGTCCTAGAACTAATAAAACCTTACTCTTGCTTAAAGGTAGCAAATAATTTGAAAGTATTGGAAGAGAGGATAGAGGGTTTGATTCAAATGCACCGGAATACTTTAGGAAATACATAGCTAGATGCTAGGGATCAGATGTGGTTCATGATGGTGATACAAGGAATTGTATTAGGACCTTAAGAAAATGGAACCTTACGTAGCAGGCCATAATGGTTAAAACCTTAGTTGTCTTGTGACTTGTATTATCAAAAATTAGATCTTATGACCCAATTGTTACACCCAGACTATTTGTGCCAAAGAAGGATGGTACGGTACGCCTGTGTATTGACTACAGGGCACTGAACGCTGTAACCATCAAGAACCGGTATCCCTTGCCACGCATTGACCAGTTGAGTGGTGTGAGTATATTCTCAAAGATAGATCTTAGATTCGGTTATCACCAGATTAGAGTGCGTAGAGAGGATATACCAAAAATAGCCTTCAGGACCAAGTATGGACTCTATGAGTTCTTAGTTATGCCGTTTGGTTTAACCAACGCGCCAGCTATGTTCATGAGTTTGATGAACGAAGTTTTTATCAGTACCTGGACAAGTTCGTGGTTGCGTTATTGATGACATCTTGATATATTTCAAGAGCCACGTAGAGCACGAGCAACACTCTTTCAGCAGGCCCAACAACAGAAGAGGGCACCACCGCAAGGGCGTGGACAGGCTTTTGCAATAACAGTGGAGGACGCACAGACTTGAGGAGCAGTAAATACGAGTAAGATTTAAGTTTTAGCATAGCTATCTATTCATAATAATGCTTTAGCACGTGCCTGTTAGATCATTACCCTAGCCTAAGCCTAGTATTGTGTTAACAAAAACTTGTTAGTCTAGATTAGTATCTGGTGCCCAAGTTTTTATAAGCTGTAGTTGATCCTTGCTCTAATCAGGCTCCATTACTCTTGAGTTACGTATCTCTCAATGCCTAGATAAAAGTATTTCCTTCCCTATGTGTCATGCCCCAGTCCCAAAACTACGCGGGATCAGGCCACGTGGCAATAGCCAGCTGTCACGTCTCCAAGAATATCCCAATTTAATGGATCCTAACGAAGAGTTCTACGCTGTCCTAAATACTAACATGTCCCATATAAATCAACAATAGGTAATCTAATCTTATCTACAATATAAACAGCAAGAATGTACTAATAATAAATGCTGGAAGATAAACGCCAGTCTCAGAATATCATAGTAAAACCAAGAATGTCTGGTGGGAACAAACCCACTACTATGACGAAGTAAAAGTACTTAATGACAGATAAAAATAATAACGACTAGGGCATCGGCTGACTAGATAATGATGCACCAAATTCTAGGCAGAAAGCCTACCAACTGATCACGGAAACTCTGACGGTAGCACCTCTAGCTCCTCAGCTGTAGCGTATCTAGTCTCATGTCCTGGGCCGTACACTGTAGGGTAATATGCCTCGTCCAAATCTGGAAAGGTACCAGGTCCTCAGAGGGACGTAACAAGATACATAGAAATATGCCACATATATAAATACTGAATAAAGTAAATGCAATAAAGGGTGTGCTAACCATCTAAGTGAATATAATGTGAGGACAACATTGGTACGTATGGGTAGGCATAGGCATATAACGTCCATACCGCTCCGAAGAACGGGGCACCTGAATAATATAATGTCCATACCGCTCCGAAGAACGGGGCATCTGAATAAATATAACGTCCATACCGCTCCGAAGAACGAGGCATCTGCATAAAGGGAGTCATCGGATACGTGGCTCCTCCAGATACCACGGATTTCGAATATGTGTAGCCCATACGCCTACTAGATGTCCTCCCCGCCCAATGTAGATACACTAGTCAAATACTCGACGTGCATCCCACGTATCTATATGCCATTCTCCATAAATAAAATAATTCTGAGTTACGTACTAACCGTGATGCATGTCATACGCACCGATAGCTAGTCGAGTACGCCGACCCACATCCCAATATGAATTTGTCACAGTGATACGTGTAAGAGTGTCAGGTCTCGTAAGATATCAGAGTATCCTCCCAAGGGGGTGAGTCTGCTAGCAACTAGGTCAAGTACACTACTCATCGACGCATCCGTCGACTGCACCCGAGTCAATCTCGGACGCGCACAGTCATATAAAATAAAGCAACAAGATATCATACAACATATGCATCATTTAATTTAAACAGTAAATATGGCAAGATATCTTGCTTGAGTCCTCAAGCTGTGAATGCCAAAAGCCGGTTCCTGCAGTGTCTCCTGGCTGGTCCAGTGGCCCTAAACAGACAATATAATATATAACAATCTAGCATCAGTCTCTAAGGAAATACATACATAACTACGTCGTTGCTCTTAGGTATTGACGCAAGTTCACGGTTGATCGACTACAAATTTGCGTGTACACGTAGCTAGGGTGCACACGTGTCTTGTCCTCAGTCACCATGTACCTTACAACAATAAATACTACGCTTATGGTTTTACGAAACTACCTTACGTCTATTATAATTTATGGTCCTTAATTCCCATACTAGCATACTTGGCGATGTCTAAGTTTTATTGATGAATTACCAATCTTTAATAACAGGTCTTATGACTATAATAATTGCTAGTCATTAAATAAATGCTAGATCTTGCTAACCAACACACATTCATACATATAGTTTAAGGTTAATTAAGTTTGTGTCCAAGACTACGACACTCAACACGACGAACCTATATGAACACGACACGAAGAGGGAGGAGTACAAGGCGTTTACCTAGTTGGCTGGACGAGGGTCTCCTCGCTGACTGGTCATCCTCCTGCCAATGGTGGAGCTCCGGCGTCGGCCGACGAGCAAGGCAGCAGCGGCTGCGACAGCAACTACAGTGGTCGCAACAGCGGCTACAGCGGCTTGGTCGGCGGGAACGACGCCTGGGTTGGCGGTCAGGCCATGGGGGAGGTCGGGGTCCGCCTGACGGTGGTGGTCGGGGGTGCTGGAGGCGGTGACCGGGGGCCGGGACAGTCGACGAAGGCTCGGGTTTAATGGAAGGTTCGATGATGGTGAAGGAGATGGTGGCGGTGGTGGATGGAGGTGTTGTGCCGGCAGCTGGGTTGAGGTCCGACGTCGAGGGGTGAGCCGGTGGCTGGGGTGGCGGCCTAAGGAGTGGGCTGGTCGGAAGTAGGGGAGGGGGAACTCGGGTTGGATGAGGGGTCGGCTAGGGTTTTTTTTTGAAGGTGGTGGTGATAGGGATTTTAGGGTTTGAGTGAAAGAAATGTATATTTATATGGGTGTTGTAGTTTTGGGCTGGCCTCGAGGCTTGGGCCTGTCCGGCCTTGTTGGGGTGGGGCTGGTTCACGTGAAAAAGTCCATGTGGGCTTGGTTAGGTTCTGTTTGAGGTGAAATTGGCCTTAATTTAATTTAATTTAATTAAAAACAATGCGCGTGGCGCTCCTTAATGAAATTAAGACACATAGAACTAGATTCGAGTGGAACACAAGAGTCATGGGCGTAGCAGGCTTGGTGTAGGCTAATACCCTAATTTGGGTTATAGGGATTTGGGTTGTGGTTGTGCCTCAAATTCAAGTAGGAATGGACAATCAAGGGAAATTAGATTTATTAAAATAATACATAAACGTTTGTAACGAATATTGCGCAGCTCAAATGAAGCACAATAGTGAGTATCTAAAAATTACGCAAGGGTCAGATGGGTAGTCTGGCATGTCTAGGAGATGAGTAATTAATTAGTTTGGGGGTACCTACTAGCGTAGCGCTCCAAACATCGAAACAACGGTGCGGTGTGAATAAGTCACATAAATTATTGCACCTAAATCTAATTGTATCCAATTTAATCCTAGTCTCTTAATTTAAATTAAATAAATCCTAAATTGATCGAGGGGGTTTACAATCTACCCTCCTTAGAGCATTTCGTCCTCGAAATTAAAACATACGCATGGTAAGAACTACTGACTAAAATAAAAATAAGAAAATATACTACAACATACCTAGGCCTTCGAAGAGATGGGGGTAACACTGTCGAATATCCTCCTCGCGTTCCCAGGTCGACTCGCCTGGTGCATGATGCCTCCATGCGACACAAACTAGGGGGATAGTCTGACCTCGCAGTACCTTCTCACTCCTATCCAGACTCTCAACAGGCTCCTCTTGGTATGATAAACTTGGGCCGACTGTAATTTCTGAATGGTCAAGCATGTGACTCGGATCTGGTATGCACCTTCTCAGTTGAGATACATGAAAGACGTCATGGACTCCTTCCAAGGTCTGCGACAAGGCTAATCTGTAAGCAACCTCTTCGACACATTCTAGCACATCGAATGGTCCGATGTACCTCGGACTCAGCTTTCCTCTGCCTCCGAATCTGATAGTCCCTCGAGTAGGTGAGATCTTTAGAAACACGTGATCTCCAACCTGGAACTCTAAGGGTCGTCGGTGTGCATTCGTCCAATACTTCTGTCTGTCCTGTGCTGCTCGTAGGTTCCCTTGGATCTTTTTCACCTTCTCTACTGTCACACCCCGATCTCCCACAGGAAATTCGGCCGCTCCCGCTAGGCGGGAATCACCCTCGCCAGCGCTCCCGCGGAACGATCGCTTGACCCATCCGGGCGTGATGCCGCACGAGCGTGATCCACGCCCGTACAAGGCCATGGTTCATTGGCTGGCGGTAAGAGTTCTAAGCCACAGAGTCGCACAGATTGTCCGAGTGCAGCGGAGTCATGAACGCATAGCGATTCGGTAACAAGTTCTCTGAATCGACAATATAGCGGAAGCATTGAAATACAAGTTTGAAGTAAAGCAAGCTCTTTTATTGATATAAACATGTGTTACAGGCGGCGTATAGCCGAGATTACAAGTCTCTCAAGCCTCTCTCTCTGAAACAGTAAAAGTGTGCCAAGTGGCTACAACTGTGGAATGATTGTACAGGCGATATTCAGGCGACGCTACAATATTATGTCTTGTATATGTGCTTTCGTTTCGGACGCGCCGTTGCTTCGGAGTGATTTCCACGCCTTAGCACGCGCGAAGGAGGCGTCCGCACCGAACCAGGTTCTCCCGCACCCTGCATACAAACTGGTGGATTATCAGTACATTGAATGCACTGGTGGAGAAGCTACTCGCCCGCTCGACAAATCCAAACACGTAATATAAGTTCCGTGCACCAACTATTAAGTTGTCTTTCTAGTTGCCTTAGGATCAGTTTCATGCAAATATTGAATAGCCTAACGTGTCGGGCAGTGCGCTGTGCGATATGAGAGGAAACACGACGAGACTTACCAACTTACCATTTGTCCTTCCCTGTCCAAGGAAAATATTATAAATTCTAGCAGAAACATGTATAAGCATTCAGGGGCATAGCATATGCAACACGAGTACTGTTAATCCAAGATTGTTCAGGTGTTTAGTTGTTTCTTGATGCGATACAGTGCCTCGCACGCGGATAGCCGCTAAGCGAGGATGACTTGTTATCTTTTGTTTTTACCAGCAAGCATGCAACAAGTTAAGTACAAGGCGATCACTGGCGTATGCCATAATGGACGGTATAGTTTTTGACGAGAATGGTGTGCAAAGAAAGTACAAGAGGCGCTGCAAACCATTCTGCCAAGAACAAGAGACTAAAACAATTGGTCTCGCCTGGACCGGGATGATGCCAGTGCCCCAGCATCGCCCGCTAGACCATCCCTGTGCACAAGTTGTCCGTGATCAAATGACGTCTCGGGTAAGTTATTCATTTACATGGTTGGGGCAACAAGCGTACAAGACAAGAGTACAAGACAAGAGTACAAGACAAGAGGCATGCTGTTGAGGCAACAATAGTACAAGACAAGATGCATTGCCTGATTTTCGTTCTCATAGTCGTTCTGAACAATATCCTGTATAACAGGGTGTTGGCTTGTGTTACAAGTATTGAGTCAAGGCAATGTACAAGCAGACAAGCATGTGTTTCTAAGGAACATAAGCAGCACGTTTGCTCGGGCCCAAAGGTAAGCCGAGAGATGAAACCGTTAGGGACTTAGCATGCGAGGGTCTGAATATATATAAGCAGTATTTCATTTTCCATGTTCTAGCATAGCAATACAAGTTGGGATTATTCCCTTAGCTAGGTGCGTTGGATTTATTAGCATGCAGGGGGTGAATTACCTAACGACTAGCATGAATATTCCAAATTTTATGTGTGCTGGCTAAGCAAAGACAAGTTCACCGTAGCCACCCACCTTAGCGATGATTCGCCTCGGTAGAGCGATACGTCGGACGAGCCTCTGAAAGCCGAAGTTGATTTCTGTAGGAACAAGTTTGGATATCCTTTGCTTCTCGTTTGAGGCAAGGCGGGTCGGGACAGCTGCACTATTGCCGTTTGAGACGGCAGTCCGCTAGAGCGAAACGGGGGGTTACATCCTACCAACTTAGAAAAAGTTTCGTCCTCGAGACTTACTAAGGACAAGCAGTGATCTAGGGTTGAGGCAATCCTAGACAAGTCGTTGTACTTGTTCATTTGGATATTCACTTGCACAAGCTTCGAAATCAGCATATCGCTTAGACTGGATCGTGCGCACTTTCGAAGTGCACTTCTAGCGTGAGCACGTCAACCAGCTCAGTGATAGCGAAGTCTTAGCACTCGAGTTTCACCTTTTCCTAAGTCTTGGATGGTGCACTAGTTTAAGGCGTCCCCCGAATAGATGCATTCAACCAAACTTAGAGTTAGTGAAAATCGGACAAGCTACTAGCGATACTCTCAAGGGTTCGCACAGGTTGGCACAAAGGCCACTCGCAGCATACAACCAGACAAGCAATCATATCATTCAAAATACATTTTGAAAGTATTTAGACTTATTGTTGGAACATCACATCGAGGCATTGAGAGAGATAGCATGCACATAACCCACGAACGAGCTTTCGAAACAAAGATATCGAATCAAAGTCCAAAGGCGTAGAAGCCAGGCTCTGATACCAACATGTCACGCCCCGATCTCCCGCAGGCAATTCTGCCGTTCCCGCTAGGCGGGAATCACCCTCGCCAGCGCTCCCACGGAACGATCGCTTGACCCATCCGGGCGTGCTGTCGCACGAGGGTGATCCACGCCCGTGCAAGGCCATGGTTCATTGGCTGGCGGCAAGAGTTCTAAGCCACAGAGTCGCACAGATTGTCCGAGTGCAGCGGAGTCATGAACGCATAGCGATTCGGTAACAAGTTCTCTAAGTCGACAATATAGCGGAAGCATTGAAACACAAGTTTGAAGTAAAGTAAGCTCTTTTATTGATATAAACATGTGTTACAAGCGACGTATAGCCGAGATTATAAGTCGCTCAAGCCTCTCTATTTGAAACAGTAAAAGTGTGCCAAGTGGCTACAACTGTGGAATGATTGTACAGGCGATGTTCAGGCGACGCTCCAATATTATGTCTTGTATATGTGCTTTTATTCCGGACGCGCCGTTGCTTCGGAGTGATTTCCACGCCTTAGCACGCGCGAAGGAGGCATCCGCACCGAACGAGGTTCTCCCGCATCCTGCATACAAACTGGTGGATTATCAGTACATTGAATGCACTGGTGGGGAAGCTACTCGCCCGCTCGAAAAATCCAAACACGTAATATAAGTTCTGTGCACCAACTATTAAGTTGTCTTTCTAGTTGCCTTAGGATCAGTTTCATGCAAATATTGAATAGCCTAACGTGTCGGGCAGTGCGCCGTACGATATGAGAGAAAACACGGCGAGACTTACCAACTTACCATTTATCCTTCCCTGTCCAAGGCAAATATTATAAATTCATGCAGAAACATGTATAAGCATTCAGGGGCATAGCATATGCAACACGAGTACTGTTAATCCAAGATTGTTCAGGTATTTAGTTGTTTCTTGATGCGATACAGTGTCTCGCACGCGGATAGCCGCTAAGCGAGGATGACTTGTTATCTTTTGTTTTTACCAGCAAGCATGCAACAAGTTAAGTACAAGGCGATCACTGACGTATGCCATAATGGACGGTATAGTCTTTGACGAGAATGGTGTGCAACGAAAGTACAAGAGGCACTGCAAACCATTCTGCCAAGAACAAGAGACTAAAACAATTGGTCTCGCCCGGACCGGGACGATGCCAGTGCCCCAGCATTGCCCGCTAGACCATCCTTGTGCACAAGTTGTCCGTGATCGAACGGCATCTCGGGTAAGTTATCCATTTACATGGTTGGGGCAACAAGCGTACAAGACAAGAGTACAAGACAAGAGTACAAGACAAGAGGCATACTGTTGAGGCAACAATAGTACAAGACAAGATGCATTGCCTGATTTCCGTTCTCATAGTCGTTCTGAACAATATCCTGTATAACAGGGTGTTGGCTTGTGTTACAAGTATTGAGTCAAGGCAATGTACAAGCAGACAAGCATGCGTTTCTAAGGAACATAAGCAACACGTTTGCTCGGGCCCGAAGGTAAGCCGAGAGATGAAACCGTTAGGGACTTAGCATGCGAGGGTCTGAACATATATAAGCAGTATTTTATTTTCCATTTCTAGCATAGCAATACAAGTTGGGATTATTTCCTTAGCTAGGTGCGTTGGATTTATTAGCATGCAGGGGATGAATCACCTAGCGACTAGCATGAATATTCCAGATTTTATGTGTGCTGGCTAAGCAAAGATAAGTTCACCGTAGCCACCCACCTTAGCGATGATTCGCCTCGGTAGAGCGATACGTCGGACGAGCCTCTGAAAGCCGAAGTTAATTTCTATAGGGACAAGTCTGGATATCCTTTGCTTCTCGTTTGAGGCAAGGCGGGTCGGGATAGCTGCACTATTGCCGTTTGAGACGGCAGTCCGCTAGAGCGGAACGGGGTGTTACATCTACTGTACGAACAACCAACTCTGGCCCAAGAATCTGTCTCTCGCCTATCGCTCCAACATACTGGGGAACGACACTTTCTTCCATACAACGCTTCATAGGGAGCCATCTGGATGCTCGCCTGATAGCTGTTGTTGTAAAAAAATTCGACCAAATGCAAATGGTCCTCCCATGATCCTCCGAAATCAAGCATGCATGCCCTTAACATGTCCTCCAATGTCGGAATGGTGTACTCCGACTGGCCATCTGTCTGTGGGTGATACGCTGTGCTAAATTTCAGTCGGGTACCGAGACTCTCTTGCATACTCCACCAAAAGTAAGATGTAAATGTCATATCCCTGTCAGACACTATACTAACTGGCACTCCATGCAGTCGCACAATCTCCCTCATGTACATATCTGCTAAGACCTCTGTGGATTGCCCAACTCTAAAGGGTAAAAAGTGTACGGACTTGGTGAGTCTTTCTACGATTACCCAAACTGTATTGCGACCACTAGGACTCCTCGGAAAGCCCGTAACAAATTCCATAGTGATATGCTCCCATTTTCATTCAGGTATCGGAAGCGGTTGAAGTAATCTTGCAGATCTTTGATGCTCAGCCTCGACTTGCTGACACACCAAGCACTTTGCCACAAAGCGGGCTTTGTCTCTCTTCATTCCATGCCACCAGTAGTACTGTCTCAAGTCTCTGTACATCTTTATGCCTCCTAGATGAATATAGTAGGTTGAACTGTGTACTTTTGTTATCAACTCCTGTCGAAGTTCTCCATTTGGAACATAGAGACGATCTCCATATCTCAAAGTTCCGTCTTCATGTATACGCAATCATGTCTGTATTCCAGCCTCTGTCCTCTGTCGAAGCCTCTGAAATCTGGCATCTGTCGGTAGTGCAGCCTTGATCCTCTCCACTAATGTCGATTGCAACTAAAAACTCGACAACTGTCCGTCTACTCCGGGCATAACGACTTCTATACCCATATGCTCTAGATCTTTCAACAGATGTTGCTGTGTAGTCAAGAAAAATGCCATGGGTCTTCTGCTCAACGCGTCAGCTACCACGTTGGCCTTTCCCGAGTGGTACTGTAGCTCAATCTCGAAGTCTGTCATCACCTCGAGCCAACGTCTATGTCTCTGGTTCAGATCCTTCTGATTGTAGACGTACTTTAGGCTTTTGTGATCAGTGAATATCTCTACTCTTTCTCCATAAAGGTAGTGTCTCCAAAGCTTCAAAGCAAATATCACTGCGGCAAGCTCCAAGTCGTGAGTGGGATAGTTCTTCTCATGGTTCCTCAACTGTCTAGAGGCGTAGGCCATAACCTTTCCATGCTGCATCAAGACACATCCTAATCCTTTCTCGGATACATCGCTATAGATCACGAATCCTCCGGATCCAGAAGGTATGGTCAAGATGGGTGCTGTAGTCAGGCGTTTCTTCAGCTCATCGAATGCTGTCTGACACTCCTCTGTCCAAGTGAACTCCTGCTCCTTACGGTTCAAGCGGGTCATTGGCTCTGCAATCGTCACGAAGTTCTCTACGAACCTCCGATAATATCCGACAAGTCCTAGGAAATTTCTCACTTCTGAGACATCGGTAGGGGTTGGCCATGTCTCTACTGATGAAATTTTCGTCGAATCTACGAAAATGACATCTCCTGAGATAATGTGTCCAAGAAAAGCGACACGATCTAGAAGAAACTCACACTTGCTCAGCTTGGCATAAAGCCTCTCTCTCCGTAGCATCTCTAACACTAGCCTTAAGTGCTCCTCGTGGCTCTTCGAATACACCAAGATGTCATCGATGAAGACTACCACGAACTGGTCTAAGTATTGGTGGAATACTCTGTTCATCAAGTTCATAAATATAGCCGGTGCATTCGTCAGTCCAAAAGGCATCACTAAGAACTCGTAGTGCCCATAACGTGTCCTGAATGCTGTCTTTTGAATGTCTTCTCTTCGCACCTTTACTTGATGATAACCAAATCTTAAGTCGATCTTTGTGAATACCACTGCTCCTGTCAGCTGGTCGAACAGATCATCAATCCGCGGTAGGGGGTACTTGTTCTTGATGGTCAAAGCATTAAGGGCTCTGTAATCAATGCACATGCATACTGTCCCATCCTTCTTAGGAACAAACAATACTGGTGCTCCCCAGGGTGATGCACCATGACGGATAAATCCCTTGCTCTGCAACTCCTCTAATTGTAGCTTCAGCTCATCTAGTTCCTTCTTCGCCAATCGGTACACATTAGAAGATACCGGTGCTGCTCCGGGTACTAGCACAATAGTGAACTCTACGTCCCTATCTGGTGGTAAGCCTGTGTCACGCCCCAGTCCTAAAATATCGAGGGACTGGTCACGTGGCAATGGCCAGCAGCACACACTAATGGACAATCCCAATTTAATGGACCCACTTGGGTGTACTTAAACTGTAACAACAATAAATAGGTCCAATGATACAAGTCACAGTCTTTTCTAATCTCATCCACAGAAGATAATCACAGATCAAATGCCAGAATAAATCAAAATAAATATAATCTAACATGTCTCAATAAAAGTGTCTCGGGGAATAACCCGAGAATAAGTCTGATACATCAATGCAATAGGCAGAAAATAAAGTAACTAGGAACAGAAATAACTGAGTATGTAAAGCCCATACTCAGGAGAAGTCCTCTGGCACGATCTCGTCCTCGGGTTCTGGTACTGCTCCAATGTATGCTCCTGTCCCGTATACCTCGGGATAGATCTTTTCGGCTATACCTGGGGACACAATCCGGATCCAGGTCCTCAGGGGACATAGCAAGATACAAGAATAACTCAAGACAAAATAAATGCAGTACAATAATAAATAAAATAAGAGGGTAAACTATGTAACCAGCTATGTGATATGCAAGTGAGAGTATTAATCATACTCAGGCTGAGACTACTATAGGCTCTGTGTCGGGGAAACCCATAGCAGCATTTTCTCGAAGGGCTAGTACATGTGCCAAAGCTCTGTGTCAGAGTCTAAGGCACCTCCAGATAACTATATATATATATATAATATAATCAGCCTTTCGTATGGTAAGTCTCTCCCCACCCCATGTAATCACACGTCTCATATTCACGAAGTCTCATGTCCATGTCACGCAAGATCATGACCTCTAACTGATGCAGCGAGTCATAAGGATAGCTAAGCATATGTAATATCTATGTCACAAGTCCTGTAGCCTATACAGAATCACCATGAATAACTCAGAAGATTCTGTCACATGAATAGTGTCAAGTGTCCTGAGGTATGACGTACTTGATTATGCAAGCACGAAGATATATAAAGTGTCGCGATATCAATCTCTAGTGACGTTACACGACTCCGCGTACGGCGTCGACACCCGAAGGTTATTCAGACGCTAAGCAATGTCACACGGTCCTAGGTTGAATATTTATATCAAGAGTATATTTATATGTACAAAGAACTCATGCAAATACTATAACAGGAATTACTGCGAGTTGGCAAGGTACACTTGCCTTGTGTTTGGTTTCTAACTACGGCTCTGGTATTCGTGAAATCTCCAGGAAAGTCTCCGGATGCTGAAACAAACATTACCATCATGCTCAAAAGATATCAAATAGCTAAAATTGCCTGTCCTTGAGTCCAATTTGGACACAGGGGCAAAAGTAATAATTTCTGGTCAAAGCGGGGTCTACATGTGGCCCGCTTCGCACCGAAAAATGTGCAAGAGACAAAGTTCTCCAAATTCGTCAAACTTAGTGTCTACAAGTCCAGAACGATGATACAAATCCAACAAAATTTCCAGAATTGGATTCCGATGAGCCGATCACAAAATCGCCCATCAAGTGGAGCCGTGGGGCCCACGATACACAATTTTGTCAACGTTCTCAGAATCGAACCAAACTTGGGTCACAGGACCAGCGTATTGCTACGAGTCCAATGGCGCAAGTTTTGTTTCGACATGACATGTGTACACGAAGTTACAATGAGTTCCAGAACGGGGCCGATACGGGGCGTTGTCGACGGATACACGTTGATTTCGGTGTGCACGCACATCCAAATCAACTTCCGTAAAATTTTACACGTCCGTATTAACGGCGCGCACCTTTCGGTGAAGTCCGCACGCGACCAAGTCGTCCCGTTTAGCGGGGCACACTTAGTTCCGGGGAGAAACATGGTGTTATTTTTTCTGATTTTGGGTCGCAGTTTGCGATCGCCACAGGACGCGACACACCGAGCGGGTTGCACGGGTATCGAGAGGGTCATGCAGGGTTCGCGTCACAGCAGACGAAACAGAAAATGGGACAACGAGGAGAGAAACGGATACCTAAACAGGGCTCCATAGAAGACCAAAATTTCGTCCTTGCGAGGCGGCGCGACGCGGTGGCTAGGGTTAGGGTTTCCCGCCGGGGCGGCCGGAGGACGGCGCAGGGGCTGCGGGGAGGCATCGCCGGAGGCGACGGAGCTCGCTGGGAGGTCGGGCATCGCCGGAGGAGCTTTGGCAGCCGGAGGGGCTCGCGGGGGAGGCCGAGGCGGCCGCTGCTGCTGCTGCTGCTGGTGGCGGTCGGAGGAGACGGGGGCGAGGGCAGCTGAGGCGGGGGCTGGTGGCAGCGGGCGAGGACGAGGGCGGCAAAGAGGGGAGAGGGCGGTGGCAGGCTGGGGACAACGGGTTGGTAGCGAGGCGGTCCGGGGGTTTAAATAGGGCAGCGTTGGCGGGGACAGGGCCGAGCGAGGCGGAGCCGAGGGGGTCGTGGGCCGGGCGAGGCGGAGTGGGGCGGGGACGTGGCCGGGCAGCGCGGGGGGGGCCAAAAATCGCGCGGGGGGGGGGGGGGGGGTCAGGGCATGCGGGTGAGCGGGTCGGATCCAGGTCGGGTAGGGTTAGGTAGGACCCGACCCGTTAGGATCTAGGCCGGTCCAGTTCGGTTGGACCGGGTTCAGCCCTGTTCAACCCGGTTTATTTTGGTTTAAATTAAAACGGGATTTTTAGGTCTTTAAAAATTGTTCTGGGGTCCAATAAATTCCAAAAAATTACCCTATGCATAATATTTTATTTTACATCCAAAAATATTATTTTTATAATATTTTAATATTTAATAAAAATATTTAATTCTAAAATACCTTGATTTTAATTTGTTAAAAATCACAGAAAATTGTCAGAAAAATTGCAAAAATTTATTTTAAAAATCCTAAAAAATCAGGGGGTTTACAGCCTGGCAATTCTTCAGGAAAAATATCCTCGAATTCTGAAACTATTGGTGGGGGTACCATCTCCATAGCCCTGTAAGCTCCAGCTATCTATCCTACTCCTTGCTCGACGGTCCCTCGCATGTACTCGAACTCCGGCTGATCTGGCGGTCTAAAAGTGATGTTACCCTTCTGGCAATTCAGTACGGCGTTATACTGGCTTAACCAGTCCATGCCTAGCACAACATCAAAATACAGCATAGGCAATACCAAGAATCACACTCTCATCTCTTTACCACATATGACTACCGAGCATGTTCTGATAGTATTGGTAACCGGCACGAACCTACCCCGGTAAGAATCTTCCAACTCTTAGGTAAGGGAGAAGTAGCTACTCTATGCATTGCTACGGATCTACTAGATATAAAAGATAACGTAGCACCAGAATCAAACAATGCAGTCGCAGGTAATGATGCAACTAAAATTGTAAACCCCTCGTCAAATATAGGAATTATTTAAATTATGGAACAACCACAACCCAAATCCCAAGTACCCAAATTACGGTATCAGTCTACACCAAGCCTGCTATGCCACGACTCTTGTGTACCACCCCAAATCTAGTTTTATATGTCTTCAACGCATTAGGAATCACCATGTGCAATTGTTTAAATTAATTAAATTATAGGCCAGTTCCACCTCAAGCAGGACCTAAACCAGCCCACGTGCTCCCTTTCATGTGGACCAGCCCCACTTCCATGAGTCCTGGCCGGCCCAAGCCTCAAGGCCATCCCACAAACTTTCCACATATAAATATACATATTCAACCATAAAAACCCTAAGAAATTACTATTCATTCATCTTCCCCAAACCCTAGCCGAACACCAGACCGAGCCCCTCCTTCTCGATCGGCCATACCGCCTCCGACCACACTAACACCCCGACCACCACCACCACTCGCCATCAGCATAACCCCGACCGCCCCACACCCGCCTGCACTCCAATCCCGACCGCCCCACATCCAATCCCGATCGCCTGTACTACAATCCCGACCGCACCACTCGCCATCAGCATAACCCATACCCGCCTGCACTCCAATCCTGACCGCCCCACATCCGATCTCGACCGCCTGCACTCCAATACCGATCGTCCAACCGCGGTAGACCAACCCTGACCACCCACGGCCGGACCTCCATCCAGGCGCTGCTTCCCCCGCTGACCGAACGGCCATAGCCACTGCTACGACCCCTGCCGTTTCTGTTGCTGCTTCTGCCGGAGTTGCCACACGACGCCGGAGCCGCCGCACCGAAGGCTGACGTCGACTGGACAGCACCCCTCGACTACGATTGGTAAACCCCCCTCCTTCGTTGTATGATTTATAAATCATAACATCGCGTCGTCGTGTCGGATGACGACACGATTAAGTCACAGTAAACCATATGTATATAAGTATGAATGCTTAAATAGATTTAATGGAGTCTATGGTTAATAATTATTTTGACCATATGACCTGTGCAGAGAACTTGTGTTCCACCTGAAAGCGTAGTCGTAGACTTAGTACAATATGCATGGAGAATAATGAAGTGTAATTTAACAAGATGTAGTGTAGTTTCGTGAAACCATAAATGAGTGATTTATTGACGAGAGGTGTACAGTGACAGAGGACAGGGCACGCTTGCATCTTAGCTACGTGCACACGCGACTCTGTAGTCTATCCACCGTGAACCTGCGTTAATACCTAAGAGCAACGTCGTAGTCATGTATGTATTGTTTAGTGTCTGATGCTGGATTGCTATATTATATTGTGTTTAGGATCATTGGATCAGCCAGAAGACACTACAGGAACTGGATTTTGGCATTCGCAGCTCGAGGACTCAGGCAAGATACCCTGCCATATTTACTGTTTAAATTAATGCTGCATATGTTGTATGATAAATTGTGTTCTCTTTCATATGACTGTGTGCGTCCGATATTGATTCGGGTGCTATCGACGGATACGTCGATGATTTAATATACTTGACCTAGTCATTAGCAGACTCGCCCCATTGGAGGATACTCTGATATCTTTCGAGACCTGACACTCTTACACGTTTCACAGTGACATTCATATTGGGATGCGGGTCCACGTATTCGACTAGCTATCGGTGCGTGTGACATGCATCACGGTTAGTGCATAATTCAGGTTTATATTATATGATAGTAGAGACTGGCATGTAGCTATGTGGTATGCACGTCGAGTATTCGATTTGCGTATTTACATTGGGAGGGGAGGACCACTAGTAGGCGTATGGGATACACCCATTGGAATCCGTAGTATCCGGAGGAGCCACGGATCCAATGACTCCCTTTATTCAGATTCTCCGTTCTTCGGAGCGGTATGGACGTATATATACTGGCAGATTCCCCGTTCTTCGGAGCGATATGGACGTTATACTATTCAGATTCCCCGTTCTTCCGAGCGGTATGGACGTTATGCCTACACCTACTCATACGTACCAAAGTTGTCCTCACATTGCATTCACTTAGATGGTTAGCACACCCTTTATTGCATTTACTTTATTCAGTATTTATATATGACATATTTCTATGTATCTTGTTACGTCCCTCTGAGGACCTGGTACCTTTCCAGATTTGGACGAGGCTTACTATCCCGCAGTGTACGGACCAGGACAGGAGACGAGGTTCGCTACCACAGAGGAGTTAGAGGTGCAGCCATCAGAGTTTCCGTGATCTCTTGGTAGGCCTTCTGCCTAGGATTGGGTGCATCATTATCTAGTCAGACGATGCCCTACTCATCATCTTTTATCTACCATTTTAGTACTTTATTTCGTCATAGTAGTGGGTTTGTTCCCACCTGACATTATTGGTTGTACTATGATATCTTGAGACTGGTGTTTATCTTCCAGCAGTTTATTTAGTACTTCTTGCTGTTTATGTTGTGGATGAGATAGTTTACCAGTTGCTTGACTGATATTGGACATGTTAGTATTTAGGACAACGTAGCACTCTTCATAAGGATCCATTAAATTGGGATATCCTTGGAGATGTGTCAGCTGGCTATTGCCACGTGGCCTAGTTCCGTGTATTTTGGACTAGGGCGTGACATGGTTTTAGTGGTGGCCCATGCAGTTCGACTTATTCGCTTGTGGTATGGTAACGTGCCCAACGAGCCTGCAATATGATAGAAATTACTAGGTCTCATCCACTTTTGATTCGTCTCTGAACTTCCTTCGTGTTACTTCTAAATATCTGCATCTTGTTTGTTTGATTTCGTCCTCTTCTTAATAAAGTCCTATCTTTTGTAGCAAGATAAATTTGTGCAGTGGACGAGGAGCACCCAGTACCGCGGTGCCAGACAACACCACCCAAAGAGAGGAGGTACCCCAAGGGCAACCCCTACTACAGACACCGCTGATACCTTGGCACGAGACATCGCAGGACGATCCTACACCACAGCCCGAGGGACAGACTTCCCAGACGATCCCCACGCAGCATTGTGAGGGCTAGACTTCAAGAGCTATACCGATGCCGCAGACTGAGAAGCCGACATCTGAGGAGACGCCTACCGCACAGCCAGAGGTCCCATTACAACTACCTCCACCCTACACACCCCAGATGCCACAGCTAAATGGACAGCCACAGATACTACAGTTCCTTCAGACTATGATGCAAGCACAGTGGCACCAGACAGAGACGTTGAGGCAGAGCTTGATGGCAGTAATAGAGAGGACACCTGTCCCAGCACCCGTACTAGCACCTCCACCAGCCCAGACAGGTGCCACTGTTAGATGGTTCCGACAGATGGGACCAGATATATTCTAAGGCAATGAGACTGCAGAACAGATCTCCGATTGGATCGCCAATACGAAAATGCTACTAGAGGCGTCACAACTATACCTCAACTTTTGGATGACTGCAGTGAGGGCCCAACTAAAAGGCAATGCCCATCACTGGTGGGATTCCATTGAGCGCAGTATAGGCAAGAACCAGACCTGGGAACAGTTCTTAGAATACTTCAATGCGAAGTATTTTCTAGTTACAGTTAGGAATGCCCTGTACTCCCAGTTTCTATATCTAGAACAAATAAATATGACCGTGGACGCATATGATGCGGAGTTCAGCCATCTTAGCAGATTTGGTACCGTCCTGATACCCAATGATCTGGAGAAAGCTCAGAGATTCCATCACGGCCTCAATTTTGAGCTACAGAGGTATACCACCACACAGGCGAGGATTTCGTACGAGGAGGTTCTTGCGGAAGCAAGGATCCAGGAGGCCATTGCTAGAGGAGCTAGACGTCCAAGCATGACTACGCCAGTCAGAGCCCATCCCGGAGCAGGAGGACCAATCCGTCGTCCCTGAGTGCAGACACAGCAGAGGATAGCACCATACCAGCAGAATGAGCTTCCATCTTGCAACTACTGCGGTAAGAGAGGACATTACCAGAAGGACTGCCGGAAGAGATTAGGAATATGCATGATTTGTGGAGCGAGCCAGCACTATGCCCGAGACTGCCCACAGCGCAGAGACATAGCACCGCAGACAGGACAGAGGCCAGCAGCACCGGTTCCGAGGATACTACCCCCACCAGGAGGACAGCGTCCACCAGCCCCCGGAGGATTTCAGAGGGGACCACCCTTGGCCCCACAACAGGCATAGTTCGAGCGAGCTCGACAGCAGACCGGAGGACAGAGACAGGGACAAGCCTTTGCATTAGCAGCTACTGAGGAGGAAACATAAGGAGAAGCAATCACAGGTACCATTTTAGTTGCCTCATTACCTGCGACTGCATTGTTTGATTCTGGAGCTACATTATCATTTATATCTAGTAGATTTGTAGCAATGCATATAGTAGCTACTTCCTCCTTACCTAAGAGTTGGAAGATTCTTACCGGAGGAGGTATCGTGCCGGTTACCAGCACTATTAGAATGTGTTCGGTAGTCGTATGTGGCAAAGAGATAAGAGCACGATTCTTGGTATTGCCCATGCCATACTTTGATGTTGTGCTAGGCATGGATTGATTAAGCCAGTATAATGCTGTACTGAACTGCCGGAAGGGTAGCGTCACTTTTAGACCGCCAGATCAAACGGAGTTCGAGTACATACGAGGGACCGTCGAGCAAGGAGTAGGACAGATAGTTGGAACTTGCATGGCTATGGAGATTGCACCCCCACCAATAGTTGCATAATTCGAGGATGTGTTTCCAGAAGAATTTCCAGGCTTACCGCCAGATAGAGAAGTAGAGTTCACCATTGAGTTAGTACCCGGAGCAGCACCGGTATCTTCTAATGTGTACCGATTGGCGAAGAAGGAGTTAGATGAGCTGAAGCTGCAATTGGAGGAGTTGCAGAGCAAGGGATTTATCCGTCCTAGTGTATCACCCTGGGGAGCACC
The DNA here is from genome assembly GCA_036927795.1 of Iris macrosiphon. Lineage (NCBI taxonomy): Eukaryota > Viridiplantae > Streptophyta > Magnoliopsida > Asparagales > Iridaceae > Iris > Iris macrosiphon. The sequence continues at coordinate 125,132,768 of JAYESA010000001.1, forward strand.
AGTGTTGTTTGTACCTAAGAAGGATGGAACAGTACGCATGTGTATTGATTACAGAGCCCTTAATGCGTTGACTATCAAGAACAAGTACCCCCTGCCACGGATTGACGATTTATTCGACCAGTTGACAAGAGCAGCGGTGTTCACCAAGATCGACTTGAGATCGGGTTATCATCAGGTGAAGGTGCGAAGAGAAGACATTCAAAAGACAGCATTCCAGACTCATTATGGTCACAACGAGTTCTTAGTGATGCCTTTTGGATTGTGTATTTATGAACTTGATGAACAGGGTCTTCCACCAATACTTAGACCAGTTCGTGGTAGTCTTCATCGACGACATCTTGGTGTATTTGAAGAGCCACGAGGAGCACGAAGAACACTTAAGACTAGTGTTAGAAACCCTGAGGAGAGAGAGGCTTTATGCCAAGCTGAGCAAGTGCGAGTTTCTTCTGGATCGTGTCGCTTTTCTTGGATACATTATCTCAGGATAGGGCATTTCAGTGGATCCGGCAAAGATTTCATCAGTAGAGACATGGCCAACCCCTACCAATGTCTCAGAGGTGAGAAGTTTCCTAGGGCTTGCCGGATATTACCAGAGGTTCATGGAAAACTTCGCGAAGATTGCAGAACCGATGACCCGCATAACCCGTAAGGAGCAGGAGTTCACGTGGACAGAGGAGTGTCAGAAGGCATTTGACGAGCTGAAGAAGCGCTTGACTATAGCACCCATCTTGACCATACCATCTGGACCCGGAGGATTTGTAATCTATAGCGATGCATCTGGGAAAGGGCTAGGATGCGTCTTGATGCAGCATGGAAAGGTTGTAGCTTATGCTTCTAGACAGTTGATGAAACATGAGAAGAACTATCCCACCCACGACTTGGAGCTTGCCGCGGTGATTTTTGCTCTGAAGCTTTGGAGGCACTATTTATATGGAGAAAGAGTGGAGATATTTACTGATCATAAGAGCCTAAAGTACATCTACACCCAGAAGGATCTGAATCAGAGACAGAGACGTTGGCTCGAGGTGATGACAAACTTCGAGATCGAGCTACAGTACCATCCGGGAAAGGCCAATGTAGTAGCTGACGCGTTGAGCAGAAGACCTATGGTATTCTTCCTGACTACCCAACAACATCTGTTGAGGGATCTAGAGCAGATGGGTATAGAGATTGTTATGCCTGGAATAGACGGGCAGTTGTCGAGTTTTCAGCTACAATCAACATTGGTGGAGAGAATCAAGGCTGCTTTGCCGACAAATGCCAAATTTCAGACGCTCAGACAGAGGACAGAAGCTGGATTATAGACAGGCCTGCGGATACATGAAGACGAAACCTTGAGATGTGGAAACCGTCTCTATGTTCCAAATGGAGAACTTTGTCATGAGTTGATGACAGAGGCACACAGTTCAACCTATTCTATTCATCCAGGAGGCACGAAGATGTACAGGGACTTGAGACAGTACTACTGGTGGCATGGAATAAAGAGAGAAATAGCACGCTTTGTGGCCAAGTGCCTGGTGTGTCAGCAAGTCAAGGATGAGCATCAAAGATCTGCAGGATTGCTTCAACCACTACCTATACCGGAGTGGAAATGGGAGCACATCACTATGGACTTCGTTACGGGCTTCCCGAGGAGTCCTAGTGGTCGCAATGTAGTATGGGTAATCGTGGATAGACTCACCAAGTCCGCACACTTTTTACCTTTCAGAGTTAGGAAATCCACAGAGGTCTTAGCAGACATGTACATGAGAGACATTGTGCGCCTACACGGAGTGCCAGTGAGTATCGTGTCTGACAGAGATACGAGGTTCACATCTTACTTTTGGCGGAGTATACAAGAGAGTCTCGGTACCCGCCTGAAGTTTAGCACAGCGTATCACCCACAGACAGATGGCCAGTCGGAGCGCACCATCCAGACGTTGGAAGACATGTTAAGAGCGTGCATGCTAGATTTCGGAGGATCTTGGGAGGACCATTTGTATTTGGTCGAGTTTTCCTACAACAACAACTATCAAGCGAGCATCCAAATGGCTCCCTATGAAGCGTTGTATGGAAGGAAGTGTCGTTCCCCAGTATGCTGGAGTGATATAGGCGAGCGACAGATTATCGGACCAGAGTTGGTTGTTCGTACAGTGGAGAAGGTGAAGAAGATCCAAGGACACCTACGAGCAGCACAGGACAGGCAGAAGCATTGGGCGAACGCGCATCGACGACCCTTAGAGTTTCAGGTTGGAGATCACGTATTTCTAAAGATCTCGCCTACTCGAGGGACTATCAGATTCGGAGGCCGAGGAAAGCTGAGTCCGGGGTACATCGGACCATTCGACGTATTAGAATGCGTCGGAGAGGTTGCTTACTGATTAGCCCTGTCGCAGACTTTGGAAGGAGTCTATGATATCTTCCATGTATCTCAGTTGAGGAGGTATATACCAGATCCGAGTCATGTTCTTGATCATTCCGAAATCACAGTCGGCACGAGCCTATCATACGAAGAGGAGCCTGTGGAGATTCTAGACAGAAGTGAGAAGGTATTGCGAGGGCAGACCATTCCTCTAGTTCGTGTTGCATGGAGGCATCATGCACCAGAAGAGTCGACCTGGGAATGCGAGGAGGATATTCGCCAGCATTACCCCCACCTCTTCGAAGGCCTAGGTATGTGGTAGCATTTTAAATTTAGTCTTTAGTTCTTACCATACGTATGCTTTAATTTCGAGGACGAAATGCTCTAAGGAGGGTAGATTGTAAACCCCCTCGTCAAATGTAGGAATTATTTAAATTGAGGAACAACCACAACCCAAATCCCAAGTACCCAAACTAGGGTATCAGTCTAGACCAACCCTGCTATGCCACAACTCTTCTGTACCACCCAAAATCTAGTTCTATATGTCTTCAACGCATTAGGAATCACCATGTGCAATTGTTTAAATTAATTAAATTATAGGCCAGTTCCACCTCAAGCAGGACCTAACCCAGCCCACGTGCTCCCTTTCATGTGGACCAGCCCCACTTCCATGAGTCCTGGCCGGCCCAAGCCTCAAGGCCAGCCCACAAACTTTCTACATATAAATATACATATTCAACCATAAAAACCCTAAGAAATTACTATTCATTCATCTTCCCCAAACCCTAACCGAACACCAGACCGAGCCCCTCCATCTCGACCGGCCACACTGCCTCCGACCACACTAACACCCCCACCACCACCGCCACTCGCCATCAGCACAACCTCGACCGCCCCACACCCACCTGCACTTTAATCCCGACCGCCCCACATCCGATCCCGACCGCCCCACTCGCCATCAGCACAACCCACACCCGCCTGCACTCCAATCCCGACCGCCTGTACTCCAATCCCGACCACCCAACCGCGGCAGACCAACCCCGACCCCCACGGCCGGACCTCCATCCAGGCGCTGCTTCCCCCGCCAACCGAACAGCCATAGCCGCTGCTGCGACCCCTGCCGTTTCTGTTGTTGCTGCTGCCGGAGTTGCCGTACGACGCCGGAGCCGCCGCACCGAAGGCTGACGTTGACTGGATAGCACCCCTCGACTACGATTGGTAAACCCCCCCTCATTCGTTGTATGATTTATAAATCGTAACAACCGTGTCGTCATGTCGGATGACGACACGATTAAGTCACAGTAAACCATATGTATATAAGTATGAATGCTTAAATAGATTTAATGGAGTCTATGGTTAATTATTATTTTGACCATATAACCTGTGCAGAGAACTTGTGTTCCACCTGAAAGCGTAGTCGTAGACTTAGTACAATATGCATGGAGAATAATGAAGTATAATTTCACAAGACGTAGTGTAGTTTCGTGAAACGATAAATGAGTTATTTATTGACGAGAGGTGCACAGTGACAGAGGACAGGGCACGCTTGCATCTTAGCTACGTGCACACACGACTCTGTAGTCTATCCACCGTGAACCTGCGTCAATACCTAAGAGCAACATTGTAGTCATGTATGTATTGTTTAGTGTCTGATGCTGGATTGCTATATTATATTGTGTTTAGGATCATTGGATCGGCCAGAAGACACTACAGGAACCGGCTTTTAGCCTTCGCAGCTCAAGGACTCAGGCAAGATACCCTGCCATATTTACTGTTTAAATTAATGCTGCATATGTTGTATGATAAATTGTGTTCTCTTTCATATGACTGTGTGCGTCCGATATTGATTCGGGTGCTATCGACGAATACGTCGATGATTTAGTATACTTGACCTAGTCATTAGCAGACTCACCCCATTGGAGGATACTCTGATATCTTTCGAGACCTGACACTCTTACATATTTTACAGTGACATTCAGATTGGGATGCGGGTTCGCGTATTCGACTAGCTATCGGTGCGTGTGACATGCATCACGGTTAGTACGTAATTCAGGTTTATATTATATGATAGTAGAGACTGGCATGTAGCTACGTGGTATGCACGTCGAGTATTCGATTTGCATATTTACATTGGGAGGGGAGGACCACTAGTAGGCATATGTGATACACCCATTGGAATCCGTAGTATTTGGAGGAGCCACGGATCCAATGACTCCCTTTATTCAGATTCCCCGTTCTTCAGAGCGGTATGGACGTATATATACTGGCAGATTCCCCGTTCTTCGGAGCGGTATGGACGTTATACTATTCAGATTCTCCGTTCTTCGGAGCGGTATGGACGTATATATACTTGTAGATTCCCCGTTGTTCGGAGCTGTATGGACGTTATGCCTACACCTACTCATACGTACCAAAGTTGTCCTCACATTGCATTCACTTAGATGGTTTGCATACCCTTTATTGCATTTACTTTATTCAGTATTTATATATGGCATGTTTCTATGTATCTTGTTACGTCCCTCTGAGGACCTGGTACCTTTCTAGATTTGGACGAGGCTTACTACCCTATAGTGTACGGACCAGGACAGGAGACGAGGTTCGCTACCGCAAAGGAGTTAGAGGTGTAGTCGTTAGAGTTTCCGTGATCTCTTTGTTGGCCTTCTGCCTAGGATTGGGTGCATCATTATCTAGTCAGCCGATGCCCTATTCATCATCTTTTATCTACCATTTCAGTACTTTATTTCGTTATAGTAGTGGGTTTGTTCCCACCTGACATTATTGGTTGTACTATGATATCTTGAGACTGGTGTTTATCTTCCAGCAGTTTATTTATTACTTCTTGCTGTTTATGTTGTGGATGAGATAGTTTACCAGTTGCTTGACTGATATTGGACATGTTAATATTTAGGAAAGCGTAGCACTCTTCATAAGGATCCATTAAATTGGGATATCCTTGGAGATGTGTCAGCTGGCTATTGCCACGTGGCCTAGTTCAGTGTATTTTGGGACTGGGGCATGACAAAAATGGTACCTGTGATAGCTTCCCCTTCTGTTTCCTCTTCAGTAGCTGCTAAAGCAAATGCCTGTCCCTGCCTCTGTCCTCCGGTCTGCTGTCGGGCTCGGACAATGTCACGCCCCAGTCCCAAAATACACGGGACCATTGGCCAGCTGACACGTCTCCGAAGATATCCCAATTTAATAGATCCTAGCGAAGCGTGCTACGCTGTCCTAAATCTAACAAGTCTAAAAATATCATACAACAGGCAGAGTCTATCTCATCCACAAATACAACAAGAAATACTGAAATAAAATACTGGAAAATAAGAACATAGTCGAATGTCATAGTACAAACCGAAATGTGTCCGGTGGGAATAAACCCACTACAAATGATGAAATAGAGTACTGAAGACAGAAATAAAGAGTGTAACTAGAGCAACTGCTATCTAGATAAGAAGCTCCAGTCCTAGGCGGAAGGCCTACCAAGTAATCAGGGGAATTCCGACGGTAGCACCTCTAGCTCCTCCTCGAGAGCGTACCTCGTCTCCACTCCTGGTCCGTATATAGTGGGGTAATACGCCTCGTCCAAATCTGGAAGTGAACCAGGTCCTCAGAGGGACGTAACAAGATACAAAATGCATGCTATAGATAGTACTGAATAAAGTAAAGGGGTGTGCTAACCATCTAAGTGAATGCAATGTAAGGACAACCTTGGAACGTATAGGTAGGTGTAGGCATAACGTCCATACTCCGAAGAGCATGGTATCTGTCCATGTAACGTCCATCATTCCGAAGAATGAGGTATCTGTAATATATATACGTCCGTATCACTCCGAAGAGTGCGGTATCTGAATATAGGAAGTCATCGGATCCGTGGCTCCTATGGATACTACGGAGTCTGATGGGTGTATCCCATACGTTTATCAGTTGTCCTCCCCGCCCAATGTGGATACACAAGTCGAATACACGACGTGAGTATCCCGTATCTATATGCCAAGTCACATCTAACTAGATTACTCTAAACTACGTGCTAATCCGTGATGCATGTCGTACGCACCGATAGCGAATCGGGTACACGGACCCGCATCCCAACATGAATTTACCATCGTGATACGTGTACAAGTGTCACGGTCTAGGAAGATATCAGAATATCCTCACAGCAATAGGTGAGTCAGCTAGCAGCTAGGTCAAGTACATTACTCATCGACGCATTCGTCGACTGCACCCGAGTCAATCTCGGACGCGCACAGTTTATGTATATTGCAACATTTATCATTTAATTTAAACAGTAATCCAGCAAGGTATACTTGCCTGAATCCGGTAGCTGCGAATGCCAATGTCCTGCTCCTGAAGCCTCGTCTGTACGGTCCAGCAATCCTAGATATGATATAATAATATCAACATCAGTCACTACAATAGCATGACCAAGACACACTACTTGCAGCAATAACTGACGTAGGGGCTTGACTGTACATCAGTGGGACCACGTAGTACATATATTTATATATATATATATCACATATATACATATATGTACATTAATATATATATTTATCACAATAAAAATACGTATGTTTAATATTACACATTAAAATAGCTTTTATAGATATATCTTAATAATAATCCAATAAATATGTACATATACATATATTCATTAAATATATTTACATTTTAAAATACATAATACCATGTATATTAATTAAATACATACACATATATATTTACATATATTTAAATAATAATTTATATACATAAGTACATATATACAACATGTATATATATAGTATATATATATTTATATGTATAATATACAAGAATAGAAAGTGTACCCATATATAATATATATTCATATATATTATTAATACACAAAGTATATATATATATTTATTTATTTATTTAATACTCTAATATACTAATACCCAATATATATATATATATATATATATATATATATATATATATATATATATATATATATATATATATATATATATATATATATATATATATATATATATATATATATATATATATATATATATATACATATTCATATATGTAAATAATACGTATCATGTATTCAATACTTATATATAATATACCATAAATAATATACTACATATGATATACTAATATACAGAATATATATTTATACACAATATATATTAAATATAGATAATATTCCAAATACCTAAAATGTATATTTATATATACACCAAATATATATATATATATATATATATATATATATATATATATATATATATATATATATATATATATATATATATATATATATATATATATACCAAATATAAATACAAGTATATAATATTATGTATATACGAACTACATATATATATCTCTATTATATATAATATATATACCCAGAATACAGTATATATATATATATATATATATATATATATATATATATATATATATATATATATATATATATATATATATATAATACATCAATATACTAATACATAATTAATATATATACAGTATATAGATAAAAGTATATAGTATATACTATATGTATACATATAATACGAACCATACATATATATATATATATATATATATATATATATATATATATATATATATATATATATATATATATATTTATTTATTTATTTATACAGCTGAATACAGTATTTATGTAGTATATAATATATGTATAAATACAAAAAAAAAATAGAAACATATATTTATACATATATATACACAGTGCAACCCATATATATATGTATAAAATACCGTATATGTATATAAAATACGTACCTAGGTGCAGGTGGGGTCGAGGGGGTCCGTCGGACGGATCATCGCCGGCGTGGGTGGCCGGGCGGAGCTCCGGCAGCACGTAGGGAAGTCGGCAGCAACAACAGTTGGCAGCGAGTGGTGCTGCGTGGGCGGTGCCGGCCGGCTGTGGCGTCGACTGGGGGCGAGCCGCGGCGGGAACGAAGGGGACTGGACGGGGGATGCGTCGGCTGAGTTTGGCGGCCGGGCGAGCTAAGGTGGCGGGCTAGGTGGCGTGCGGGTGGTCGGCTCGAGCTGTGGTGGAGTGGGACTGTGGGTGAGGATAGTGGTGCTGGAGGCGGAGATGGGGCTGAGGGCGGTGGCTGTAGGTGGGGGAGTGGTCGCTGGACGGAGTAGGGTCGTCGTGGGGGTGGACGGAGGCGGTGGCTGGTCGGAGGAGGGCGACGGGAGTTCGGGTGAGGGTGAGGGCTGAGTGGTGAGGGCTTTAGAAAAATAGGGTTTTAGTTATGGTATTCTAGGTTTGTGTGTGAATTAATGTGATGTAACATATTGTATATGTAGGAGAGAGAGAGAGGGGGGCAGCCTTGGGATTAGGGCCGGCTGGTAGTTTTCTAGGGTTGTGTAAGGGTCTCCACGTGTTGGACATGTGGCTAGGATTAAAGGTATTTGAAATGTAGGGTTAGGATGTGCCCTCCAAAAATGGTGTAAGTACATAACAAATGGGGGGAATTCTTGTGGACCGGTCAAATAATGGGGGCTCTCTTCTTCATGTGGTTGGGCCAATGAGAGGGGGTACCTCATTGCTAAATTGCACAAAGGCCCCTAAACAATTTAGAAATTGCACAATATCTGGAATTGAGGATTTGATGTGACAAAACACCATATTTGGTGTCTTGTATTGGACTAGAATGGTGTATGGTATTTTGTATGAGGCTTGTGGGTGTGTGTGTGGGTTTGGGTTGGAGTTGGGTCTAATTTGAGTGAGGTTGGGTCACTACATTAATTAATTTATAATTAATGCACAGGGTGTCCCTAAATTAATTTAATAAATACATGAGATCTAAATTGGGTGGCACAAGCGTCATTGGTGTGGTAGGCTTAGAGTATAATAATGTCATGATTAGGATTGGTCAAAACGGGTTGAGGTTTGGTCTCAATTTCGATTGGAACGAACAACGGACGTAAATATGCAATTAATTTAATTTACGTACGAACGTTTGTAACGACTTTTTTGCGACTAAAATCAGGCACAAAAATCAGTATCTGGGGGTTACACAAGGGTCATTATGGTAGGTTGGTATGTCTAGGCCAAGTGTATGGAGTTTATTTCAGGGTAACAGCTAGGGTAGTATCCTAAATATCGGGACAACGGTAAGGTGTCCTAAATAATAAAAATACTGCACAAATATTCAATACTCTGTATAATAAATCCTAATTGCAACCAATTTACCCTAATCATGCTATCTAAGTTAATTAAACCTAAATTTTGGTCTAGGGGGTTTACAGTCAAACTGTGCCTGCTGTGGGGCCAAGGGTGGTCCCCTCTGAAATCCTCCAGGTGCTGGTGGACGTTGTCCTCCTGGCGGGGGTAGTATCCTCAGGACTGGTGCTGCTGTCCTCTGTCCGGGCTGCGGTACTGCATCTCTACGCTGTGGGCAGTCTCGGGCTTGGTGTTGGCTCGCCCCACAAATCATGCATATCTCTAGCCTCTTTCTGCAGTCTTTCTGGTAATGTCCTATCTTACCACAGTGGTAGCAAGTCGAAAGCTCCTTTTGCTGGTATGGTACTGCTCTCTGTGGTGTCTGTGTTCCGGGACGACGGATCGGTCCTCCTGCTCCGGGCTGGGCTCTGGCTGGCGTGGTCGTACTGGAACATCTTGCTCCTCTGCCGATGGCCTCCTGGATCCTCGCCTCTGCAAGTACCTCCTCATAAGAAATTCTTGCCTGTGTGGTAGTATACCTCTGTAGTTCGAAAGTGAGGCCATGATGAAATCTCTGGGCTTTCTCTAGATCATTGGGTATCACAGGACGGCACCAAATCTGTTAAGATGGCTGAACTCTGCGTCATATGCGTCAACAGTCATATTCCCTTGTTCTAGATGTAGGAACTGGGAGTACAGGGCATTCCTGACTATAGCCGGGAAGTACTTCGCATTGAAGTATTCTAGAAACTATTCCCAAGTCTGGTTCTTGCCTACACTATGCTCAATAGAATTCCACCAGTGATGGACGTTGCCTTTTAGTTGGGCCCTCATTGCGGTCATCCAAAGGTCTTGGTGCAGTTATGAAGCCTCTAGTAGCATCTCCGTGTTGGCGACCCAATCGGAGATCTGCTCTACGGTCTCGTTGCCTGAGAAAGTATCCGGTCCCATCTGTCAGAACCATCTTACAGTGCCACCTGTCTGGGCTGGTGGAGATGCTGGTACTGGTGCTGTGACATGTGTCCTCTCTAATACGGCCATCAAACTGTCTCAACGTCTCGGTCTGATGCCATTGTGCTTGCATCATAGTATAGAAGAACTGAAGTATCTGTGGCTTTCCATCTAATTGTGGCATCTGAGGTGGATAAGGTGGAGGTGGTGGTAATGGAACCTCTAATTGTGCAGTAGGTGTCTCCTCAGATGTCGGCCTCTCGGTTTGCGGCATCGGTGTAGCTCCTGAAGTCTGGCCCTCAAAAGGCTGCGTGGGGATCGTCTGGGAAGTCTGTCCCTCGTGCTGTTGGGTAGGATCGCCCTGCGAAATCTCGTGTCAATGTATCAGCGAGGCCTGTAGCGGTGGTTGCCCTCCAGGTAGTCCCTGGGGTACCTCCTCTCTTCGGGTGGTGTCGTCTAGCACCACGGCACTGGGTGCTCCTCGTCCACTGTGCAAGTTCATCTTGCTGCAAGAGATAGGACTTCATTAAAAAGAGTACGAAATCAAGCAAACATGATGCAGATATTTAGAAGCAATACGAAGGAAGTTCAAAGACGCAATCAAAGTGGATGAGACCTAGTAATTTCTATCCTATTGCAGGCTCGCTGGTCATGTTACCATACCACAAGCGAAAAACTCGACCTACATGGGCCACCACTAAAACCATGTCACGCCCAAGTCCCAAAACTATGCGGGACCAGGCTACGTGGCAATAGCCAGCTGTCACATCTCTGAGGATATCCCAATTTAATGGATCCTAACGAAGAGTGCTACGTTGTCCTAAATACTAACATGTCCCATATAAATCAACAACAGGTAATCTAATCTCATCCACAATAAAATAACAAGAATGTACTAATAATAAATGCTGGAAGATAAACGCTAGTCTCAAAATATCATAGTACAACCAAGAATGTCTGGTGGGAACAAACCCACTACTATGACGAAGTAAAAGTACTGAATGACAGATAAAAATAATAACGACTAGGGCATCGGCTGACTAGATAATGATGTACCCAATCCTAGGCAGAAAGCCTACCAACTGATTACGGAAACTCTGACGGTAGCACCTCTAGCTCCTTAGCTGTAGCGTATCTAGTCTCCTGTCCTGGGCCGTACACTGTAGGGTAATATGCCTCGTCCAAATCTGGAAAGGTACCAGGTCCTCAGAGGGACGTAACAAGATACATAGAAACATGCCACATATATAAATATTGAATAAAGTAAATGCAATAAAGGGTGTGCTAACCATCTAAGTTAATGCAATGTGAGGACAAAATTTGTACGTATGGGTAGGTATAGGCATATAACGTCCATACAGCTCCGAAGAATGGGGCACCTGAATAATATAACGTCCATACCGCTCCGAAGAACGGGGCATCTAAATAAATATAACGTCCATACCGCTCCGAAGAACGGGGCATCTGAATAAATATAACGTCCATACCGCTCCGAAGAATGAGGCATCTGCATAAAGGGAGTCATCGGATACGTGGCTCCTCCGGATACCATGGATTCCGAATATGTATAGCCCATACGCCTACTAGCTGTCATCCCCGCCCAATGTAGATATACTAGTCGAATACTCGACGTGCATCCCACGTATTTATATGCCAGTCTCTACAAATAAAATAATCCCGAGTTACGTACTAACCGTGATGCATGTCATACGCACCGATAGCTAGTCGAGTACGCAGACCCGCATCCCAATATGAATTTGTCACAGTGATACGTGTAAGAGTGTCAGGTCTTGAAAGATATTAGAGTATCCTCCCAAGGGGATAAGTCTGCTAGCAACTAGGACAAGTACACTACTCATCGACGCATCCGTCGACTGCACCCGAGCCAATCTCGGACGCGCACAGTCATATAAAATAAAGCAACAAGATATCATACAACATATGCATCATTTAATTTAAACAGTAAATATGGCAAGGTATCTTGCCTGAGTCCTCAAGCTGTGAATGCCAAAAGCCGATTCCTGCAGTGTCTCATGGCTGGTCCAGTGGCCCTAAACACACAATATAATATATAACAATCTAGCATCAGCCTCTAAAGAAATACATACATAACTACGTCACTGCTCTTAGGTATTGACGCAAGTTCACGGTTGATCGACTACAAATTTGCGTGTGTACGTAGCTAGGGTGCACACGTGTCTTGTCCTCAGTCACCGTGTACCTTACGATAATAAATACTACGCTTATGGTTTTACGAAACTACCTTACGTCTATTATAATTTCTGGTCCTTAATTCCCATATTAGCATACTTGGCGATGTCTAAGTTTTATTGATGAATTACCAATCTTTAATAACAGGTCTTATGATTACAATAATTGCTAGTCATTAAATAAATGCTAGATCTTGCTAATCAACACACATTCATACATATAGTTTAAGGTTAATTAAGTTTGTGTCCAAGACTATGACACTCGACACGATGAACCTATATGAACACGACACGAAGAGGGAGGAGTACAAGGCGTTTACCTAGTTGGCTGGACGAGGGTCTCCTCGCTGACTGGTCATCCTCCGACGAATGGTGGAGCTTCGGCGTCGGCCGGCGAGCAAGGCAGCAACGACTATGGAAGGAACTGCAGTGGTCGCAGCAGCGACTACAGCGGCTTGGTCGGTGAGAACGGTACCTGGGTTGGCGGTCAGGCCGTGGGGGAGGTCGAGGTCTGCCTGACGGTGGTGGTCGGGTGTGCTGGAGGCGTTGGCCGGGGGCCAGGACAGTCGGCTAAGGCTCGGGTTTAATGGAAGGTTCGATGATGGTGAATGAGATGGTGGCGGTGGTGGATGGAGGTGCTGTGCTGGCGGCTGGGTTGGGGTCCGGCGTCGAGGGGTGAGCCGGTGGCTGGAGTGGCGGCCTGAGGTGTGGGCTGGTCGAAAGTAGGGGAGGAGGAACTCGGGTTGGATGAGGGGTCGGCTAGGGTTCCTTTTTGAAGGTGGTGGTGATAGGGATTTTAGGGTTTGAGTGAAAGAAATGTATATTTATATGGGTATTGTAGTTTGCGGGCTGGCCTCGAGGCTTGGGCCTGTCCGGCCTTGTTGGGGTGGGGCTGGTTCACGTAAAAGAGTGTTGTGGGCTTGGTTAGGTTCTGTTTGAGGTAAAATTGGCCCTGATTTAATTTAATTAAAAATAATGCGCGCGATGCTCCTTAATGAAATTAAGACACATGGAACTAGATTCGAGTGGAACACAAGAATCATGGGCGTAGCAGGCTTGGTGTAGGCTAATACCCTAATTTGGGTTATAGGGAATTGGGTTGTGGTTGTGCCTCAAATTCAAGTAGGAATGGACAATCAAGGGAAATTGGATTTATTAAAATAATACATAAACGTTTGTAACGAATATTGCGCAGCTCAAATGAAGCACAATAGTGAGTATCTAAAAATTATGCAAGGGTCAGATGGGTAGTTTGGCATATCTAGGAGATGAGTAATTAATTAGTTTGGGGGTACCTACTAGCGTAGCGCTCCAAACATCGAAACAACGGTGCGGTGTAAATAAGTCACATAAATTGTTGCACCTAAATCTAATTGTATCCAATTTAATCCTAGTCTCTTAATTTAAATTAAATAAATCCTAAATTGGTCGAGGGGGTTTAGACTATGCATTCTGCTTAACCCTTTCTCTCAATTTTCCTTGTGCATGATTTCTTATTCTCTGTGTCGTGCTTCAACAAACATGTCTTGCAACCGCATCATCTCTTCTGACCTGTTTTGTTTTGTTTTCTTAATTGCGAGAAAAGATTCTTTTAAGGTGGGTAGATTGTAACAACTTGTTTTTAAAAATTTTAAAAAATAAATTTTCATGATTTTTTCGATAATTTTTAATTAGTTATTAAAAATGTCCTTTATGGATTAATATTTTTATGTATTAAACTAATTATTAAAATATTACAAAAAATATATTTTTGAGTGTATAATTAATTATTGTTTATTTTGTAATTTTTCTGAAATTTATTGGGCTCAAAAACTTTTTTTTTATTTAGCTAAAAGCACCATTTTTGATTAAACCAGACTAAACCCACCCGAACTAGACCGAACCGGACCCAACCCAACTTGATTGAACCCAAACCCTAACCTAACGGGTCGGGTCGGGTCTGGACCCGCCCCGCCTACCCGACCCGCCCGCTAACCCGCTAACCCATTTTTCCTTCCGATTTCCACGACCCCGATTCCCCCGCTCCGCCGACCCTCAACCGCCCACGACCTCCGCACGAACCGCCCCGCCTCCGCCACTCGACCACCCCACGACCCCCGACTCTGCCGGCCTTCAACCCCCGCTCCACCTCGCCCTGCCCCCTACTTAAACCCCACAGCCACCGCCATCTCCTCCTTCATCCACGGCCACCACCCTCACACCCACCGCCACCGCTTCGCCTCCCCAACTCCGGCGACGACGATGAGCCCCCGGCGACCCACCACGACCACCCCCATGGCCCAGTAGATTCAGCTTCTACAGCAACTACTGTCTCCGTGCCCCGCTGCCGTGCCTCGCCGCGAACCTCCCAGTCCATGAACATCAACTGAGGTACCAATTTTCCACTCGCGTAACTTCCTGTACATAGATCCAAATTCTGTTCTGTCGAATCCTATGCGTAGACCTCGTGACCCTCTCAAACCCCGTACAATTCGTTCGGGGTATCGCGTCCTGTGTAGGTCGCAAACCGCGGCGCAAAAACAGGAAAAATAATCCAATTTTTGTGATTCAGAAATCGTCCCAAACTCACAAGTTCATGGCCGATTTACTCCCAACCTGTTTGTTAATTATAAATTCTGTTAGAATAGTTAATTAGACAACCTAACCGAGATTGAGTCTCTGTAATTAGATTATTTTATTGTGCTGTATGTTTTGTTTTATTCGCGGGTAAAATCGACCAAAAACTTGGTCTTTAAAACCCATTTTTTCCCGAAACTGGGTGCGTTCCGCTAAACGAGGCAACTTGGTCGTGTGCGAATTATACCAAAAGGTGCGCACCGTTAACACAGATGTGTGAGATTTTACGAAAGTTAATTTGGATGTGTGTGCACACCGGAATCAACACGTATTCGTCGAAATCGTCCCGTATCGGGCCTGTTCTGAAACTCATTATAACTTCGTGTGTGCTCGTCGTTTCGCAATAAAACTTACGCCATCGGATTCGTAGCATTTTGCTGGTCCTGTGACCCAAGTTTGGAACGATTCTAAGAACGTTGACAAAATCCCGTATCGTGGGCCCCACGGCTCTACTTGACAGACGATTTTGCGATCGGCTAATCGGAATCCAGTTCTGGACATTCTGTTGGATTCATATCATCGTTCTAGACTTGTAAACACTAAGTTTGACGAATTTCATGAACTTTGTCTCTGGCACACTTTTCGGTGCGAAGTGGGCCACATGCGGACCCCTCTTTGACCAAAAACTGTCAATTTTGCCCATGTGTCCAAATTGGACTTATGGGTAGTCAATCCTAGCTATTTTATGTCTTCTCAGAGTGATAGAAATGTTGGTTTCAGCATCCGGAGGTGTTCCTGGAGATTTTGCTGATACCGGAGCAACTGTTGGAGTTCAAACCCCAGGCAAGTGTACATTACCAACTTGCAGTAGTTCTTGTTATATTATTTGCTTGAGTTATTTTTATATATATATATACTCTTGAGATATACTGTTCAACCTAGGACCGTGAGACGTTTCTTAACGTCCGAATAACATTCGGGTGTCGACGCCGTACGCGGAGTCGTGTAACATCACCTAGAGAGTTGATATTACGATCCTATTTTCGTGCTTGCTTTTCAAGTACGTCATACCATAGGATACTTGACACTATTTATGTGACAGAATCTTTCCTGAGTTATTTATGGTGATTCTGTATAGGTTTACAGGATTCTTGACATAGGTTTTGCATATAAATAAATATTATTATGACTCGTTGTGCTAGCTAAAGGTCATGATCTTGCGTGTTATGGACATGAGACGTCGTGGACATGAGACGTGTGATTACATTGGGTGGGGAGAGTCTTACCATACTAAAGGCTGATTATATATATATATATATATATATATATATATATATATATATATATATATATATATATATATATATATATATATATATACTACATTACTAGAGGTGCCCTAGACTCTGTCTTTGGCACATTTACTGGCCCTTCGAGAAACGAATGCTGCTATGGGTTTCACGACATAGAGCCTATAGTAGTTTCAGCCTGAGTATGATTAATGCTCTCATTTGCATATCACATAGCTGGTTACATAGTTTGCCCTGTTGATATATTTTTATATACTGCATTTATTTTGGCATGTTGTTTCTTGTACCTTGTTACGTCCCTCTGAGGACCTGGTCCCTTGCTAGTTTTGTAGTATAGACCATTGTGGAGCCTGCTTGGAGTTGCTGATGTGTGTTGCTTAGTCTTGCAGGAATTGGTGCCAGGTACTTATATCATTTCTTTCGGAGTCATGGTTATTATTCATATTGTTTATTCATCTGCTGATATAACCTAGTTTTATAGACTCATATTCCTTTCTCGAGTCTATTCGAGCTTATGTGTTACTGGCGGCCGACTTTAGCATATATAGCTCATTCTTGTATATTACGTTAATTGTGGATTGAGGAATAAATATTTATATTTACTTGATTATATAGATAGTGACCATTCTAGTACAACTTATACGTATTCGAATCGGACCAGAGTCTGGTCGAATGCGTAGCTGGCATGTTACGTATTCATAGTCCTACGTATTTTGGGACTGGGGCATGACACTTACTACGTATTTTGATTGATTAAGTATAAATAGTGTGCTAAACTTTCGTTTATATTTTGCAGACATGAGTGACTTTGCTTATAGGCAATGGTGGGGATGCCCTAGTATAAGCACTAGCATCCAAACTAACATCAACATGGTTAGATTCATCTGATGAATGATCTTCTTGAGAAAATGGAACAACTTGTTGAGAAGAATTAGCACCCGAGCTAACATGCTGGTATTCAGAAAAAATATTCACTATTTTTATTATCTAATGTTGGTGATACTTGAATAACATATAAATTTATATACCATGATTGTGAATTAATCTCAAGGACAAAATTTCATGCATCTTCACCATCTATCAAATAACATCTAGAACCAAAAATAGACCTTAAAATAAATTTGTAATGAATAGAACATCGTTCAATAATAATATTACGTATATTTTTAAAACAATATTCAGATAAGTGGAAAAAAATTGGGTTTCTCCTCCTTCGAAATATAACCCATTTATTTTACCTAGGTGTGAGCATACTATTCTTACGATGTGATCCATGGAGGAGAGTTTCAATGTCTGAAGGCTGTGTGAAGCTTTGGCTGGAAAAAGTATGTGCGTGCTGGCTGAGAGGAACTTCTGCCGGAGGATGGAAAAAGTTTATATGAGAGATTGAGAATGTTGTGAGAGAGAAAGGAGTAAGAGGTAGGGAGAGTAGTAGAGATCTATAATCTTGTGAGACTGAAAACTGTGACTCTGTAGAGTGTTCTTATTGCTATTTATAAAGATAAGGGAGAAAATAATATCGCCATTTCAATTGGCGAGGGAGTAGATGTTGGAGAGACATTGGCATGATATCGCCACTTTAATTGGCGATGCAGTGTATGTTATAGAGCCGTTGTAAACAATGCGAAAGTGGGTGGTGACTCGTCATAGTAACTCGCCAATCATTATGGCGGTCTGTGACCGAGAGGTATAACTCGTCAACTTTGTTGGCGAGCTGTTATGCCTGACCGCCAAAAGCAATGGCGGATTGGTCTGCTGAAGTTGGGATCGCCAAAAGCAATGGCGAGTTGTCCCTTATTTTACAATTTTCTCAAACTTCTCCTCTCACGCGCAATTTTATATTATTTTATCCCTTAAGATGAAAATTTCTGCTACCATTATAATGCGGCTTAGAAACGACTCATTTTTCTAACCCATATGTAAATCGTCATTTAAATAAATTAAAAAATTACTAAGAAAATAACTAAATAACTACCTAAATACTTCACTAATTATTTTTAAAAAATTAACCAAGCATTTAACTACCTAATATGATGTATTTATAAATAAATAATTCTAACTCAAGTGGTTAAGGTGGGAGACATTTTTCTTGATTGCTTTGGTTCAATTTCTAGGAATGACATTTTTTTATAATAAATTCATGTTTAATTTTTATAATATTTTTTATCGCACGTGCAACGCTGCACATTACTAGTAAACAATAAACATGTTTGGCATATCTAGTTGTTACTTATTTACAAAAAACAAAAACATATTTGGCAAACAAAAAAAATACAAATTTATTTAGGCCATGCTTGATATCACTTTCGTGCATCTATTTTTTATTTTTAAATTTTTTTTTTTTTATGAACAATAAACATGATATATTCAGTTGTTACTTGTTTATAAAAATAAAAACATGTTTGACAAGCAACAAAAGTATAAAGTTATTTATTTTTTGTAAGCAAATATACCATACCATATGCATCCCAAATTTGTTTATTGTCTTCCTTTATTTTGTTTATGAAAACACGAGAAACAACTTTTTTTGTCTTTACTATTTAAAAAAAATCTAGTTTCCAAAAAAAAAAAAAACAAAAAAACACACTTACCAAACATGTTTTTCTTAAAAAAAATTATTTTTTAAAAAAACAAACAAAAAACAAAAATGATATTATTTGTTGGTATGATAATAATCTAATATATTTAAATATAATTAAGAAAGTTAATGGTAGAAACTCACAAAATTTCAATAATAGATTCAACATGAATTTGCAAAATATGAACATATAATTCTAAATGTCATTGATATAGCCAAAGAAACCACTATTAATATCATAAAGCCGAAACAAGAAAAATGAAGATTGACAAAGAATTTTTTTACCATACAACCATTTCAGCAACAAAAATAAGAAAAAATTATTCGGTGGAAACCACATGACAATCGTGAATAGTATAATGACATATAATAATATCAAAAATCATAAAAATAATAATCAAACAATTACCAAATATCATGAAGATATTACCAAAAATATAAAGATATTATTGTGTATCACTATCATTGGACACATTCGCCGTTCACCATTACCAAATTGTGAATCCGTTCCATTGAATAATTTCTCCAAAGCAAGAAACAAAAACAAAAACAAAAATTAACACTTATTTTCTTCTAAGCCTTCCCTCTGTTGAACCTATCTTACAATTTGTGTGCACCTTATTTCATGTGTTCTAAAACCGAACTTAGCCTATCAACTTGAATTGATCATAAACAAAAAAAAAAAAAAAAAAAAAAAAAAAAAAATATATATATATATATATATATATATATATATATATATATATATATATATATATATATATATATATATATATATATACACGCAACTCGGACGGATTAAATCCGAGTCCGATCAGATAAATTCGTTAATGGGTTGGATTATGGTTGAAGATACTCGGATTCAGGTTCGGATTCGATTAAAATATTTGAATCCGATCAAAAATCGGGTTGGACTCGGATTAACGTATCGGATTGTTCAAAGAACCCGAAATCCGACATACATAAAATTTATATATATTGTTTCATACTTCTTAAATAAAAAGTTTAAACCCTAAATTTCTCCACCCAAACTCTTCAACTCCTTATTCTAAATCTCATTTCAGTTTCTATTTTGTAACGATTGAAACTTGATTGCTGTTTGATTATGTGTTTAAAATCACTCTAATTTAAAATCATTTCAAATATCATATTAGAGCCCGATAAACCCGATAGACCCAATCCAACCAGAGCCCAACCCAATCCTCCAGACTTGATCTTGGACTACATATATTGAACAGACGTCGGGTCGGACTTGGGCTCATACTAGACTTATGATTCATCGGATTGAGTTCAGATTAAGCTCAAATCCAACCCGATCCAACCCACCCAAGTTGCACCCCTAGAGAGAGATCAAGCATAGTTCCTCCTAACTAGTCCTATAGCTAACAAAGATGTACGAAGGTTTAGGTTACTCAACCCTGATGACCAAAACTTTCATTAATAACCAAACCTAAAGCCTATGAACATGGGTCCAAAGCATTTCAATATGCAACTTAAATTTGACGTTCAATCTTGTGTATTAATAACACAATCTCGCTAGCTCACTCATGTTTTTGAAGCAATCTTGCTTGGAGTGCGCTCTCATGTGACTTCCCCATGTCACAATGTCCATTTTGTGTCCGTGTTGACATTAGTTTCCATGCAACATAGAGCATGGCCGTTTCTGTCATACTAGGACACAAACCTAAAAAAAAAAAAAAAAATATTAGTAATATATACCGAGGTTAATTTTTTTTTTGGGACATTCTGGTTTTTTGGGTTCCGTATGATCGTACCACCTGCACATATTCAAAAACGATCCTAATATGAAGTATGGAATAGCGATTATGATCTAGGAAACACGGACACTCTAAAAATTGATATTGTGTCCATGTGATAGTGTGTCAGAAAGGAGATAGAGAAACTCCAAAATATGTTAGGACAGCGATAAAATATACAATTTTTTCAACATTTTGTCGTATTTGTGCGTGCACAACATGGACTATATATATATGAATGTGAGGAGAAGAGGCCTAAGTTTTCACAGAGGGAACTCTCTTTCCTTCACATGCTCATGCCTGCAATGTGCAGCATTAGCATCTAGGGTTGAGGATTCGTACATAGTCAACATTAGGGTTTCATTTAGAGAGGGATCATACAGATTACTAATATAAATATGAAAACCTCTGAAAAACAGAGACTCGGTCGGGCTGGGCCACCGAGTTTCAAATGGTAAACCCGGTTCGACCGGTAGTGGGATCGGACCTGGGCGATCTTGGACCGAGTTTTACGGAGAAAAATTCCGTTCGACCGTGTTTAAACTAGAACCAGGTTTTGATCGGCCCGTCCCGGTTTTGTTTCCTGATGCCCGGCCCACTCAACACCTCTGACCAGTGTTTTAAAACCGGATCGGGACCGGCCGGTTCAGCCGGTTGATCCGTGAACGGGGAGCTTTTTCGGTCCGG
Source organism: Iris macrosiphon (assembly GCA_036927795.1). NCBI lineage: Eukaryota > Viridiplantae > Streptophyta > Magnoliopsida > Asparagales > Iridaceae > Iris > Iris macrosiphon. The sequence continues at coordinate 125,154,344 of JAYESA010000001.1, forward strand.
ATGAGTGTTGATCTACTGTTTTTTTTCTGGTCGTAAATAAATATTTTGTAAAAAAAAATAATGTCCAGAAAAGATTGAACTTAGGCTACTTAGATTAATCCAGTGATCGAACCAACTGACTGAACCAATTTAAACCGATCCAGTGTCTTGTCCGAATCGAACTCCGGTCCGATTTTTAAAACACTGCCTCTGACATACATGACCGTGAGGCACTCAATATATATAAACCAACAATCAGGACACTCAATCTCATATCCAGGACTAAATTATATTGTGAACTTTGATTCTATCTGCATTAAAACGGAGTTGAGCTGCTTGAACTAGACGCTACTATTTTCGTACAAGGTGGAGATCAATACAAAGAGATGTATGCAAACAAGCTTGATGGGAAAAAGTACATATATAACCTTTCTTATGGGGGCAATCATGATATCATTTTGCTTAAACTATTTGGTCTCCCTGCAGACAAAGGCACCCATTGTCTTTTTCATCTCTGGTCTCACTTGAAAGCTACATTTCATAATTCAACAATGACCAAAATATATCATATCAGTGACTTTCCTTAGTTTCTGGTTTAAGGAATGGGTTGGATTTGTCAAAGTTTCTCAAAGTCTAGAAGCCTTTTTTTTTAAGTCCAATGGATTCTTATTTCTTCTTCTCATTCTATAAGGTTTCATACAGTGTAACTATGCTCTTTTGTGATCTTTAGTCACATTAGAACTTGGCCAAACAAGGAAAAGGTGGAATGAGTAACCAAACAAGTTATGTTATTTTCTTTTCTTTTATTTTAAGCTAAGCTACACCTGTTTCATACAAATTTTTTTTTTTTTTTTGAGATGCCCGACGATACGTACGAAATTTTGTACACGCTATGTTGCATGCCATTTGGGTCCATTCCCCCGCGGTTTGATTCCGAGACCGTCCGCCTAGCCATGATGGTTATATCTCTTCTCACTGACCACAAAAGCCAGTTGAATTCGATTGTTTCATACAAACTTGAAACTACAAATCTTAGAATACTGCATAGTAGCTAACAATTACTGTTGACAGACATCAATAGACTATGCCATCTCCAAGCCATCCTCAATTTTTTTTTTTCAATTTGAGGCATTAAAAAAGAATATTTCTATATTATGCTATCCTCAAAAATTTTACATCTCCAACCATCAATTCTCAAATAATAAACAACCATTATTTATTTCTACATAAATTTATTTATTCACAATTATTTAATATAATCGTATACATTAATTTTATATTATTAATATTATTTATCGAGAAAATATTATATTATTTTATACTATTTATATTATTTATTATTATTTTATAATATTTATACAACTCCAATCCACTAACTTTTTTTTTTCTAGTAATTTAATTTCAGAAAGTTCGATATTATTCTATTAATTTCTATCAAATTATTTAAATATTATTTTATTGATCAAATGAATATAATAAACAAAAATAATAATACTAATAACAAATATATTCAATATTAGATTCTATTGGAAGATCTCAACATGAACTTTTTAATGGTATAATTATTATATTATTTATAATTTAAATTTAAAAAAATATGGTAAGTTAATTAAGTTTAGTGTTTAACATATGTAGGATATATTAGTAATTAGTTACAACTTGGAGGGTAAAATAGTCATGAATAGTGGATCATCAAATTTAAGGATTTCCTCTCTTCCCTCAAATTTAAGGATTCAACATCCTTCCCTTAAATATTTTGAGAAAATTTCCTCAATTTGAGGCATGGTTGGAGATATTTTTTGATAAAATTTTCTCAATTAGATATTTGAGGAGCATGGATGTATTGGAGTGGGTGGGGTTCCCAACCTATGTAAAAAGTATCCCGGAGTAGGATTGGGTATTTCTACATATAATAGTAATACCTCAATTTATTTGGATTGGATATTCCTAAATATAATATGAATATCTCAATGGATTTGGATTGGATATTCCTACATATAATAGGAATATGTCAATGGATTTGGATTTGGATTGAATATGATATTCATATCTATAATAGGAATGCTAGTTGTGGGTTTGAGGCTATATATAGGTGTCTTCTGGCCCTAAAATACATCTCACTCTCTCTAAAAAAAAAATATCAACAAGGAAAGAAAAGGAGGCAAGAGTGCCATTGTAACATTGGAGAGGAGAAAGAAGGATTGGAGGCCGTTTCGAAGAAGGAGATCAGTTTCGGGTATTTCTCGTTGTCTTTCTTCTTCGTGGTTATAATATATTTTCTGTTCCAAAAGAGTTGTGGTGATCCGTTTGGATCGGTGAGAAGTTTGTAAGGAGTCGGTGTATTTCTTATTCCATTAGTTGAGGCTTTTTAGGATTGGACTCTGATCGTCCCATAATTTTTTTCGCAAGGGTTTTTAACGTCAAAAATCTCTGTGTCTGCGATTTGTTTTTGTCATTTTTTGTTTATGCGTTTTGCTCGGTTCTCTCGCAGGTACTCTCTGGTTTGGGGAACAATTTTCGCACTTTCGTTCCCAACAAAGTGGTATCAGAACGAGGTTTTAGAATTTCAGAAGGGTGTCAGGAGTTAACAGACAAACCAGGGAGGAGAGATGAACGCGAAGCCGGTGTATATGGTAAACCTGAACGGTATAAACTATCATTACTGGAGGAGCAAGATGAAGGATCTGCTATTTGTCAAGAAGCTGCATCTGCCGGTATTTGCTTCCGAGAGGTCCAGTGACAAATCCGAAGAGGACTAAAATTTTGAGCATATACAGGTGTGTGGGTACATAAGTCAGTTCGTTGACGAGAACGTGTACAACCACGTTGTCAGTATTGAGCACGCGAGGATATTGTGGGATAAGCCAGAATCTTTGTATACGAAGAAAATCGGAGTAAATAAATTATTCCTAATCCGGATGATGATGGGTCTGCGGTACAAAGATGGAACGTCTATTACAGATCACTTGAGTGAGTTTCAGGGCGTGGTTGACCAGCTATCCTCGATGAGAGTCAAGTTCGACGACGAGGTTCATGGACTATGGCTGCTGTGTACATTGCCAGACTCGTGAAAAATCGTACGAGTGTCTATGATTGCTTCTGCTCCGGAAGGCGTGGTCAGTCTGGAGTTTGCCAAGAGTGTCGCGCCCCGATCTCGTAGGGGCCGATCCCGTAGGGCCGATCGTCCTCGCTTGGTCCCTACGGAACCATTCGTCCTCGCTTGGTCCCTACGGAACTGTTCGTCCTCGCTTGGGCGCGATGCCGTGCAAGCCTAAGTTGCGCTTGCACCAGGCAACGTACCTGCACAAGACAAGTTAGACAAAATATACATATATAGGCACAGAGTAAAATGCAGAGAACCAAAGTTGAACACATTTGATAAGCACACAAAATACTTCCATTTTATTGAATACTGAAGATTTGGATTACTATGCCTCGGAAGGCTTACAACTCTTTTTACATTCCCAAAACTAGCCACAACGCCCATTACATTATGCCCTTGTAGTAGGACCAAAATAACCAAAATATCTAGCAGAAGGAGAGTAGCCCACTGGAGAGGTAAGCAGCGAAGGAGGCAGCACGAACACAGTCCTAAGGAAGGGTGCGCACACGCTGATTCAGGTTCAGGATGCTTGCCAAACTCTCGCTCCCAGCACCTGGATATTTGCCCACAAACGTGGGTCAGTACTACCACATGTACTGGTGAGCGACCGTGGCCAAACTCACCTTCGAAATCCACACTAAGTAAGCATATGAAGCTAGCATTATTAAGTGGTCTTTCTGGTTGTCTAGTTTCTTTTTAACAAATCATGCGAGGAAACATAGACAATATAAAGCAAGTGCATACGATATTTCTTACCCACGGCCGAGCGGTTATCCCTGCAGCAGACACACAAGTTAGCCACAATTTGCATATGAATAACTTATGAATCAATAAAGGCATCAAGTGTTAGGTATGCAAGAAGGTAAACCTAGCATGCGCCCTAACTATATGATGGTCCCCTCCACGGGATTAGTAGTTGGGACGTACAAGCCCATCTCACTAATAGACGAGTCTCGGTCTACCCAAGGACGTACAAGCCTCAGGTATCTAGATCTCTTCCGACCGAACGATCCCTAGTGCCCCAGGGACTGCCCGAGAGATAAACCTTGTGCACAAGTTGTCCTGACCAAATGCATGAATGCAAGCCCTATCAGAAAAATATGCTATCATGCAACTGATGAACCAAGCACACAAGTCTATCTCTTTTTCTCATTTTCACGCTCAAGTCCCGAGTTTTCTCGCCACAATACTCAATGCACAGCATACAAGGGACAGTTAAGCATTCCATAAGCAACTAGTAAGTTAGCAGTTCTATACTTGAAGCATGCAATACTTTCTTTCTCTTTTAGCTTATCTTTTTAGTGAGGCAGCATATTTATGTGAACTAGAGATTCTTTATTAGGCATGCAGACTTAAAGGATTCATCGAAGGGCCTAAGCCACTCACCGAATGAATCGAACGAGAGGATGGGGAAGCCTAGGCGACGTTCACTCTTTGGTTATGCGTCCTAAAAATGCAACAATACTTGGTTAGCATACTTCAATCTCTTTTCCTTACGATTCGAAAAGAACGCGCAAGCGAGAAAGCGAAATCATGAAAACCAAGTCATCGAAAGCAACTCAAAACACAAAGCAACACAAAACCAAAAAGCAAAGCAACCAACGAAAACTCTTGGACTCATTTCAATAGAAGCCGCTCGATTAATTCGAAGGGTTCATTGCACTTCGTCCGTGTTGATTTGGCGGTAAGGTTTCACCGAGACTCGATTCTCAACCGAGTCGAAGCAGCGAAGTGTTCCATAAGTAACCGTTTGGAGCGGGGCGTTACATACTACCCCACTGAGAAAAAGTTTCGTCCACGAAACTTAAGAGATCAAAGAGGCAAAGATCAAGAATCAAGAGTTCATAGGAAAAAGACTCACCAACATCGTGTCCGCTCTCATCACGCTCAATATTCAACTGATACACTCTAGGCCTTCTTGTCTGATCAGTTGGTTCCAGAGCAGGACCCGGAGGGGTCTGAGTCTCAACCCGAGCAGTCTTATTGTTTCCACTCTGGTATGGCGGCGGAACCGTCTGGCTTTGGCAGTTCACTGCCAGATGCCCCTTTTCCCCGTAGTTAAAATACTCCTTATTCGCAGCACGACAAACGTCCACGGTATGGCCTGGTTTGCGACAGTAAATGCATATAGGACCTGGCGCCGCTCGCCCGTTATTTTCTTTTCTCCATCATGGTATCTTTTAGCAGGAGGGTTTCGAGGAGCCGGTGCCCTTTCTGGAGCACTTTGCGGAGTGAACTGCTCATTCTGCACGGCTGCCTCAAAGGCTTGTATATAGGTTTTGCACTCCCGGTTCATAACATCTTTTCTCAGATTATCGTTTAAGCCTTTTATGAACCGATGTGTGCGGGCTCCCTCATCGGGAATCATCGAGCTAGCGAACTTAGCAAGTTTGGAGAATTCCGACTCATAATCTTCTACGGACATGCTCCCTTGCTTAAGTTCGGTAAACTCATCTTCTTTTCTCTGCCTGACAGCTGGCGGGAGGTAATGTGCAAGGAATGCTTCCTTGAACATTCCCCAAGTGATCCTACCATCCTGATGCTTGGTGGCTAGATCTGTTTTCTTAACTTCCCACCAGTCGTGTGCACGTAACCGCAGTTGCATATCTGCACACGCCACCCTCTTGCTCGCCGGTATTGAAGCAAAGCTAAACAAGCTCTCCATCTTCGCGATCCAGTCCATCACCTTATCCTGCGTGGTCCTGCCTTCAAACTCCGGAGGGTTCAACTTCAGGAACTCCGCGCCTTTAAAGGTAGACTTTCCGGCCGCGCGAGGAGGCTCATTTGTTTCTGCTAATCCCGCACCTTGAGGCATGGTCGGGGCAGTCACAGGTGTTGCGGCGGTGCCCGATGCACCACTGTGCGCTGCTAGTGTTGTCACAATTTGAGTCAGGGAGTCAAGCTGCTTTTGTTGTGCCGAGGCTCTAGCATCTGCTCGTTGCTGCTGAGCCTCGAATCGTTCTTGTTGCGCAGCATGACGATCATTTTGATTCTGTAACATTGCAATCAGTCTATCTAATTGATCATCGCTCACGCTAGCTGCGCGCGATGTCTCAGGGTTACTAGCACCTGTTTTTGTCATCTTTGCTGCAAAAGAGAGTAGCTTGCATTAGTCTTCATAACGTATTATGGACTTATTGCATAGGACGTTGGGTTTTTCACACTCTTAGGGACCTTCCATACTCTCGATTTACTTCTTATAGATTTGAAATCTATTTTCAAAATTCGGGACTTTTGAAATCGCTTGAAAACTTATATCATTTTCGAAGAAGATGTTTGAAGAGGCCAAGGACGTAAAGCCATGCTCTGATACCACCTGTCGCGCCCCGATCCCGTAGGGGCCGATCCCGTAGGGCCGATCGTCCTCGCTTGGTCCCTACGGAACCATTCGTCCTCGCTTGGTCCCTACGGAACCGTTCGTCCTCGCTTGGGCGCGATGCCGTGCAAGCCTAAGTTGCGCTTGCACCAGGCAACGTACCTGCACAAGACAAGTTAGACAAAATATACATATATAGGCACAGAGTAAAACGCAGAGAACCAAAGTTGAACACATTTGATAAGCACACAAAATACTTCTATTTTATTGAATAATGAAGATTTGGATTACTATGCCTCGGAAGGCTTACAACTCTTTTTACATTCCCAAAACTAGCCACAACGCCCATTACATTATGCCCTTGTAGTAGGACCAAAATAACCAAAACATCTAGCAGAAGGAGAGTAGCCCACTGGAGAGGTAAGCAGCGAAGGAGGCAGCACGAACACAGTCCTAAGGAAGGGTGCGCACACGCTGATTCAGGTTCAGGATGCTTGCCAAACTCTCGCTCCCAGCACCTGGATATTTGCCCACAAACGTGGGTCAGTACTACCACATGTACTGGTGAGCGACCGTGGCCAAACTCACCTTCGAAATCCACACTAAGTAAGCATATGAAGCTAGCATTATTAAGTGGTCTTTCTGGTTGTCTAGTTTCTTTTTAACAAATCATGCGAGGAAACATAGACAATATAAAGCAAGTGCATACGATATTTCTTACCCACGGCCGAGCGGTTATCCCTGCAGCAGACACACAAGTTAGCCACAATTTGCATATGAATAACTTATGAATCAATAAAGGCATCAAGTGTTAGGTATGCAAGAAGGTAAACCTAGCATGCGCCCTAACTATATGATGGTCCCCTCCACGGGATTAGTAGTTGGGACGTACAAGCCCATCTCACTAATAGACGAGTCTCGGTCTACCCAAGGACGTACAAGCCTCAGGTATCTAGATCTCTTCCGGCCGAACGATCCCCAGTGCCCCAGGGACCGCCCGAGAGATAAACCTTGTGCACAAGTTGTCCTGACCAAATGCATGAATGCAAGCCCTATCAGAAAAATATGCTATCATGCAACTGATGAACCAAGCACACAAGTCTATCTCTTTTTCTCATTTTCAAGCTCAAGTCCCAAGTTTTCTCGCCACAATACTCAATGCACAGCATACAAGGGACAGTTAAGCATTCCATAAGCAACTAGTAAGTTAGCAGTTCTATACTTGAAGCATGCAATACTTTCTTTCTCTTTTAGCTTATCTTTTTAGTGAGGCAGCATATTTATGTGAACTAGAGATTCTTTATTAGGCATGCAGACTTAAATGATTCATCGAAGGGCCTAAGCCACTCACCGAATGAATCGAACGAGAGGATGGGGAAGCCTAGGCGACGTTCACTCTTTGGTTATGCGTCCTGAAAATGCAACAATACTTGGTTAGCATACTTTAATCTCTTTCCCTTACGATTCAAAAAGAACGCGTAAGCGAGAAAGCGAAATCATGAAAACCAAGTCATCGAAAGCAACTCAAAACACAAAGCAACACAAAACCAAAAAGTAAAGCAACCAACGAAAACTCTTGGACTCATTTCAATAGAAGCCGCTCGATTAATTCGAAGGGTTCATTGCACTTCGTCCGTGTTGATTTGGCGGTAAGGTTTCCCCGAGACTCGATTCTCAACCGAGTCGAAGCAGCGAAGTGTTCCATAAGTAACCGTTTGGAGCGGGGCATTACAAAGAGCAGGGTACTGAATGAAGAGACGCGAAGACGTTCACAGGGCACTTCATCCACATCCCACTCAGAGGCGCTTGTTTTAAAGAGCCGCGAAAGGGGTAAAAACATGGGTCTATGCGGTGGCAGAGATAAAAGCAGAGGAAGGTCTAAGAGTCGGTACGAGGACTCGGAGTGTTACCATTGTGGCAAGAAGGGCCACATCAAGCGAAACTGTTTCGCTTGGAAGAGAGAGAAGAAGGGCGACAAGTTGAAGCAAAGTGAGAACACTACGGCGACGGCCTCAACACATGGAGGTGACGTGATCATTGTAATTGATGAGATAGTTATGAACCTCGCCTGCGATGATAACTCTTGGCTGGTGGACTCAGGTGCTTCAGTGCACGTATCTCACAACAGGGCACTATTTGCTACATATACAACATGCGATTGTGGAGTATTAAAGATGGGTAATAAAGATGTGTCGAAGGTGGTTGCCATTGGAGTTGTGCATTTGAGAACAAAGACATGTGTAGTTATTATTCTCAAAGATGTTCGTCATGTCCTTGATATCCGTTTTAACCTAGTGTCGGTTGAAATGTTGGATGACGAGGGTTTGTCCAGTCTCTTCGAGAATAATCAATGGAAGCTTTCCAGAGGTTCGATGGTGATTACTAGAGGAAGCAAGAGGTTCAGACTCTACTATATGGAAGGCAGCGAACATAGGGCACATGAGGTTAACACAGCTACAGATGCATCTACTGAGTTGTGGCACATGTGGCTCAGCCATATCAGCGAGAAGGGGATGAGCTACTTGGTGAATAGGAAGGTGATTCCAGGGCTAAAGTCTACAAAGTTGGAGAAGTGCACGTACTGTTTGGCGGGGAAGCAAAATAGGGTATCTTTCCAATGTCACCCAAGTTCAAGAAAACCGACGTTGCTCGAGTTGATTTAATCGGATGTCTGCGATCCTATGAAGGTAAAATTCATTGGTGGTGCTTCTTATTTTATAACATTTATTGATGACTATTCCATGAGGGTTTGGGTCTATGCCTTAAAGACCAAGGATCAGGTGCTGCCCACTTTCAAGGAATTTCAGGCCTCTGTTGAAAGGAAGACGGGCAAGAAGCTGCTATATGTTCGGTCGGACAATGGCGGCGAGTATATCGGTCCATTTGATGCTTATTGCAGAGAGCAAGGGATATGACACCAGAAGACTCCACCAAAGGTACCGTAGCTCAACGGTGTAGCAGAGCGAATGAACATGATGCTAATAGAGAGGGTGCGGTATTTGCTGTCAGAAGCAAACTTGCCAGACAGCTATTAGGGTGAGGCACTTTACACAGCTGCTTATGTTATTAATTTATCTTCTAGTACTCCTTTGCAGGGTGATGTACCCGACAAAGTATGGTACGACAAAGAGTCGTCATACAATCACCTGCGAGTATTTGGTTGTGAGGCCTTCGTACATGTACCGAAGGATGAGAGATCCAAAATTGAGCCAAAGACAAGGCGATGCGTCTTTGTCGGCTACGGTCGGGATGAGTTTGGCTATAGACTTTACGATCCAGTGGGAAGAAATCTCTATAGAAGCAGGGATATGGTATTCGTCGAGGATCAGACCATGACCAACACACAGGATTCCGAGATGCCTTCTGAGGCTGAGGAATTGCCTGAGTTAGATTCATTTTGCTTCGAACAGTTTCCAGAGGACATCGCAGAGGATCCAGTTATGGGGGAGACAGTACATGGAGTTGCTCCCAACCATAATCATCAGCTTGCTGATGGTGGTCAGGGTAACCCTCAGGAGGATGAGCATGTCGAGGAGGCAGTTCTTGGAGGAGAGGAGGCTGTAGATATACAACCAGCACTAGTGGTTCCGTTAAGGAGGAGCGATAAAGAACGTCGACCATTTACGAGATACTCACTGGATGAGTATTTGCTACTGACTGACGGGGACCCGAAAGTTTTGCACAGGCTACGGAAGACGAACACAGACAGAGGTGGATGGAGGCCATGCAGGAGGAGATGAGTTCCTTGGAGGCCAACTCTACTTATGATCTGGTGCAGTTTCCAAAGGGAAAGAAGGCTTTGAAGAATCGATGGGTGTTCAGAGTGAAGCAGTCAGATGATGCTACTTGCCCTCGATACAAAGCGAGGCTGGTAGTTAAATACTACGGTCAGCGAAAAGGCATAGATTATGATGAGATCTTTTCGTCAGTCGTCAAGAAGTCATCTATACGGGTGGTACTAGCATTGGCAGCCAGTTTTGACTTGGAGGTTGAGCAAATGGACGTAAAGACGATATTCCTCCACGGTGATCTTGAGGAGGAGTTGTACATGGAGCAGCCAGAGGGATTCTGTGAGAAGGGCAAGTCATATTTGGTCTGCCAGTTAAGGAAGAGCTTGTATGGTCTGAAATAGGCTCCGAGGCAGTAGTACAGGAAGTTTGAGTCATTTATGGGGGAGCATGACTATGCACGGACGACGTCGGATCATTGTATTTTTGTGAGGTACTTCGCCGAGGATAATTTTATCATTTTGTAGCTTTATGTTGATGACATGCTGTTGGTGGGTCAAAATGCCACCAGGATAGCAGAGTTGAAGCGTCAACTGGGCACGGCCTTCTCTATGAAGGATTTGGGCACATCGAAGACTATTCTTGGGATGAAGATCAGCCGAGAGAGAGAGAGAGTCCAAGCTGCTACACTTATCCCAAAAGAAGTACATTCCCCGGGTACTTCAACGTTTCGGGATGGACAGGTCGAAGAAAGTGAGTAACCCCCTTGCGGCTCACTTTAAGTTCACTGAGGAGTAGTGTCCATCTACCGAGGACGAGAAGAAAGATATGGAGCGAGTTCCATATGCCTCAGCCGTGGGGAGTCTTATGTATGCTATGGTGTGTACGAGGCCAGACATTGCTCACACAGTCAGCACAATTAGTAGGTACACTTCCAATCCTGGAAGGGTACATTGGAGTGGGGTCAAGTGGATTCTACGATATCTCTAGGGTACTGTCGATTGGAGACTTTTATTTTGTGGTGACGAGCCAAAGCTGGTTGGATATACCGATGCTGATATGACTGGAGATGTAGAGATGAGGTGATCGACTTTGGGCTATATGATGATATTTGCTGGTGGAGCAGTATCGTGGCAGTCGCGTTTACAGAAGTGTGTTGCCTTGTCGACGATAGAGGCAGAATACATTACGGCGACGAAGGCTTGCAAGGAGTTGCTGTGGATGAAGAAGCTGCTGCAGGAAATTGGGCTAAAGCAAGAGCAGTATCCTTTGCTTTGTGATAGTCAGAGTGTTATTCACCTTCTGAAGAACCAGATGTTTCATAGCCGGTCCAAGCACATTGATACCCGATATCGTTGGATACGAGATATGGTTGACAAGAAGGAAGCGGCGCTTGAGAAGGTTCATACAGATAACAACGGAGCGTATATGTTCACAAAGGTTCTACCAAAGGAAAAGTTTGAGTACTGCAGGCGGATCATCGGGATGGCGACCCCCTCCACATAGTTGTGAAGGGGAAGATATGTTGGAGTGGGTGGGGTTCCCAACCTATGTGAAAAATACCCCGGAGTAGGATTGAGTATTTCTACATATAATAGGAATACCTCAATTTATTTGGATTGGATATTCCTATATATAATAGGAATATCTCAATGGATTTGGATTGGATATTCCTACATATAATATGAATATGTCAATGGATTTGGATTTATATTGGATATTCCTATCTATAATAGGAATGCTAGTTGTTTTATTGGGAATGCAATTGCTAGAGTTTTTCCAAATACTATACACCGATATTGTGATTGGTATCTAAACAAGAATGTTGGAGAGCATATGGTCCATCTCAAAGCTATCCACGGACCCGAGTTTGAATTGCATTTCAATAGACTGCGAAGCAGTAGCAGTATATGTGAAGCCGAATATTGTTGGAAAGAGATAATGGCAATATACAAGCTACGAGAAAAAAAGTTGGTTGCTAAAGTTGTGGGAGCAGCGAGCTAGTTGGTTACCTTGCTATTTGAATGATAAGTTTCTTGCAAGCACGCAGACGAGTCAAAGTACGAAAAGCATAAATGTTTTTTTCGATACATATGTTCATGCAAGTACATCCTTAACTGAGTTTGTCGTTCAATATGACAAGGCATTGGCAAGTCGTCGAAAAGCCAAGGAGGATAAAGATTTCAAAACTATCGATTCTAGGCCCGTACTATCTTTGGAATGACCACTTGAGGAGCAAACTGGTAGATGCTATACAAGAGCCTTGTTTTCTATTTTCAAACAAGAAATGAAAGATGCCCAGATTTATTGGGCTGATAAAGTGCACAAAGAAGGCACAATAACTACATATCTTGTTGGACGGGCGACAAAAGAGAGAACTAAATGGAGGACTGTGTTATATGATTCTAATGGGGTTGTAGTTTCATGCGTTTGTAGACATTTTGATTATGTTGGATTACTTTGCAGACATGCCCTGTGCATATTGTGGAAGAAACATGTTTCAGAGATACCAAATCGTTATATTTTGAAGCGATGGACCATTGAATCTCGGCATCGATTTGGAGATGTTGGCATGGGTGCTACTATTAAAAATTCTGAAGTGGATCATAATCTTCATTGGGGTATTCGTTACAAATGCAACAAGGCTTTGGAGGTTGCATATAAGATTTCTAACTTTGCTGCTGAATTTGATAGGTTTCTAACAAGCAAGTTAGAAGAATATGATAACTTAAGATTGCTTGAAGGAGATGATGTGCCATCCTAAGGACTGAATCACCAAGTTGATCCTATTGCACCAATCCTATCCCAAAATTTATCAAGTTTAATTCCTGAAATTAATATTCGTGATCCTACGACATCTCAGAGGCTTAAAGGGCGACCAAGACTTCATTCCAGATTATCTTTCGGATTAGAATTGTCTCAAGAATAGGCTACTAAAAAAAGAAAAAACATACAGATTTTGTAGGAAAAATGGTCATTACAGGACTGGGTGTAGCAAAGCTAAGGTATTGTACAAGTTCAATAATTTTATCCTTATCACTCTTTAATGAGGTAATTGAGAATATGTTAAACTTTCAGGCAAACAACATTGTATACAGTGGTCAATCTGATCCGGGTGGTTCACAAGCACTTCCAAGAACTCACTAGGTAATTTTAATTTACTGAAGTTTATAGTTCAATTATTGAATGTAGTACAAGTTGAAATTGTTGGCTCAAAACTATTTCAAAACCTTAGTTGAAATTATTGAATGTAGTACAAGTTCAATTATTGAAGTCTATAGTTCAATCTTTCATGAACTTTATAGAACAAAACTATTCACTATTCATCATAGAAAAGAATGACTCAAAAGGAAAACACAGGTAATGAGATGATGGAATGAGCAAAACCTTATTCCGCCTGAACTATTGGTTGAACGACCACAGAATGTTACTTGGTAAAATACTAAAAATAGGCATGTAATGAACATCTTAAAGCTTTGTTGTAGTTAGTTGTTCATTGGAGTATGTGATCTATGTTTGCTGCTATTTTGTGGAATCAATTTAAAGTTGTAGGATATTAATATTGAATACTCAGTACTTATGAAGGCGAGATACTTTCTGAAGCTAATGACTACTGTATCGGAAGTTTCATGAAGCAATTTATCTTTTTAAAATTTTATACCGGCTGCCTTGTCAAGCTGATAACATGTTCTAACTTTAGTTTTTATTATTGTATGTAATAGGTTATGTAAGAGACGATTCCTTATTTTGCTATTTGATTGGAGGATGATGATGCGGACCTGACACTTTTGATGCATGGGCGATTACTTGACCGTGGCCCTAAAAATTTATGCTTCCTTGTAGTGTGCTGCTGACATTTAAGTGGACTCCATATTTGCTGTTTGGAGGATGATGATGTGGATAACTTTTTTTGCTGTTTGTTTTGAAAGAATTAAAGTGATGCTATTTGTTGTTACTTATTAGTCCAAAATGTAAGAGATACTTCTTGCCTGTGTTTCTGCTAGCTTTAAGATTTGATGCATGTCTTGCTTCCTCCTTGTGTTTTTGGGTTTTTATTTGCCGCTTTAAGATTTTCTGATACTCTACTTCTTTGTATCCTCTACTTCCTGCCTGTGTTGTTGTTGGCTTCAAGCTTTGTTGACTGTGCTTGCTTCAACTAATACTCTTATATTTTCTGACTTATCTTTCAATCTCTTACTAATTTCTTGACTTATCTTTTGGCTTCAGTTTACTTTCCAGGTAGTTTTTTCAAGCTTTGTTGTTGTTGTTTTTTCAAGCTTTGTTGTTGTTGTTGTTCTTGTTGACTGGTGCTAGTACCTGTGTTCACCGTGCTTCAAGCTTCAAGTAGTACCTGTGTTGTTGTACCCGCTTTAAGTAGTACCTGTGTTGTTGTTGGCTTCAAGCTTTGTTGACTGTGTTAGTACCACATGTAGTTTTTTCATGGATTTCATCTTATTTGGCTTCAGTTTACTTTCCAGGTACTACTTGTGTGCTGCTAGTACTCTTATCAAGAACTGATAACAATAGATACTACATGTGCCCAAATACTACATGTAATTTGAAAGTGTGTTTGCTGCTGCAACAATGCTATAGTTTTCTTTTATATTAAGCTGATACTTTGCTTACTGATGGTTGTCCCTCCATTTATTTGAACTGATAATTGGTCCTTTATATCGACCTGATACTTTCCTTTATATTGCACTGATACTTGTGCCCAGATACTACATTGATACCTGAACCGGTTAGCTACTCACAATATCATTTGTCAAATTTTACACAAGCGAAAGAAGTAGGTAAAAAAATGTAGTTATGAAATTACACTTACACCAGAATTTGTCAAATTATACACTTGCACTAAATCGGATAGTATGATTTCTACTCATTCAAAAATATAGGCAGTTCCACAAAACTGAAAAATCCGAGCTAGTCGAATTCATAAAATATTCTTGTCCCACATTTATGTTACAAATAGTACTACAAGTAATATTGATATCGTTTCTTAGAAACTTCTGAAACCAAAGAGCTGAACTCTTGGGGTATCACTTCAAACCATCTTTGTAGTCAACATAATGAAGGCCAAACCTATGAATATAGCCGTAAAGCCATTCAAAGTTATCCAACAATGACTACGCAAAATATCCTCTCACATCAACATCTTTTCTGCCAAATAATAAGGGGAAACATCTCCATTATAATCCACAAAGACGGACTTAAGAAAGATCGAATAAGGCTTATGGTCATGTTAATTTACCTGATGGCTTTTCGAACATAGAGCAGATGTTGCTGGTAGTAGTATACTCTTGCGTCATCTTTAAGGGCTTCCTCTAGTGATATATTTTGAATTGAAACAGATGTTATTCTCTTAGGAGTTTTACTGAGTAGTAGTATACTCTTGCGTCATCGCGGTCGATCTCGTGTGCATGCTAAATCAAATACAATCAGTAAAACCCCTCTAGAAAATTAATCGAGAACGTAACAAAATTCCTTAAAGGCGTTCAATCGAACACTTGACGTTCGAGGTTGGGAACATAAATCAAAGTGACTATTTGGAACCCCGATTTGAAGAAATGACCAAGAGATTGAATCAGAGAACTCACCGATTTGACTTCGATCACTGCTGCGAGGATTCGTTGATCACTGTCGAGCCGGTACGTAGGAGAAGACGGCCGGAGTGAGGCCTCGACTGTACTCGAAGAAATTAGAGAAGGGTTAGGGCGGTGTCGTGAGGGCAGTGGAGAGGGAGGTCTGGTGGGGAGGGGAGCGGCGATGGAGAGGGAGTTCTGGTGGGGAGGGGAGCGGCGGTGGGCCGTCGGGTGGGCGGTGGGGGGCGGGGGGGGGGGGGGAGGGGTGTGGTATGACGGCAGTGGTGGGAGGTACGGTGAGAGAAGCCCTGTGCGGCGGTGGGAGATACGGTGGGAGAGAAACCCTATGGCGTGGTCGGTGGGGGAGAAACCCCGGCAGTGGAAGCGGCGGTGGGGTGGTAAGCGGTGGGGGAGGGACGGTGGGAAGGGCTGGGATGGTGTCCCCTGCTCACCGACGGCGGTGGAAGCGGTGGTGTGGGGGGGGGGGGTGTGGGAAGGGCTGTGCTCCTGTCGTGAGGAAGGGTGAGGGAGGTGAGAGAGTAATTAGAAAAATCACTTAAGATGACTTAAGTGCAAATATATCACTTAAGTGCTATTTGTGAGATGGAGGGCTGGGATGGTGCCACATCACCGCCACCCTCATTTGAGAGTGAGGTGCCATCCCACCTCCCTTATTTTGTCTCTCTCTCTCTCTCTCTCTATATATATATATATATATATATATATATATATATATATATATATATATATATATATATATATATATATATATTCTGAGTTCAGGATGTCCTAGACGAACTTTCAAATGGGCTTCCATATATAATGTAAAAAACTAAAAAAAAAACTAAAATAGAAGTAAATTAAAAAAAAATGATGCCACAAAAAATTAAACCTAGAACCTCTAGTGTGTAAATCTAACATAATAACACCACTACACGATAAATATTTTGCATTGAAAGATGTCCATGGTACATACTAGTTCTATTTTAGATACAATATATATATATATATATATATATTTGGACTCTTCGATTTCGTGGGTGTGGGAGTCGCTCTGGCTGTCCTAAGTCAGGACCTGTCCCGATATACACTATTGTCTTGATAATGTAAACCATTGTTTTTGCAAGTTTTTAGTTATTTTTCAAAATAAAATTATTATGAGAAATACTTTTTTAATTATTCTAAACTAACTTACAATTGTAGGTCCACTTGTATCTTGGCCACATGTCCAAGGCATTAGGCTGCCAAACAAACATTCCACAGCTCCTTTGCTTCTTTCCACTCAATGAATTAACCCAAAGCATTATCAATAATATATTAAGTAAAGTTGAAGATAGTATATATATATATATATATATATATATATATATATATATATATATATATATATATATATATATATATACTAAGAAAGGGCCAAACTAAACAAGTAACACACTAAATTAAAAACTCATTAAAAAAATGGCAAGATACAAAAACCTTTTCAAAAACATAATAATTGCATCTCTTGACATCTCTCTCTCTCCAACAAACCATCTTCAATCCCAACACGCAAACCACTTTGACCACTGATAAATAAATAATTCCAAACCCAATAATAAATCTCAAAATATTTTAAGAGAGAGAGAGAGAGAGAGAGAGAGAGAGAGAGAGAGCCGCAAATACAATATAGGAGCATTTGCGCTTTAAAAAAATTATCACTTTGCCTTGTCTTTATTTCTTTACATGCATGCATGAATGAAGTGCAAGTGGAATTGGACTAATAAATGAGAAAGGGTTCTCCTTCTCCCTACGGAAGCCAAAACCGGTTGGCAATGCCAATGGTTTATTTGGTATTCTACTCCCCAGCAGCCACTTGACATTTCCTCCTGTTTTCATTCACATAGTAGTTCCCCGCTTTCCATAATCATTGTTTATTTTTAGATGTCCGACGATATATGCAAAATTTTATATCTGCTGCTGCGTTGTATGTTATTTGAATTTATTATTCCACATTTTTTTTTGCGATTTGATTTCGAGATCGTCCGTCCAGATAGAAAAATTTCGTCTTTTCACATATCACAAGAGTCAGTTGAGTTGGATATTTTCCGTCTTAATCGGAACAACATTGATTGAGATTAAGAGAAAATCGAGTCTCAGAGATTGATTACTTACATCAGCAAAACAATGGAGTATAGCTCAAAACGCTTGTGACAATATTGTATATGTACATCAGTTCAGAGAGAACAGAAATTCTCACACAGAATGCTAACAAAATTTGGAAGAATTACAAACAAAGAACTGAAACATCTACGCTAAAGAAGTTTTACACTGAACACCTCGCTAAAAAAAAAAAAAAACACAACGTACTTGGCAAAGATATTTCTTGCACATGAAACGTCTTCCTTTTTTCAAACGATAAAAACGTTCTTACTGAGAACATTTTTTGTACCCAAATAATAAAAGTATCCTTTGTAAAGACTCTTTTTAATTTTTTTATAAGTTTCACATATAGAATTAAAATTATAGTAAATTAGAATAATATACAAGAGGTTGTTATAGTTTAGTTGGTTAGAATGTATATTTGTGCATGGGAGGTTGTTTTGAGTTCAAATAACATGGAAGCAGTATTATTTTAAAAAATCCATGTGTTTGAAAAAAAATACAAATAAAACTACTTTCAATGATATTTAAACTCAAAATCTCCCATCCATAGATATATATCCTAAGCAACTGAGTTACAACAATCTTTTGTATATTATCCCAATTTATTCTAATATTAATTTTTGAAACTTTTTGACAAAAATATATTAAAAAAAGTTCTTACTAAGTGTTTCTTTGCTGAATAAAAAAATAAAGCAGAACACGTCCTTACTAAGAATGTTTTGGCACCTTTTTTTTAATTTTTTTTTTCTTTTGTTTTATACAGAGCAACGAACCCAAAATCCATATTCAACTAAAACAGTAAGAACAATTGTGTTCTATATGTGCAAATTTTCTAAATTATTTTTTTCTGTGAAAATTTTCTACCCTACTGTATGTGCCTTTATCAGGCAGTACAAAATATTGACGGCAATATATTCAAAATTTTCTAGTCCTAAAGTTCTAGTTAGGAGAGCAAGATTTCAGTTATAATAAAATTTTGGCATAAATGAAGATGTAGATATAAGTTGATAATTTTTTGTGTATTTTTTCCAACTGGAGGTCTTACAGAGAGTATAAAAGGAAACACAAATTATACAAGGATTATTAAAACTATTCATAATAAATCTAACTAAATCAAATCTCACAACTATATATAGCAGAGAATAATTATCGACCTATTTTGTAAAACTACATATAGCAGAAAATAATATTAAAAGATGGTAGAAAATCACGAAGGTTTAACACTTTCTCGCAAACTCGGTAGTCCAGGAGAATGAGTTTGGACCGCAGCATAGTAAATCGATGTCTGTGAAGACTTTCGGTAAAAAATATCATCATGTTGATCTGGAGACGCCACAAAAAGCACACGATGAGAACCAGAGAGAGGTTTTTTCCTGATGAAGTGGTAATCAAATTCAATATGTTTAGTGTGAGCATAGAAGATATGATTGGAGGCCATGTACATCGTGTAGAGGTTGTCACAAAACATAGTGATGGATTTGAGTGGAGAAAAGTTAAGTTTACTAAGGAGATTTGATATCTAAGTAGTTTTTGCATAAACATGGACAAGGAAGTAGTATTTAGCTTCGACACTAGAGCGGAGGACTGTAGGTTGTTTCTTAACAGTCCAAGAGATGAGATTGGACCCTAAAAATTGCACAAACCAGTAGTGGAGGGACAATAATCGGGAAAGCATGCCCAATCCACGTCGGAGTAGACAATGACTGTGAATGGTCCAACTGAGCAACGAAAGATGAGACCAAAATCAAAAGATCCTTTGAGATACTAAAGAATCCATTACAACAATGAGATGGGGAGAGCAGGTTTGGCTCATGAACTGAGCCACATGATGAATGACAAAAGCAATGTCCGAGAAGGTAAAGGTAAGGTACTACAGAGAATCAACCACTTCAGAATTTATCTCTCCATTACTTTTATCTCTTAGTTATTAATTGACTACAAATGCTCATAATACCGTGTAGAGAACCAAAGTTGAGAATTTTTTTATTATTATTTTAATTACAAAATCTAAATGTACAGGACCCAGATAGATATATTCAACATGATATATGGATATGTGTACATTCAGTCTGATACATATTAGTAGATTTAAATACATAATATATATATGAAGAATTTATCTTAGATCCTCTATAGAAGATCTTGCAATTTATATTTCATTTCTTGATTACGAGAATAGAACGTCTATATAAGTTAAATACATATAAGAAAGTGAAACATAAAGATATTGGAAATAGTTATAAGTGTTAGAATAAACGTAGAAGAAGGAAGAAAAAATAGGAAAGAAGATCTCTTATTTGTGTAATCATATAGTAGGAGGCAAATGTCTTATTTATACAACCCAATGAAGGTGTAATACGATCTAACCAATGTGGGACTAAAATACGAAGTAGAAATCCAACCCTTTAGTAACCCACGTTATAACACTTCCCCTTTGGATGACCACCATCTCTAAGCTTATTTTCTCGTTAAAACTTTGTCAGAAAAATTTATTAGGACAAAACCTGTGCGAAAGAAAATAGTACAATCTTTAGGATAACTTAGATAGGCGTTGGACACGCTTAATATTGCCTCATTAAAACTTTGTTAGAAAAAATCCAATGAAAATAAATCTATGACTAAGGAAAAAAAAGTACAACGCATTATAGTCCATACAAAATGTATCTCCCCCCTGAAAATAATCACTCCCCCTGATGATGTTGATCCTGAATAGTCAGCTGATGAAGAAGTCGCATTCCAATTCCATGAACTAGTTTCTAAAAAGTTAACTTTGGCAACGATTTGGTGAACAAGTCTGCAAGATTATAACTTGAACGAACTTGTTGGACGTCAATATCAAAGTTCTTCTGAAGCTCATGATTATAGAAAAACTTCGGTGAGATGTGCTTTGTCCTGTCTCTTTTAATGAATCTACCATGAATTTGTGCAATACATGCTGCATTATTCTCATGAATAACAGTTGGAGTATCTGTGGTAGGAAAAAGGTGACAGGAGCTACGAATGTATTTAATCAACGATCTCAGCAAAATACATTCTCTACTTGATTCATGGAGAGCCAATATTTCTGAGTGATTTGAGGAGATAGCAACCATTGCCTGTTTTGTTGAACGCTAAGAAATAGCTGCATTGCTATTAAGAAACACATATCCAGTTTATGAACAACCTTTATTTGGATTAGATAAATAACCTGAATCTGCAATCCTAACTAGATTCGCGATGTCAGATAAACCACAACTACAAAATAATTCTATGTCGGTAGTTCCACGAAGATATCTCATCACATGTTTAATACCATTCTAATGTCTGCGAGTTGACGCCGAGCTATATCTAGCCAACAGATTGACAGAGAATAATATGTCTGGCCTTGTACATTATTATAGATACATTAATGCCCCAATGGCACTAAGGTACGGTACTTCGGGTCCTAGCATCATTTTATTGTCGTCCTTAGGACGATATGGATCTTTATTAATATCTAAAGATCGAACAACCATTGGAGTGTTAAGGGGATGAGATTTATCCATATTAAACTGTTTCAATATTTTTTTTTGTATATTTGGATTGATGCACTAAAATTCTATTAGTGCAATGCTCATTTGTAATCCTAGACAATATTTCGTGTCTCCGAGATCTTTCATCTCGAATTCCTTTTTCAGATAGTTTGCAGTCTCATTGATTTCATGTCTTATCCCAATCAAATTTATGTCATCAATATATACTGCAACTATAACAAAACCCTCCTTAGATTTCTTTATGAAGACACATAAGCATATAGAATTATTCTTATATCCCTCCCTTTTCATATATTTACTAAGATGGTTTTAAATCGTACAATGAACGTCTTAGCTTTATGGAATATATGTTCTTAGCTTTTGAGCTGGGTAGGTTAAATCCATCTAGGATTTTTATATAGATATTGCTATCTAAATCACCATATAGATAGGCTGTTACAACGTCCATAAGTCTCATGGCCAACTTTTTTCCAACTGTCAGACTTATCAAATAACGGAACATTGTTGCATCCATTACGGTAGAATACGTCTCTTTGTAATCAATTTTGAGTCTCTGAGAAAACCCTTGTGCCACTACTCGTGCCTTAAATCGAACGATTTTATTATTTTTATTTCGCTTTCTTACAATCACTCACTTGTAACCTACCGGTCTGACATCTTTTGGTGTTTGTACTATAGGTCCGAATACTCCACGTTTATTAAGGGAATCCAATTTTGCTTGAATAACATCATTCCATTTTGGCCAATCTTTTCTTTGTCGACATTCATCAATGCTACGTGGTTCAGTGTTATCAATGCCCTTAGGTATTTCAGTAGCTACTGAGAATGAGAATATCTCATCTATTTTTATATCTTTGCGATCTCATACCTCTCTTGTATATGTATAAAATATAGAGATCTCTTTACTTTCAGGTACCTGAGCCTCCTCTTGGGCTTGTGTCTTTTCTAAGACAATAACCTCTTCTGGGTTTTCAGAGAGTATGGATCTGTGTAAAACCCCTAATTCTGAAAACCATATTAATTTTTTTATTAGTAATTAATTATTTAATTTATTTAGTAGTTATGAGCTAAATAGAGAAAATAGATTTTATTTAATTTTTATTTGAGATGTTTGTGCATTTAGGGGATTTATGGAGCCATTATAAATTTTTTCTAATTTATTCTATGTAGGAGACCCTTTGGACTGTTGCTAGCTTAATGGTATGCACAAATATAATTTCTTTAGAATTTTACCCTAAATGCACAAACATCTCAAATAAAAATTAAATAAAATTTATTTTCTCTATTTAGCTCATAACTACTAAATAAATTAAATAATTAATTAATAATAAAAAAATAATACGGTTTTCAGAATTAGGGGTTTTATATTCTACCCAACTTATAAAAATTTTCTCCTCGAAATTAAAACTAAGCCACGGTAGAAAGTCAAGGATGGTATCAGATATAAATTAATAAAGTAAATTCATACCTTGGTCTGCGAATAGGTTCGGAAAATATTTGCGCATGTCGTCCTTACGCTCCCAAGTAGATTCTCCTGGCGCGCCATGCTTCCATGCCACACGGACCAAGGAAATAGACTGGTTCCTTAATACTTTCTCTCGATGATCAAGGATTCCCACGGGTTGCTCTTGATATGACAAGCTCGGCCCAATGGTGATCTCCGAATGGTCGAGAACATGACTGCTGTCTGCCACATATCGCCTGAGCTGCGATACATGGAATATGTCATGTACTCCCTCAAGTGAAGGTGGTAGCGTAAGTCGATATGCCACTTCTCCCACTCTCTCTAGCACGTCAAATGGTCCAATATACCTTGGACTCAACTTTTTGCGCCCTCCGAATCGAATGGTACCTCTGGTAGGTGATATCCTCAAGAAGACATGATCGTCCTCTTTAAACTCCAAGGACGACGATGAAGGTCTGCCCATTATTTCTGCCTGTCTTGTGCTGTTCGCAAGTGTCCTTGTATCTTCTTAACTGTCTCAACGGTGTTGACCACTAACTCTGTTTCCAGAATCTGATGTTCTCCCACGTCACTCCAACACACAGGAGACCTACACTTTCTTCCATACAATGCTTCAAACGGAGCCATCTGGATACTCGCCTGATAGCTATTGTTGTAAGAAAACTCTACAAGGTGTAGGTGGTCCTCCCATGATCCTCCAAAGTCTAACATACAAGCCCTCAACATATCCTCTAATGTCTGAATAGTACGTTCTGACTGCCCATCTATCTGCGGGTGATAAGATGTATTGAACTTCAGACAAGTTCCAAGACTCTCTTGTATGCTCCTCCAAAAGTACAATAAAGAGCAAATTCTTGTCTGATACAATGCTGACTGGTATGTCGTGCAATCTCACGATCTGCCTCATATATAAGTCAGCCAAAGCTTCTGTAGATTGGCCAACTCTAAAAGGTAAGAAATGCGCTGACTTGGTGAGTCTATCTACTATTATCAAACTCTCCCAAAACCAAACTCTCCGAAATAGACGAGCATCCAGATATTTTTGGTGGTGCAATATTTTTGAACCTACTTTATGAGACCACAAAAAACATAAAGTAGCTAAATGTTTCGGAGATGGTACCTCTGTCCTTTCTACGTCACATGGAATATGTCACCAAATGTCAATAGTGTCGCAGCTCAGTCCTTGCACTATACTCCTGTCCTTGCACTATACTCCTGTCCTTGCACTATACAGATTTCTGGAATACGTCACCAAATATCAAATGTTTCAGAGATGGTACCTCCGAATACTGCACTATACTCATTCACTTAGACGGTTAGTATAATGTTTCGGAGATGGTACCTCCGAATCCTATGGTACCTCTGGTCTCATAAAATATGCATGCATCATATGGAATATAAATAATAGTACAATGGCAAGGTATACTTGCTTGGTAAGAAATCTGTATAGTGCAAGCGTCCAAATATCAAGAACACAGGATCTGGAACTAAGGCCTCCTAACAAACATCTCCGGATGCGGTGAAGAAGGTGTTAAGTTTGGTGGAAGAATTAGGGTTTGGGTTTAGGGTGTACTGCATGGAATATATATAGGAAAAGAGGTCGGTTCTGCGGGGGGTAATTAGTGGTTTCAAAAACCACTGCTGCTGCTGTTTCTTTCTTTCTTTCTTTTGTTTTGGTTTTTGGTTTAGGAGATTTTAGTAGTATAATAGAGATAAGAGGCGGTGGGGGTCGATTCACACGCGCGGAGGAGGAGAAAGAAAAGTTGGTTTTTGATGTTGTTGTTGTTGATATTTTTCTTCTCCTAACGGGTCCGGGTAGGGGCTAAACGGGTAGTGGGTTTAGGATAGAGGGTTTGGATTAGAATAGGATTTGGGTTTCGGGTTGAGATCCAATAGGAATTATATATATACATATAAATTCTAAAAAAAATTATATTTGTGCATACCATTAAGCTAGCAACAGTCCAAAGGGTCCCTTATATGGAATAAATTAGGAAAAATTTATAATGGCTCCATAAGTCCCCTAAATGCACAAATACCTCAAATAAAAATTAAATAAAATATATTTTCTCTGTTTAGCTCATAACTACTAAATAAATAATTAATTAATTAATAATAAAAATTAATACGGTTTTCAGAATTAGGAGTTTTATATTCTACCCAACTTATAAATAAATAATGTTTCGGAGGTACCATCTCCGAAATATTACACTATTCGGAGGTACGAACTTATATATATCCAATGCAGTACACCCCAAACCCTAACCCCAATTATTTCACCAAACTCAACACCGTCTTCACCGCATCTGGATACGTTTGTTAGGAGGCCTTAGTTCCAGATCCCGTGTCCTTGACATTTGGATTCTTGCACTATACAAATATTTTACCAGACAAGTATACCTTGCCATTGTACTATTATTTATATTCCATATGTTGCATGCATGTTTTATTTCTTCTTATTTAGTTTATTTATTTTAATTGCTATATAAATTGTGCGTCCAAGGAAACTTGGGTGCAACGACGATGTCGTCATATTCTGTTTTTATTTATGTATTTGCATTGGACCTACTTTATGAGATCACCCCATTATCATGAGGCATTTCATGTTTTATTGGCCATGACACTTTTCTTACACGATTGTGAGTCTCATATAGGATACGGACTTGCGTATCCGGCTGGCCACCGGTACGTATAGGTCGTACGATGGATAGGGATAACTGTTGATAAAAACTTTGTATGCTAGTAGACCTGACAGTTATTTAGAGGTTTTATTGTGTCATGGATATGGCATGCTTAGAGCATGGGGTGAAGAGAACAACAAGTAAGACAATTGGGCTCCTTTGCACTTTTTTTTTATGTAACCCGTATGCTCCGTCGAAGATACGCGGTCGTGATGACCCCTATACTACTTGACGTTTGTTAGAAGGCATATTTTTGGTGGTGCAATATTCCCAGGACTAGGAATATTGCATCTCTTCCACTATTACTCACAGGAGACCTACACTTCCTTCCATACTAGATAGACTCACCAAACATTTAGTTCCAGATCCTGTGTCCTTGATATTTGGACGCTTGCATTATACAGATTTCTTACCAAGCAAGTATACCTTGCCATTGTACTACTATTTATATTCTATATGATGCATGCATGTTTTATTTCTGCTTATTTAGTTTATTTATTTTAACTGCTATATAAATTGTGCGTCCAAGGAAACTTGGGTGCAACGACGATGTCGTCATATTCTATTTTTATTTATGTATTTGCATTGGACCTACTTTATGAGATCACCCCATTATCATGAGACATTTTATGTTTTATTGGCCATGACACTTTTCTTACACGACTGTGAGTCTCATGTAGGATACGGACTTGCGTATCCGGCTGGCCACCGGTACGTATAGGTCGTACGATGGATAGGGATAACTGCTGATAAAAACTTTGTATGCTAGTAGACCTGGCAGTTATTTAGAGGTTTTATTGTGTCATGGATGTGGCATGCTTAGAGCATGGGGTAGGGAGAACAATAAGTAAGACAATTGGGCTCCTTTGCACTTTTTTTTATGTAACCCGTACGCTCCATCGGAGATACGCGGTCGTGATGACCTCTATACTACTTGGCGGCATTTGCCGTTCAAAATATGACATGCTTTATAGGCTCCTGATTCTCCGAGAGAATCATGCCAATCCCACTTTATGGCCAGATAGCCCACTTGGTGGAAAGTTATTCTCAAACTGCATTCACTTAGACGGTTAGGCGACCCATTGGATGTTTACTTTTCAGTACTTATTGGCATGTTATTATGTATCTTATTACGTCCCTCTGAGGACCTGGTCCCTTTCCAGATATAGACGAGCAGGAGTATCCACAGGATTACGGACCTGGACCTGATGCTACTTACCAGATGGAGGAGGTCTTACCCTCGGAGTATCTGTGATTTATTGCTGCCGTTTAGAGATTTTATTGCTACTCCTTGAGAGACATTTATCTCACATTAGAGTTGATTCTCTTCTCTCTTTGTAGTTTCAGTATAGTCGTTTTATAGTGGATTTGTTTTCATTCGACTATCAGACTTGATACTCATATTTGATATTCAGTTATTATTCAGCTCTTTATTCCTACTTATTATTTGTGTTGTGGATGAGATATAGATTGTGTGTGACTTGTTGTGACAATATATTATCACTAGTGGATTGGATATTTATGTACAATTTACGTGTGTATATGGTTTCCATATATTGGAGTTCATATACATACGGCTGGGCGTGTTACGTATTCCTAGTCCTACGTATTTTGGGACTGGGGCGTGACATATTTTTGGTGGTGGCCCAAAAATATGTCACGCCCTAGTCACATGTATATGAAATGGTTTCAGAGGTACCATAGGTTTCAGAGATGGTACCTCCTATCCATGCATGCAATAGAAATGGTCCAGGTCCGTAGGTTTCGGAGATGGTACCTCCTGTCCATGCATGCAATAGAAATGGTCCAGGTCCGTACTCCTGCGGATACTCCTGCTCGTCTATATCTGGAAAGGGACCAGGTCCTCAGAGGGACGTAATAAGATACATAATAACATGCCAATAAGTACTGAAAAGTAAACATCCAATGGGTCGCCTAACCGTCTAAGTGAATGCAGTTTGAGAACAACTTTCCACCAAGTGGGATATCTGGCCATAAAGTAGGATTGGCATAATTCTCTCAGAGAATCAAGGGCCTACAAATTATATCGTCTTTTGAACGGCAGAGGCCGCCAAGTAGTATATGGGTCATCACGACCGCGTATCTCCTGCGGAGCGTACGGGTTACATAAAAAAGAAAGTGCAAAGGAGCCCAATTATCTTACTTGTTGTTCTCCCCACCCCATGCTCTAAGTATGCCATATCCATGATACGATAAAACCTCTAAATAACTGCCAGTTCTACTAGCATACAAAATTTCTATCAGCAGTTATTCCTATCCATCGTACGACCTATACGTACCGGTGGCCAGCCGAATACGCAAGTCCGTGTCCTACATGTGACTCACAGTCGTGTAAGAATAGTGTGGCCAATGAAACATAAAATACCTCATGATAATGGGGTGGTCTCATAAAGTAGGTCCAATGCAAATACATAAATAAAAATAGAATATGACGACATCGTCGTTGCACCCAAGTTTTCTTGGACGCATAATTTATATAACAATTAAAATAAATGAACTAAATAAGCAAAAATAAAATATGCATGCATCATATGAAATGTAAATAATAGTACATTGGCAAGATATACTTGCTTGGTAAGAAATCTGTATAGTGCAAGCGTCCAAATATCAAGGACACAAGATCTGGAACTAAGGCCTCCTAACAAACGTCTCCAGATGCGGTGAAGGAGGTGTTGAGTTTGGTGGAAGAATTAGGGTTAGGGTTTGAGGTGTACTGCATGGGATATATATAGGGAAAGAGGTCAGTTCCACGGGGGGGGGGGGTATTTTAGTGGTTTCAAAAACCACTGCTGCTGCTGTTTCTTTCTTTTTTTTGTTTTGATTTTGGTTTTGGTTTTGAGAGAGTTTAGTAGTATAATAGAGATAAAAGAGGCGGTGGGGGTCGAATCATACGCGCGTAGGGAGAAAAAGAAAAGTTAGTTTTTGCTGCTGCTGTTGTTGATATTTTTCTTCTTCTAACGGGTCCGGGTAGGGGCTAAACGGGTAGTGGGTTTAGGATAGAGGGTTTGGGTTAGAATAGAGTTTGGATTTCGGGTTGAGATCCAATAGAAATTTATATTTTCTTTTTTTCTAATTAATTATATATATATGTATATATATATACATAAAAAATTCTAAAAAAATTATATTTGTGTATACCACTAAGCTAGCAACAGTCCAAAGGGTCCCCTACATAGAATAAATTAGAAAAAATTTATAATGGCTCTATAAGTCCCCTAAATGCACAAATACCTCAAATAAAAATTAAATAAAATTTATTTTCTCTATTTAGCTCATAACTACTAAATAAATGAATAATTAATTAATAATAAAAATTATTATGGTTTTTAGAATTAGGGGTTTTATATTCTACCCAACTTATAAAAAATTTGTCCTCGAAATTAAAACTAAGTCACGGTAGAAAGTCAAGGATGGTAGAAGATATAAATTAATAAAGTAAATTCATACCTTGGTCTGCGAATAGGTTCGAAAATATTTGCGCATATCGTCATCGCGCTCCCAAGTAGATTTTTCTGGCGCACCATGCTTCCATGCCACACGGACCAAGGGAATAGACTGGTTCCTCAATACTTTCTTTCGACGATCAAGGATTCCCACGAGTTGCTCTTGATATGACAAGCTCGGCCCAATGGTGATCTTCGAATGGTCAAGAACATGACTGTTGTCTGCCACATATCGCCCGAAACCACTAAATTAGAAAAGAAAAAAGATCGTGATTTTTGAAACCACCAAAAATATGTGTCGTGCAATATTTTTATCTCTATTATATTACCAAACTCTCCTAAAACCAAAACCAAAACCAAAATATAATTAGAAAAGAAAAAGAAACCTATGGATCTCAACGTGGGGAGATATGCAAACTCAAGTTCAAGCGTGGTACTTGCTCAGCCAGTCCATTCCCAGCACAATTTCAAAAGTCGGCATAGGAAGGACTAAGAGTCGGGCATTCATCTCTCTGCCACGTATCACTATAGGACACGATCTACAAATTCTGCTAACAGGTACAACTCCTCCTCCGATAAAAATTCTAATATAACTAGATAAAGGTGTGGAGGCAATGTTGTGATTGGCAATAAAACTAGATGATATAAATGAGTGGGTGGCTCCCGTATCAAACAATGTCACAACAGAAAAAGCAAAAACAAGAGTGATACCTGCTATGACATCAATCTTCTAATCCATGTCATTCACTTCTAATCCAAAAGCTTGTCCGTTCGTCTGTGGTTGTCCTTGTCTGGCTCTCGCGAATTGATCCTCCTGTGCAGGTAGCGGTGGTCCTCGCTGAAATCCCCCTGCTGCAGGAGGTCGAGGTGCTCCTGGTCTCATTATCTGCTGAGCTGGCTTCGGTGCTGGAAGCACTAGCCAATGTGCTGGCAGTGGAAGTGTCAATGTTTGTTGCATAGGACAGTCTTTCATCATATGCTATCCGGAACCATATCTCATACATTATCTTAGGCGAGTTCGACAGTCCCTCATAATATGTCCGTATTTCCTACAATAA
>JAYESA010000001.1:125189376-125192958 GCA_036927795.1 Iris macrosiphon
CAAAAATAGGTCTCACAAGGGTGTTGGTTGGGTCGGCATAGGTCCACTAGGGTCTGACAGGGGTCCAGGCTAGCCA
Source organism: Iris macrosiphon (assembly GCA_036927795.1). NCBI lineage: Eukaryota > Viridiplantae > Streptophyta > Magnoliopsida > Asparagales > Iridaceae > Iris > Iris macrosiphon. Next base: position 125,189,453 of record JAYESA010000001.1, read on the forward strand.
AAACACTAAAATAACTAATAAAAATAATAATACAACCAACAATTAAATATTAATACAAATATTTATGATAAATACACAATTAACCAAATTAAAATAAAAAATACCCTTTTCTGGAAATGGGGTAATGACAAGCCTATCCTCCTTAGAAAATTTTGTCCTCGAAATTTAAAGTCGATCGTACTTCTTCTAGGTCAAACCCCCAACAATCACAGTCAAGAAATTCTACCTAAACAACATACAAGATCATGGTCCTACTGGTCATGTTATCACAGTCTCAATCAGGGTCACTACACTATGTACCACAGCACAAAAGAAAAGTCTAACAGGTACTAATGAAGCACACCACAAGGAATGGAAAAGGACAGGAAGAAGAACAAAAGAGACAGACCTGCTAACCCGACACCCGTAGCATCAGCCTCCTCGACCGTCAACGCATAAGCCCTGCCCTGTTGGGGTCTATCCCTCTGCTGGTGTGGGACATGATGCTGTGCCACATATAGCCTAGCTCCAACTCTTCGATCCTGTGCTCCACCAAATAGAGGTACAGTGGGACAATCTCGCATCTGGTGAGCAGCGGATCCACAGAATAAACACACCTTCAGCCTACTCCTACAAACATCCCAAGTGTGTCCTGCCTTCCTGCAGTAGGCACAAGTGGACACCCTCTGATCCTGACCCTGCTGTACTGTCTTCTATATATAGGGACGCTTAGCTGGTCTCGCACTATCACTCACACTGCCTGAATCATCCCTGCCTCTCTTGGACTTGAGCTCCAAGTCATCCTCTGCCCTCTGAGCCTCTCCTACTATCTGCTCGAAAGTCGCCTCGTGGTCGCTCCTGGTCAAAGACTTGACCGCCATGACTAAGCCCTTGTGAAACTTCCTCGCCTTTGCTGCCTCACTCAAGCCCTCTATGAATCTGTCCAGACGGCAGAACTCCGTTGCGTACTCGTCCACTAGCATGCTCCCCTGGACGAGTGCCTCAAACTGGCTCTCCAAAGCACTGAGCGCCACATTTGGAAAAAATTTCTCCCTAAAAAGTCTCTTGAAAGCCTCCCAAGTAAGCCCTGGTGCCACAATCCTCGTATCAGTGTGATACCACGTCAAAGTGAGGTTGAACATCTGACTGCCCGCTGCCTCTATCTGTATACTGTCTGGAATCTGTGCCAGCCTGAAGATCCCCTCAATCTGCTCTATCTAGTCATCCGCGTATATGATCCCTTCTGTATCCCGAAACTCCTTCGGCCGCATCCTCTGAAAGTCAATGATGCTGCCCGACCTCGAATGCTGAGTCTGATCTGCCTGTGGCTGAATCTGTGCCACCCTATCCACTACCGTCATGGCCACCTGGTGGGCGTTCTTAATGCCCAGCCTTATCACATCCACCTGACGGTGCTGCACGTCCATCATCTCCCTGAAGAACGCAAACAACTGCACGGCGTCTACTGGTGCAGGAAGTGGTAGAGGAACCACCAGAACGACTGGGTTAGTCCTCGGATCGACAAGTGGAGGAGGATCTCCGAGAGAAATAGAAGCTCCCTCAACCGCAGGAGTGGTGAGTGGAGCAGTAGCAGCTGCCTGAATACGAGCTGGACGAGAGGTAGCAGACCTCTCGGTGGCAACTGCTGGAACGGTACGATGGAATCATATCTTCGGAGGCATCCTGAACACAGATCAAAAGAAGTCAATACGGTGCAAGATACAATATCATCAAAGAAGGATAGTAATATTTCAAAAGAAAAAAATTTCAGAATAATTAGATTGGAACTGTTCATAGTCGCGATTGAGTATATTCTTATCCTAGATCCTATATCCTAGAGCAGACTCGCAGCAGTACAACTAAATTATTGTACCACCACGATATCGTACTAATTATGAATCGAGACCTGCATGGGGCCGCCACCAAAAATGTGTCACGACCCTCACCCAAAAAACGGGCATGAGTAATGGGTACGTCCAACCTACGCCGTAGTATCGGCGGTAGAACGCTGTCTAGGTCTACTATCTAGCTAATAATCTCACACAATCAATATATATACCTGTCAAGATCTCAACTCCAAACGGAGGAGCAATATCATAATGATAACACAAGTACTCAATCACGAATCTAAGCACGATAAGATAACACATAAGACTAACAACTACAAAGTCTAAACAACTGCTACTAAAACAACAACAACAACAACAACAACTAAAAATTACCACAATAAATAATAATACAACAATATCCAGAATCAAATACAATACAAGATCTCAAACCAAAACCGGAGACAAATTCGGTACCAAAAGCTAATAAACAACAACTGAGGTCCTAGTGATCCCGGCTACCAACCCAAAAATTACTCCTAAACTAGGGGGTCCCTGTCTGCACCATCAACAGGCTGAGGTCCATAAAATGTCAGACACCAATCCTCCGGATCCTCTAAAAAATATATCCAGTCAGGATTGGAGCAAGTACACCTCTAACAACAGTTCCAGTTAAATGAAAAACAATAAAGCAGTTGTAGCAAGTAGCAAGATAAAGGAAATAAAGTATGAACAAGAACTATATGCATATCACTGGTGCATAAAGGTAAAGATGTATGAATATCAGAAGCAAGATAGTAATGACTGCATGATACAAGAAATCTAAACTAAGAGTAAGTACGTGCACAAGAACATGTAGTGAGTCCAGCAAGAATACATGTAATGAGTCAAGTCCAGAAACTATAAGTGAGACTAGCAAGAAATGCAAGAGAGTCCAGACTAGAAAGAATGAACTCGTGTCTTTGAAATACCTATTTTGACATATAAACTGCTAGGGGTAAGTACGGCTCACCGTGCACTGGGTGCGCGACTGCTGTCATTCCAGATTAGACCAGAGGGGATGATTCCAGTAATTTTAGTTGGGAATATTTACATGTCTACTCGAGTATTTCTCTGTCCCGACTAGTATAAGTGAATCCAAGACCCGACATGTAAATCAAGTATGATTCCAGCCAGAAATATGAGTGATGCCTGTAGTGATGCCTGTATGTGATGCCAGTAGGTAATTCCAGAATAGAGGCCAAAAACATAAAATATACGTATCGTAAGTAAATAAATCCAGAAATACCAGTCCGTGTCGTGCCAGAAAAATTAGAGAATACTATACTAGAAACTGAATCATAATAATAATCAGATAATGAAAACTATCAGAGAATATACTCGCCTGACGTCCTGAGCAACTGGCGATCCGAACTCGTGTCGCAAGGACCTATTGTGAAAACAAGACTAACCAGGTTTTTAATGAGTTAAATAGATATAAAATAACGAAAAATAGGCTTCTATGTCAAACGGGTCAAACGGGTAAAATCTGAGTCAAAAAGTCAACTCTAGGTCCAAAAAGTCAACCCTAGTTCAAAACTAGGTCAATAGTTGACTTTGGCGGTCAATCGGGTCAACTACGATCAACTTTAGGTCAAACTAGGGTGTCCCTAAAATTCTAGGTCAAAACTAGGTCATTAAGCTAATAAACTATCAAACTTG